>SJYV01031552.1:780300-811907 GCA_006410875.1 Neotragus pygmaeus
AAGATATAAGCATCTGAATGCAGAGTTCCAAAGAATAGCAAGGAGAGATAAGAAAGCCTTCCTCAGTGATCAATCCAAAGAAATAGAGGAAAACAATAGAATGGCAAAGACTAGAGATCTCTTCAAGAAAATTAGAGATAGCAAGGGAAATTTTCATGCAAAGATGGGCTCAATAAAGGACAGAAATGATATGGACCTAATAGAAGCAGACGATATTAAGAAGAGGTGGCAAGAATACACAGAAGAACTGTACCAAAAAGATCTTCATGACCCAGATAATCACGATGGTGTGATCACTCACTTCTGAATTATTTATTACATCAGTATTTCAATTTTGTAGGAACATGCTAAAGGCACAACGATGAAAATAATACAGTCTCAATCTGACCACATCATGCCGTCCCAAAATGAGTCCCCATGTATAAAACTGCAGTATCTTCTAATGTTCATAACAAAATTGTTTAAATAAAATTTAAATATCAAGTTATGGTTGTGATAAAAATTTCACTTGATTTTAAAGCAGAAGTCTTGGTTTATAAGAAAGCACTCTTCCATAGCAAATTATAGTGCTACCGGAAGCATATATAAATAACATGAAAAAGTGACTGTTTCCCAAAGTAGGTAGCCATGGATATAGGGAATTATTTATATAAAGATTGTATAACTAAAAATACTGGAATATTTATAGAATCACAGATTTTAAAGAAAATCTTTACCCTCATTTCTGAAGAATATTAATTTGAAGAAGCTGTCTGGCATTAACTGGTACAATACTTACTTACCTGTGTCTTATGCACAATCAACTGAACAGCAGCAAGTTTGTTTTCCTTTTATGTAAGGTCTGAATCAAAATTTAAAACATCATAAACAGTCAATGAACAATAATTCTCTTGAAAACTTAGAATTTTACAATAAAGCAGTCATTCCATCTAAAAACTTTAGATATATGGAATTTTCTCCTAAAACTACAAACTGAAGCATTAAAAGAAAAACTATTTTAAAAGAAATCTAGTTAACATCCTTATTTTTATAAACAAAATGTTATCGACCTTTAAGAATTTACTTCAGGTACCTAAGTTTTAGTACAATAATCTGAAATCAAACATATATGATATGATATTTTTGACTTGAAAAGTAGCAGAATGGAAGATCTCTTAAGTGCATTAACATTACATATATACATCCTGGAGGAGTCTTTTTACAAATTAAATAAAAAGTATAGTCAACTTTCATCAAAATATTTACTAGAAATCTTTTAAAATCTAATATATTATCATTTTAGAAGGTTTGTGTGTTTGGTAACTATATTTGGTAAAATGTTTTAAAGTAAGTGAAGGTCATTCAGTCATGTCTGACTCTTTGCAACCCCATGGACTATACAGTCCATGGAATTCTCCAGGCCAGAATACTGAAGTGGGTAGCCTTCCCCTTCTCCAGGGGATCTTCCCAACCCAGGGATCGAACTGGTGTCTCCTGCATTGCAGGCAGATTCTTTACCAGCTTAGTCACAAGGAAAGCCCCGAAATACTGGAATGGGTAGCCTATCCTTTCTTCAGGGGATCTTCTCAACCCAGGAATCGAACCAGGGTCTTCTGCATTGTAGGCAGATTCTTTACCAACTGAGATATGAAGGAAGCCCAAATACTTTAAAGATAACATAAAAAGCATTTCTTCCCTTTCCTTCCAACAAAAAAACTCAAACTTTATGTGTGAGGCATTTTTTTCCCTTATATAATATGCATTTAAAAACCAGCTCCAAAAGTTAGAAAGATAATCTAAAGTCTTTAAGTTAAAAAAAAAGAGAAGCATATAGCATTGAAAATGAACTATTTTCTTTCTAACCAAAATTCCAAGTATTTTAAACTTTGTATAAATAACACACACACACACACAAAAACCCACCATATTTTAGGTATGATGTCTAAAATGGAGTAGCACTAAAATGACAATAATAATAAACAACCCTTTATACTTAATTGAAAACACTCATTTTTCTTCAAGATAAACATTAAGAATTTTCTACTGGCATTTTTGAATAAAACTAATAAGCATTTAAAAAAATCAATTTAATTTCTCCCTTGTATATAAGAATCTAACAACAACAAAAAAGATCTCTTTTATGACTATAATAAATTTCTGAAATCCCTAAAATATACATTCTTAAGAAAAAAATTCCTGACCCACTGTGCATCTTAGCAGGCTTATATATATGAAAAACAAATCTATATTACAGCTTACACTTAAATTTAATGCATGACCATAGGTCCCAGGGATCTTATTGGCAACCAACAGCTCAAGGGACGACAATATTCCTGGCATTTGTAATTTCAAAATTGTAAAAGAAAACTGTTCACAGTGGTCTTAGAAAAAATCTGGAGATAGTTCTATTTAAAAAACATATGTGCCGCAAACAGATACAAGGGAGACAAATAAGAAAATATATTGTTAATCTTTGTAAACTTGTTCCATTTCAAAATGTATTCTAGAGGGTCAGGAAAATTCCCTATACAAGTAAAACTAAACATTTGTTCCCTTTGCTTTGAAAAATATTTACAGTACACAGAACAACAAGCTAAAGTATACACCTGCTTATATTGCTGGCCAGTGACATAGATGCGCAAGGACCAAAAGGTGCATATTCAATTATCTGAGTATCTTAATTTGTCTATAGAATGAAGTTATCATAGATCAACTATGGAAAAATTATAAAACATTATTTATGAATACCAGCCCTTGTGTAAAACATCACACAAGATGCCATGGTGTCATACATTCACTATGGTAAAAACTGTACATACATATTCTATATATATTTAAAATTTACAATTTTTTAATCTCTCATAATTCTTGGTTGACAAATGTCTAATTTTCTTTTTTGCCAAAGAAAAGTGATGTTAACTGACTGATCAGGTTCCCGAAATATTTTACAAAACTCTTTGCTAAGGACTTTTCATCAATGTGTTTGGCTGGTATCCTCATGAAGAAAAATTCACTAAACTTCAAAAGTTTTAAGCAGGTATTTCCACACTTTTGCTGGCTAATAATGATATACGTAACAACAGTCCACAGCAATGTGAAATACAAAACTTTGTTCTGTAAGTCTATTCTGGTCTCAGAGTGAAGTTCATTTCTTTCATCCAGTCATGTTGTCCCTTATTTGATCAACTCGAACTGCTAGGTCTCTGAAAGAGGGGCGCTGGTTTACATTATTGTTCCAGCATTCTGTCATAATCACATAAATCTGTAAAAGGGAAAATAAACCAAAATTACAATGAACACAAAGCGCCATTTTTTAATTGGTGAAGACATGAATTTGGAACTCCCACCTAATTTTCTCATAGAGGCATATGTCATGGCTATACCTACATCCACAGTCATGTTTATGCTATTTATCTAAAAGTCCAGTGAACTGCATAAACTGACCTGAAATCCTTGGGTAAAAAGAGAAAGAAAATGCATGATTACTGTGGATAAAAAAAATATTTGTTACCTCATCTGGGCATCCATCTGGTCTTGGTAATCTTCCATTATTCTTCAGGAGTTCTATCAAATGAAACACAATCATCTGCCCTTGTTTGTCATTGCCAATCATACGCATAAATTCCTGAAACACAAACCCACTTTTCAATGACATATTTTTGGTACATTTAATTTGAAGCAGAATTCTCAATTTTTTCCAGTAAATGGGAAAAATCCCATGTATGTATGTTTCCTTACCTTGAAACTTTTAAAAACAAGACTATTTTAACTTTAAGAACTTCCTTTTCAGTCATACCTCATAAAAGATTGTTAAATGTGGAACCTCTATAATGCCATTTCTGTAACTATAACACCCTCAACACAAATCCCCTGAGAAGAATTCAAAACCAGTGAACTAAAAACACACTTTGTTTTAACACATCATATGACATTTCAGTTGAAATAAAAAGTTGAATGTAGAAAAGGTCATTTAAAAAATGCAGAATGAATATTAAAGCATAAATGCAATGGAGAGATGTTCATATGTTTAAATTTCATAAGATTAAAGTCTGAACCATAAGGTAGAGGAATACTACAATGAACACATTTATTTAAATACAGAAGACTCTTGTATATTGGTAAGAAAAATTACCAATATAAAAATGGGCAAAGTACACAACGATACAATGCACACATGCACATACCCCAAATGCCCAATAAATATGTACTCAGTCACACGAAAGGCAGAAATGAAAATTAAAATCAAATCGGTACAACTTCTCTCCCATCAATTTTGAAATTATCAAAATCTTTTATATGTAAGAGCTCATAATGTTTCATATATAATTACATTTTTACTCTTAGATGACAACCAGAGATAAACATAAATATTTATATATAAGGATAGCCACTATGTTCAATGAGTGTTATAAGGATGAAAAACGGAAAATGATTGTCCAGAAACTATGTCTTTATGTTGACACACCACCAAGAAATTAGAAGTCATATTTGTAGTAAATATTTATTAACATAGGAAAATGTCCATGTTATAATCTGTAATTCAATAGCAGGAAAGCAAACTGTACAGTATGACTTATTTTAAAAATAAAATTTTTTAATAAAATTTAATTTTTATATATAAAATTAAAAGAATCCTGAAAGAAAACATATACAGTATTAAAGTGGTTACCTCTGAGTAGCTGAATTAGAGATTACTTTCATTTTCTTTTCTATACTGTCCTATATTAAAATTATACAATGAATAGAAAAAATATTACTTTAAAAGGTTTAACATTTGCAATAATTCCTGGGATGAATGAGTTTATTGGCTTTACTAAAAATAGTATTAACAGAATATATTAAACAGTACTACAATCCCCACCTTTTAAAACCTCAAGTTAATTTAATGAGTTAGTTTGGGGGTTATTCTGTTGCTTGTTGTCTTATAAATAACCAACAGTAGATAGTGAAGTCGCTCAGTCGTGTCCGACTCTTTGCGACCCCATGGACAGTAGCCAACCAGGCTCCTCCATCCATGGGATTTTCCAGGCAAGAATACTGGAGTGGGTTGCCATTTCCTTCTCCAAGTGATCTTCCCGACCCAGGGATTGAACCCAGGTCTCCCGCATTGTAGGCAGACGCTTTACCATCTGAGCCACCAGGGAAGTCATAGAAACTCTAAAATAACCGTAAGTTTACTATTACTCTTTGGAAAAGCTTTTCTCATGTTAAAAAAAAAAATTGAAAGTAAATAAAAAGCATACTGACCACTGGTGGGCTTTTACTCTTCTCAATATATGTGAAAAGTTCATACAGAACCACTCCAAAGCTCCAAACATCTGAAGCCACAGAAAACTTGCTCTCTGTCAGTGATTCTGGTGCATACCTGTAATATATTTGAGAGTTACTTGATGTGCCAACTCTTGATTTTACCTGCAAATCACTGGATTTAAAAAAAAGCAAAAAACAAGGTGTACAGAAAGGGGTTAACACATCAGGACTGAGTTTACGATCATCAAAAAGGTTTGTTGGTTGAATGCTGACACTTGACTGGTACCTGGGATGTTAGATTCAGGAGGATTTCCACAATTCCCTAAATGACAGAAGTGGCTTACTGCACCTAAACCATTTCTGTAGACAATATGAGTCTAGAGTTTTGGTATATGCCAGACAGAAATATCTACATGGGTCAGTTCCAATAAAAACTGTGGGTACTGAGTCTCTATTAAGCTTCCTTTGTAGATGACATTTCACACATGTACTCAGAATTTATTGCTGGGGGAATTAAGTGTGTCCCATTTGACTTTACTGGGAGAGCACTTGAAAACATGTGCTTGGTTTCCTCCAGGCATTGCCATGGAGTCTTTTCCTTTTGCTGATTTTGCTTTCCATCCTTCCTCTGTAAGAGTCATAGTCACGCTTATGACTGTATGCTGAGTCCTATGAGTCCTTCCAGTGAATGATCAAACCCGATGGTGGTCTTGGTAACCACAACACACAAAGATAACTAAAAGCCAAAAAAAAAAATTTTTAATTTTGTCTCCTTAACACCAGGGTTAATTGAACAGTACTTTCAAAGAAATGGAAAAACAAAACAAAACAAACAAAAAAACCCTGATCTTTACAAGTTAAGCTTAAAATGAATCCAGGTAAGTTACTAGGGAGGCTCAGAAGGTAAAGGATCTGCCTGCAATGCAGGAGACTAGGGTCTGATCCCTGAGTTGGGAAGATTCCCTGGAGAAGGACATGGCAATCCACTCCAGTATTTTTGCTCGGAGAATCCCATGGACAGAGGAGCCTGGCAGGCTGCAGTCCATAAGGTCAAACAGAATCAGACACAACTGAAGTGACGTGGCATGCATGCAAGTATCTAGAGAAAAAAGTGCCTTTTAACCTGGAGAAGACTTGAAGCTATTAACATATAAAACAAATAACTGTTAATCTGAAAAGGGGTGATTAAAAGAGGGAATATAGAAAATAGAAAGTCACAGGGGAAAATGGTGTCATCCTTTCCCTCAAGTATTGACACGACTCAAGGGAGAATTTTGGCCAATGGATTATGAACATCATGGTCTACAACGTTTATATTCTGTTTACATTCATTATAGAGAATAATGAAAGATCTGTTTTAAACTGAGATTTAAAATATGAATTATATAAACTGAATCTCTCCTTCAAAATCTCCTTTTCTCCTTCAGCCTATGGTTCCTCACTTCAAGAAATCCTTCTCTAACTACTTAAGGTCTTAATGACCTCACACTACTGAATTTCTATAGTACTTTCAGTCTATACTACACAATTAACCATGTAATGCTCTATTATTTTTATATTTATTTTTAAAATTCACATATTCAGTTATGTTAATTTATCCCACAAATGGAATATAACCTCCTTGAAGAGAAGTACTACTCCATCAACCTTGCAAAATATTCTCTTACTTTGGCTTTCATGAAAGCACTCTGTAATTTCTCCCTTCATTTTCACATTACATATGTGAGGATAAATACAAAGGGAAAAAGAAGCCCACGTAGAAAAGGAGGGGAAAGACTCTCTCATTTACTTTAGAAAATTGAGAATTGTGAATTCTCTCTTTGAAATATATGTAAAAATGTTTTAAAAAGCTTTTGCTTAAAAGCCTCTTCATAGGTTTACATATAGCAATGTCTTTCTCAAGAACCTGGAAACCACCTCTTCAGAATGCAGTTACCAAGGAAGATCATGGCCCTACATTCCAGTTTAAGTGGGAGGGCAGGAGCCTAACTTGGGCTGGTACCTCCTGCAAGTTTCAAAACTATCCTTCTATCATAAAGATATGAGAAGTTTATTTTTCCTTTGGATAAAGCCAATTAGCTAACACAAATGGGCACTCCTATTACTAAGTGAATTTAGGATGAATTTATGTGTGACAGATGATGCTGCTGAGTCTTCTTACTTGAGGACNTTGAGATTTAAGCCAACATTTTCACTCTCCTCTTTCACTTTCATCAAGAGGCTCTTTAGTTCTTCTTCAATTTATTGGCTTAGGGTTTCTCAAACCATGCAGGTGGTAAAAACTTTAATTCAAAA
Organism: Neotragus pygmaeus; assembly: GCA_006410875.1. NCBI lineage: Eukaryota > Metazoa > Chordata > Mammalia > Artiodactyla > Bovidae > Neotragus > Neotragus pygmaeus. The sequence continues at coordinate 787,825 of SJYV01031552.1, forward strand.
GTTTATAATTACAAATTCTGAGGATGAACTTTTTCCTAACTTAAGAGCACAACTAAAACAGACAACATTCTTTTTCTCTTTTTCCTAGTGGATAAATTTTTCATAATCCATATACTGTTTCACTAAGGATGCATTTACTTAAGAATCCTGGCTTTATTCACAGATAGCCTTACTTTTAACTCCTCATCTTGTATAGAACTCAAGACTTGGCCCTTTTTTGTACTAATTTTAGCTCTTAGTTCTCTTGATTTGTGAGAATAATCCTAATTTCCCAAAATGTCCTGTGGTCAAACATCAGTTCTTATGTGTTACTACTGTTTTCAGTACCTTCTTTGAATTTCCCTTACTTTCTTGAGAACCTGAGAATTAAGATACTTTTTCAGAAGAAGACTTTTAATTTTTTTAAATTTCTCGAAAGAGAATACAATTCCATTCTTAAAATAATTAACTCATTTGGTATCACATTTTCACAGGGAATGAAAGTATGTGAACTGCTATAAACTTTTTATAACATAGGTTACAATAAAGAGTCGGACATGACTGAGCGACTGAACTGAACTGAACAGTCATGTGAATGAATGTGGGGTAGAAAATGAAGAACAGTTGTTTAAAAAGACAAAAACAGTTGTTATAAAAAGACAAAAAGACAATAATCAGCATCTATTGACTTACAAATACCAAATCTTCATTTCTAATTTTGTGGAACACCATTTGGTTCACATTATTATGCCTTTGTAAAGTTGGTGAGGTTGGTACGTCAGAAATACCATTGGTTCTGAAGACTAGAAGGTTTGATTTGTCTGTTTAAAAAAAGGATAGAATGAATGAAAAAAAAATACATAAAATCAAAACACACTGAGAATATAAATTGCTCCAAAGGAATAAAATAAAATGTGCCCTATAAAAAAGAAAAGCTTAACAGCCTCTTATTGTTCCTTTTTATTTTCCCACGGAAAAGTATTTTAGGAGTTTTTTCATTGAAGTTTGATGTACTCTAACCAGTTATTATAATATATGCAAAATTAAAATCATTTTCTTAACTAGTACAATTTTTCAGGAATTTTAATATGCCTGTTATCTCAAGAGATTTCTAATCTTACTGTTTTCATTTTAAAAGATAATTTACTGTTGATTTTATATCCTGCAACTTTACTATATTCATTGATTAGCTCTAGTAGTTTTCTGAGTCTTTAGGATTTTCTATGTAGAGGACCATGTCATCTGCAAACAGTGAGAGTTTTACTTCTTCTTTTCCAATTTGGATTCCTTTTATTTCTTTTTCTGCCCTGATTGCTGTGGCCAAAACTTCCAGAACTATATTGAATAGTAGCAGTGAGAGTGGGCACCCTTGTCTTGCTCCTGACTTTAGGGGAAATGCTTTCAATTTTTCGCCATTGAGGATAATGTTTGCTGTGGGTTTCTCATATATAGCTTTTATTATGTTGAGGTATGTTCCTTCTATTCCTGCTTTCTGGAGAGTTTTTATCATAAATGGATGTTGAATTTTGTCAAAGGCCTTCTCTGCATCGATTGAGATAATCATATGACTTTTATTTTTCAATTTGTTAATGTGGTGAATTACATTGATTGATTTGCGGATATTGAAGAATCCTTGCATCCCTGGGATAAAGCCCACTTGGTCATGGTGTATGATCTTTTTAATGTGTTGTTGGATTCTGATTGCTATAATTTTGTTAAGGATTTTTGCATCTATATTCATCAGTGATATTGGCCTGTAGTTTTCTTTTTTTGTGGTGTCTTTGTCAGGTTTTGGTATTAGGGTGATGGTGGCCTCATAGAATGAGTTTGGAACACCAATACAGTATACTGACACATATATATGGAATTTAGAAAGATAGTAATGATGACCCTGTATGTGAGACAACAAAAGAAACACAGACATATAGAACAGACTTTTGGCCTCTGAGGAAGAAGGAGAGGGTGGGCTGATTTGGTAGAATGGCATTGAAGCACGTATACTATCACGTAAGAAACGAGGCGCCGGTCTATGTTCGATGCAGGATGCAGGATGCTTGGAGCTGGTGCACGGGGATGATCCAGAGAGACGTTGTGGGGTGGGAGGTGGGAGGGGGATTCAGGATTGGGAGCTCGTGTACACCTGTGGTGGATTCATGTCGATGTATGGCAAAGCCAATAGAGTATTGTAAAGTAAAATAAAGTTAAAAAAAAAAAGATAATTTAAAAGAAATTAAGATTTTAAAAGGATCTGAGAGTATTTCTTCAGAATAACATGAGAATTTGGTTGTGAGGTCTTTCAGTTCAATAAATAAGTAGCTTATTGATACTATAAAATTATTATTTCTTAAAATAAATTTTAGAATTATACAACTTTACGTTACTTGTAGACAACCCAAACCAAACTGAATAATTCTATTAGAGGATGCTTGTACAACATATGAGGAAAAAATTCATTGTTTTTGGAGCTTTTTCTCTCCTGTTTCTTGTGAAATCAGTATACTGAAGATATCTCCCACCATATATAACACCCAAGACCAGTATTTTAAAAATAACTAGAAAACTATTTTACCTTTTGGCTTTGGGGGACAGCATTTAGTAAACTGGAAAATTATACTGTCCGAGCGAACAGTTTCCATCTGGTAGCAATTCAGAAGATCTTTAAGATTACTGAAGTTCCTCTTAGTACCACTGAGGTTGTATTCTCCATTCTCATTTTTTGTAATCAAACAGTGCTTATATTCAATAACATTCTCTCGCTATGTAAGTTTAATTATAAAGAAAGGGAAGGAAAAATCACAATGGACATCATAGTGATTACTGTGACAAAAAGGATATCACAGAAACAACCAACAGAACATTTAGACATTTGAACCATGAATCCTAATGTAGTATCAGCATAAGGTGACCAAGGTGTTTGGTTCCTCAAAAAGGCATCTAATTACAACTGTCTAGCCTATAAATGTGGCTTAAGAGTTATTTTATTGAAAGGCAAGGAAGTAAGCAATAATAATACCATCCGTAAGAGCTTTCCATCATTTACAAGACATAGTATAAAACAATTTTAGCATATAAGGCCTTCCATGAGTTGGCTTCTGCCTCCATCTCCAACCTTAACTCTTGCCACTGTCAACATATAACCCATGTTCTAGCTATATTGAGTGACTTAAAAAATTTAAAGCAAATGCCATGCCATTTCATGTCTTGAAAACTCTAAGTGCTATCTCTCTGTAGAATGTTCACCCTTTCCTTTTGAGCAATGGACTTTTACTCAATCCTTAAAACTCAGTTTAATTTTACTTTTTCTGTGAGGTCCTCCCTAACAACACTTACTCCGTTCCACAGGCAAAGGTGATGACCTGTTTCACTGTGCCACTACAGTATTTGTATAATCATCTCTAATGTGGCAATTCTGATAATATTCAGTTTTTCAATGTTTGCCTTATGTGCTGTACTTCTCATCCACCTATTTTTAAACATATTCAGTCTGCTATAACCATATTCAATCAACTTACAACCATTTTTTAATAAAATCAACTCATTATCTCTGGTCAGTCTCAAGTCCTTCCTACTCTAAAGGACCTATTTTAATCATTGTAAACATTCTCTTATTGTCTTATTTGCTTACATTGGATAATGTTGTGTAATAAACAATGCTCAATTTAATATTTTTTGGTATACTTCATTTTTGTTTTACAAAAAGATAAATATCTTAAAGCAGGGTTATACCATATGCTCCCTAATATACAGCCCTCATATTACACCAGATTAATACAGTAAACATAAAAATATACATATTTTGATTTGATAATTGAATATAATAGACTGTGAATTAGGATAGACTATCAGTATTTTACAATGTTAAAGTCATGGAGCAACTGACTTTCTATATTTTCATGGACAATTAACCCACTTTACATATGTTAAATATGATTGTTTTTTATAAAAATTAAAATAGTAACACAATTCTTACTGTCTACTTTTAAAAAGTACAATAAATTTTGGAAGCAGCTATAAAGTTTCTCAAGATTTATACCATGAAATTGCTTTATAATTGATAGTATATTTTATATAATTTTGTACAACAAATAATTTTAGTTGAGATCCAAAATGGTCTGTATTAACAGTGAGATTTTATTACAGTATTAGTATTACATTTAAAGTGTACATTGTAGATCATTATTCTTAATACTGGAAAAACCACCAGTTAAAAGTGCAATGTCTTTTTCTTTGTTATTACCCTATTTCACTCTAATCCTATAACCATTACCAGTAAAATGAAAGCTTACTTCTGATTTGTTTTGTTCTAAATGTTTTGGTAAAAATTTCCATCTTTGTGACAAAAGAATCTTCAAAAGATGTGAAGAAATCTGACATACTGGTAATACCCAAACAAAAAAATCCAAATAAAAAGATACTAAGATATTACAAATAGTTTTTAACATAAATCCTAGGAGTTATATTTTGTTTATTTATAAAGACTCCCTAAGGTAAATTAAGCTTACTTAATTGCTAGTTATCATATCCAGAACTATCATTTGGAGCATTAAAAAGGAAATAAGGAGATATTATCAAGGGGCAATTACATGCACTAAATAAACATATTACCATTAATTATGTCATACTAACCTCAACAGCAAAAGTCAGAAAATATTTATGAAAGTCCTTAGGACTGCATCGAAGTACATAGAGTCCAGTCTGATTACCTGTTTTCTTCAATTTACTGATAGCAAAATCCATTCTAAAGGTAAAGAAATAACTTGAATGATAATGTAGTAAGAACCATGACATTACAACCAAAGTGTCATCTAACAGACCAAAAGTCAAATTTAAAACTCTAAGAATTTTTATCAGTCTCCTCTACTTCATATTTTTACCAATGATCTTGCAAGGAAAAATACTGAAGTACCAAGCCATTCTGCAATAAGTTCACATTGATTCAAGGGGCAATTATATTGCTTTAAAAACATAAGGTACTATAAGACATACAAAATCACAAAGAACACAATTCATTCCTTTGACTTTTCTGTCTTCCAATTTCAAATTTAGTATCTTAAAAACCATACTCAAAACTTAATTTAACTATACAATCAGTGTATCATAAAACACTTGTCTCTTCCATCACAGCCATTACTAATATAAAAATGTATGAGTATTTTTAATATTTAATATAATACTAAGGTCTAACAGAAGACCAATGGCAAGCAACAAAGACTACTAATTTTTTAAAATTTGCTATATGTTTAACTGAAGCTGTATATATTGAAAGAAACACGAAAGCAAGAATTATCTTGCTGTATTTCTCACATATAAACCAGTACCTGATACATATCAGGTACTTAGTAAATGTTCTACAAACAAATGAAAGAATGGATGGATGGATAATGAATGAATGAATGAATGGCAGTTTTTAAAATATTGACTATGTAAATTACAGAAAATTCAAATAAAGCAACTTTTTCATAGCAACCATACTTCTTTTTTGGCTGCACTGAGTAGCATGTGGGATCTTAGTTCCCTGATCAAGGATCAAACCCATGACCCCTGCAGTGGAAGCACAGAGACAGAACCACTGGACCACCAGGGAATTGTCACAATCATACTTCTTAAACAGACAATGGGTATAGGTCAAATCAGTCTTGAATTTCAGTCAGGACCTGATTTCTCAAATATTTAAAGACAGGTTAAGGTAAAAAAGCTTCTTCAGTGGCTCAGACTGTGAAGAATCTGCCTGGAATGCATAAGGCCCAGGTTTGATCCTTGCGTTGGGAAGATCTCCTGGAGAAGGGAATGGCAATCCCTCCAGTATTCTTGCTGGGAGAATCCCATGGACAGAGGAGCCTGGAGAGCTACAGTCCATGGGGTAGCAGAGTCAGACACAACTGAGCAACTAACACTTTCACTAAGGTAAAAAACATGCTCAAAATCCCAGATTGTTTCTTCTGCTCAAGTCCTTCAAACCTGCTGCTGCTGCTAAGTTGCTTCAGTCACGTCTGACTCTGTGAGACCCCATAGACGGCCACCAGGCTCCGCCGTCCCTGGAATTCTCCAGGCAAGAACACTGGAGTGGGTTGCCATTTCCTCCTCCAATGCATGAAAGTGAAAAGTGAAAGTGAAGTTGCTCAGTCGTGTCCAACTCGTAGCGATCCCATGGACTACAGTCTGCCAGGATCCTCCGTCCATGGGATTTTCCAGGCAAGACTACTGGAACAGGGTGCCACTGCCTTCTCTGCCTTCAAATCTGGTGCCAATCATAAAACACATTCTGGTTGAGAGATAACTTCTACTTGGGGTGAACAGATATTCATGATAGCTGTTTTTATCTAGTACTAAAGTAAGGTCTACAACTGTCTGGGTCAATATCTTGGCTAGTATCCAGATGAAGCTCTTCACAGTTGACCCTTGAATAGTGTGGGTTTGAACTGCAAGGGTCCACGTATATGCAGGTATTTTTCAGTAGTAAATATTATACTACTGCATGGTCTGTGGTTGTTTGAACTTAAGGATATCGAGGAACCACAGATATGGAGGACTGACTATAAGTTATATGTGGATTAAGATCCTGTGCTATTCAAGGATCAACTGTAAAGCTATTAAAATTAAATTAAAAATTCAGTTCCTCGGTTGCAGTACAAACATTTTAAATATTAAATAGCCACATGTGGCTAGTAGCAATTACTAAAGAGCACAGATATAGAACATTTCAGTTCCATCACATACTGCACGTAATAGTCTAGAAAGATGGACATCAGATACAGTTTGTGTTCAAAGCTTTCAATAGTGTTGGATTATTCAAAATAAGGATGATTACCAAATTTTGCATTGTGGCTCCTCCACATTATTTCCAAATTAATGAAACATAAATTGGACGGTTTTAAAAAATTAATACCAAAGAATTAATTAAACACAAGGAGATCCAACCAGTCCATTCTAAAGGAGATCAGTCCTGGGTGTTCACTGGAAGGACTGATGCTAAAGCTGAAATTCCAATACTTTCGCCACCTCATGCAAAGAGTTGACTCATTGGAAAAGACTCTGATGCTGGGAGGGATTCGGGGCAGGAGGAGAAGGGGACGACAGAGGATGAGATGGCTGGATGGCATCACAGACTCTATGGACATGAGTCTGGGTGAACTCCGGGAGTTGGTGATGGACAGGGAGGCCTGGCGTGCTGCGATTCATGGGGTCGCAAAGAGTCAGACACAACTGAGCGACTGAACTGAGAGTACTAAATATCAAACTTATACAACATGTTAGTACTATAGACTGGAATACAGATGGTAGATTATAATCTAAATAATTCTAATTATTATGTAATCTGATTGGAAATAGACTTTTGTTAAAAGAAAAATAATTTCAGTCAGATCAAGATAATATTTCTTTCCCTGAACTTCCTAAACCTAGGTATATTATTCTCTTGTGTAAAATATTCTTTATAAATATCTTGTTATTACTTTTAAAAATTTACTTTAAAAGTCAGTATTACTCACGAAATTGGGCCATGACAGTTGCTTTGTATATTTTCAAGCACCATTGGAGGTGCTACTTCTTTACAAAGATAATGATGTGCATCTGCAGTTAATCTATAATATCCATCAATTAATGACACAAAAGACAAAGCTTCTCTTAATGACTTAAGTTCAATTTCCTAGGAGGAGAAAAGAAAAAGAAGAAATTTATTTTCACTGCATGTTATCAGGTAATTCTTCTAAATTACTTTTCTTTGCGATTGCTCAAATGTCTTTAATGGCTCCAAGTTATACACTTTGAATTACAAATTCTTGTGTCTGATATTTGAGACCCTCTCTAATATGGGTTTACCATGCTTTTCCAGTTACAGTCCACTCTATACCCATAATTATATTTTCCAATACACCCAGTAGACAAATATTCCAGTCATTTCAATTAGAAACCTATCTATATCTAGTCTTATACTAAAGTTGGAATGAATTAGAAATACTAAAACAAATTGAAGGGACAATCAACTTGCAGAAAAACAAAAAGTTGTACATACAAGAATGAAAATGTAATCATGGTATAATGCCTGGTTCAGCAAAGAACAATATTAGTCACAATGAGAATAGAGAATATGTACTTATGCCAAAAATTATAAGGAGAGAACTGTGTGAGGTATTTGAACTAAAAAAATATTTAGTTAACAGAGGTTATAAAAACGATTCCTATAAAAGATACCATAAACAATGACATGAAGAATCGCAAACCTGTGCAACAAAGGATTAATACCTAAGAACAGGAAAGCATGCTAATCAGAGTTACAAGTTTTATAATTTTGGTCATATAACCCTGAAATGGCCAGACAGGTAAGACAGAGAGATATTTAAATTACAAAATAAACGTGACATTTAAGCCAAAAGTACAATAAATATCTGAGTTAAAAAGAAAACAGAGCCAGAAAAATAAGCAGTTTAAGAGCACAGTACAACGGAATTCATTTTTTCCTTTCAATTAAAGTAAGTAGGATGTCTGAAGCTGTTTTATCTTATTATTATTATCAGCCCAGGCTGGGCTGCATGTGGGCTCTTAGTTCCCAGACCAGAGATCAAACCCATGGCCCTGTAGTGGAAGCACACAGTCCAATCCATTGGACAACCAGGNATAAGTAGGATGATGTCTGAAGCTGTTTTATCTTATTATTATTATCAGCCCAGGCTGGGCTGCATGTGGGCTCTTAGTTCCCAGACCAGAGATCAAACCCATGGCCCTGTAGTGGAAGCACACAGTCCAATCCATTGGACAACCAGGGAACTCCCTCTGAAGCTATTTTAAAACAGAGAAAAGGTTAATCTTTTATAATCAAACATGCCTCACAGTTCGGATAGGGATTACCTGGTATTGGTTCACAATTTGTTATATAAATAGGCAATATGATAGAATTACACATACCTCTACTGGTAAAAAAGATTATACAGTTGTCCCTCCATTCCTCTATATCTGCATGGTATTGGCTCAAGGATCTGTCTCCCCTCCAGACACCAAAATCCCTGAATCCACAAGTTCCTTACATAAAATGATGTAGTATCTGCATATAAATTATGTATATCCTCCCATATCCTTTAAATCATCTCTATAATACCTAATATAATGTAAATGAGATGTGCATGGTTATAAATACAATATAAATGCTATGCAAATAGTTGCCTGCACATGGTAAATTCAAGTTTGCTTTTTTGGAACTTTCTGGAATTTTTTCTCTGAATATTTTCAATCTACAGCTAGTTGAATCTGTGGATATGGAACTCACAGATATATAGAGTGTAGACTGTATAGACAGGAACAAGCATTACAACAGGGAAAGAGCAAAACTGGGTTTGGGGTGGGAGAGGAGAGGGCAGGCAGTAACTGGTGCTTTGCTAATTATGAAAATGACTGAAAAACACATTATTGTACAAGACATTCTTTGGAGAGATGGTGTTGGTAGTGATACAAAAAACTAGATGTAATCAAAAAGCTTACTAAATTGATGTTTACAGCTCTAAATTGATGTTACAGCTCTATTTAAAACTATAATCAAAATCCCTACAAGAGAACATCTTAGGTACTAAAATTCTGAAATACTTATTTCTGACAACCATAAAGCATAACCATTATATAGTGATAAAGCAAACTTACGAGACTTTTACCATCTTGCTTATGAATAGTTACAATTCTGCTTTCATTTGCACCTTCTTGATTTGCTTGTTTAATACTGATATCAATAATATCAGGAAAATCACAATACAACTGTAAATCCTGTAATTAAGAGCAGTTGATATTAAAAATAGGTTGAATTTAGGGAGCCATTTTAAAACAAGACTTATAAACGAGATTTAATTCCAAATTCTTTTTAAAAGTATTGACAGCAATAGATAAGCATTAAATGAGATTCTCTCTCCCAATAATGTAACCCTAAGACTACACTGTATCTTGGTTTCCATTTAAAAATGAGAGGATTAAAAGGTGCCAGGAATCTAAAGTGTGCTATAGTACCCTTCAATCCAATCAACATTAATAGAAACCATTACCAGAAAATTCAATTTACCAAATAATTAAAATAAAAAAAAATCTGATAACATCCTAAGAACAATATAGACATGAACAAACTTAAAACTTGTAATGCAAACTTAAAGAAGTATTTAACAAATATGCAACATCATAAAATCAAGAAAAACTAATCCTTTTCTAACTGAATTTCATAATTGTGCTCTCAGTTATCAGTAACAGTAAAAAAAGAAGAAGCAAAACAACCTTAAAAATCACTTTTAGAATTTAAGCCTTTTTGAACCTATAAGAACACCATCTGTATTTTCCAAGTCTCCTGTCTGTAAATGTGTTATCATACTTTCAAATTTTAAAAAACAAAAATTAAAAAAGAACACCATTACTAATTATTTTGTCATAGAAAACAAACAAAATGCCATTTAAGAACAATGAGAAAAGAACCATAGCTATAATCTTGCTGGTGTCACATTATTAAAAACTTCCACTTATATCAATAGAAGGAGAGTAGTGCAAGACCATGTTCCAAACTAAAAGTACTTTGCTTCTATTGCCATTCTACTTAAATTAACAAAGAACGAGAACATATCATTGAGGATTACCTGTTCTGTCAGTGTCTCACTTTCTTTATGTTTCCCTCTTGACCACTGAATTCCACCGTTTCCAGTTATTACAATGGTTGCAAAAATCTCCTCACCTGAAGGACCTCTTCCAGGTTCTTTTACTTCAAATTGCTCTGTGTAGAAGGCAGACTGAAGAGTNTTACCTGTTCTGTCAGTGTCTCACTTTCTTTATGTTTCCCTCTTGACCACTGAATTCCACCGTTTCCAGTTATTACAATGGTTGCAAAAATCTCCTCACCTGAAGGACCTCTTCCAGGTTCTTTTACTTCAAATTGCTCTGTGTAGAAGGCAGACTGAAGAGTTTCCAGATTTATAAGATACTTAAGTTTCAAGTTTCTGGCAGTGGCTTTGCAATGGCTGAATTGCTCAATAAATCTGCGAAATCTGTACCTTATTCTCTTCCTTGTCAAAATATGATACTCTTGGATCTTTGCTCGAACACATTTTGGCAAAAATGTCTTGTAGCTACAGATAATAAAGAGTACACACAAGAGCAAAACAAGTTGGAACAAAATAAAATTAGAAGATACCACTCTTCTCCATAATAAGTAAATAGCACAACAGTCAAGTGAAAAAGGTAACAAAGTCACCATCCTATAGTATAAAACCTTAAGGTTTTATTTGATGATGTGAATGCCTTTACAAATTCTGAGTTGTCATAAAATTTTAGAGAAGGAGAAGTTAATTTTTTTCCCCTAAAGAAATGAAGATGGAGTCTACTTAATATTGGAATCTCTAAAAATTTCNACCTTAAGGTTTTATTTGATAATGTGAATGCCTTTACAAATTCTGAGTTGTCATAAAATTTTAGAGAAGGAGAAGTTAATTTTTTTCCCCTAAAGAAATGAAGATGGAGTCTACTTAATATTGGAATCTCTAAAAATTTCTCTGATATCTTATCTACGTCATTTTGGCATATCTTTCCTATAACATTATACTGTAAAATTTATCTGAATTCTGGAAATTGTTACATTTTGTTAGATATTACTGATATTCACTAGGCAAATATACTTCTTTTGTGTGCATTATTCTCTCAGATCAGCTTCAATAACTCCTATTAATCCCTTTGCAATAAAAACAATTCTATTTGGAAATGTTCTGAATCTTTTGTACTTCCATCTCTACGTAAAATATCCTAAGGAAGGAAAATGACTTATTTCCCTTCTGCTCAAGTGTCTAAAAAAGGAAGACTTTTATTTCTGAAGGTACAACTGGATCTCTATAACCATGTTGGATGCTCTTCCCTTTGTCTGACAGCATTCTGTGCACTGCTCCATAATTAATCACTTATCACAATTGTCCTACACGTACCTGAGTGCTGGAACTGCCTAATGCTGAGAGATTATTATATTTTAATGATTATTTTGTACTGTTATAGAGCCATCATTAAAATTTAAATTAAATAAAATTGCAAGTAAATTACATTCAATATAGACAATAAATACTTAAAAGGCATCACTTCCTAATTATTTTACATTATTTATTTATTTATACATTTTTACTACATATGTGCTTTTGAGGTTATATCTGAGTGATGGAAAGGGTTTGCTACTCATCTCTCTTCAACTCTGCATTGGGTGATCTCAGATTGCTACTTTGAAATTGGCCACAGATACATGGTATTTAAACCATGCATATCAGCAAAAGTTACAAACAAATCAGGTATTTTTTTCTCTAAGAACTGTTGTTAAACATTTACCAGCACACTACTGCCTTCTTTCCTTCCCTGCTCTACCCTAATCCCCTTATGGAGCTATCACTCTTGTGTTCAAGTAGCCAAAGCTGCTGGGTAAAGTCATTTGACAAGATAGATGGCTTGCATTATAAATTCATAATCACAAATTTCAAATTGGCTTTTATCACCACTATCACTTTTATGACACTTCTCTGTTCAACTAATTTTCCCAAGTCCCACAACTATGTCAAATCTCCGATATTCTTAAAGTTCCTTCTTCTCTTCTGTCTTACACCTCAGCTACATTTCTCTCTATTATCAAAAACGACTTCATATTTTTCTTAGGGAAAGAAAAAAGCTTCTCTAAGCAGAACTCCCCCAGTATCATGCTAATAAACCTTATACATGTGCACTCATTCTTTCTTCCTTCCCACCTATTACAATAAATAAGGTAAAAATCTGTTAAAGTTATTTCTTTGATATGTACTTACCTCTACCCTCTGGGGAATTTTACCCTATTTATTACTTATCTTCTAATCACAAGTTTTAAAGTTCTTCCCATCTTAAATATAAAAATCTCCTTATCTCTCTTCTCTCTCCAGCCACAGCCTATCTGGCTTCTTTTTAAGAGTTCATATAGCCAATTTCATTTCCTCACCTTCCATTTACTCCTTAACTCACTCCAATCTGGCTTCTGTTCCATCATTCTCTAGAAACCACTCTTGCTAAGATCAAGGAATGTTGCTAAAACCAAATTCCTTGTTCATTTTACTTGCCATTTTTCAGAAGCATCCAACAGTGTTAATCACTCTCTCCTTGATACTTTCTTCCCTTAATTTTCCTGATTTTCATCCCATTTCTTTGGCTACTTTGCCAGTCTTCTTTACAGGCTCGATCCCCTTTAGTTGGTGATAATTGTTAGAATTCTTCAAGACTTAACTATGGGCCCTCTTCTTATCTATATTTTCTTTCAGTCTAGATACAAATGACTCTGATATCTCTAGCTCTAGCCCAGACCTCTAAGCTTCAGACATTATCCTCCATAGTCAAGTCAAGTCATCCCCATATAATGTGGATATCTCAAAAGTGCCTCAAACAACGTAGCAAACCAAATTCATGAGTCCCCATAACGTCCTCCCCTAAAAGATTCTCCTAAAGCATTCCCTATCTGAGTACACTGCACTAAAGATCCCCTATTCCCACAAGCCTCAGAAACTCATGAATCATTCTTTACATAACCTTCCCACTAACCCCCATTATTCAATCTGTCACCATCTTCCCTTGATTTTCCCTTCTAAATATTTCTCTAATTTGCCCATTTTTCTTATGATTAACCCATTCAACTGCAATCCCTAGAGGAACTACTGCAATGATATTACTCTATAGGCAACCCACATTTCCATTTTCTCTTTCAGCCCTCAAATTAGTTTTCTACTCTGTTGTCATAGGAATCTTCTATGTATTAAACCTTTGCTTTAATACTCTTACATAGGGCTTCACTGGTGGCTCAGTGGTAAAGAATCCAGCTGCCAATGTAGAAGACACAGGTGTGATCCCTGGGTTGGCAAGATAACCTGGAGAAGGAAAGGGCAACCCACTCCAATACTCTTGCCTGGGAAATCCCATGGACAGAGGAGCCTGGCCGCTGCAATCCACAAAGTTGCAAAGAGCTGGACACAACTTAGCAACTGAGCACACAGGCAATACTCTTACATTTCACTAGTTTCCTAGTGTTCTTAACCTTATCAACACGCCTCTAGGTTCTATATGGTCCAGCCCTTACCTCATCACCTACTAACTCTGTGCTCTAACCATACTGACTCTCTTCATCCTCCCCATGTTTCTTTCTGCTGCAAAGCCTCTTCCATGAGCCTCTACTCTCCGTCACTTACCTCTCTTCACCCAATAAATTCTACTCATTTTTCAGATCTCAAAAGTCACATTCCTTTCCTTTTCAGGGCAATTATATATTTGTAAAAGACTTTTGATGAAGGTGAAAGAGGAGAGTGAAAAAGCTGGCTGAAAACTCGACATTCAAAAAACTAAGATCATGGCACCCAGTCCCATCACTTCATGGCAAACAGATGTGGAAACAATGGAAAACACTGATAGACTTTATTTTCTTGGGCTCCAAAATCACTGCAGATGGTGACTGCAGCCATGAAATTAAAAGATGTTTACTCCTTGAAAAAAAACCTATGACAAACCTACACAGTGTGTTAAATAGAAGAGATATTACTTTACTGACAAAGATCTGTATAGTCAAAGCTATAGTTTTTCTAGTAGTCATGTATGGATTGAGAGCTGGACCGTAAAGAAGGCTGAGTGCTGAAGAACTGGTGCTTTTGAATTATGGTGTTGGAAAGGACTCTTGAGAGTCCCCTGGACTGCAAGATCAAACCAGTCAATCTTAAAGGAAATCAATCCTGAATATTCATTGGAGGGACTGACGCTGAGGCTGAAGCTCTAATACTTTGACCACCTGATGCAAAGAGCCGACTCACTGGAAAAGACCCTGATGCTAGGAAAGATTGAAGGCAGGAGGAGAAGGGGACAATAGAGGATGAGATGGCTGGATGGAATCACCAATTCAATGAACATGAATTTGAGCAAGCTCTAGGAGATGGTGAAGGAAAGGGAAGCCTGGCATGTTGCAGTCCATGGGGTTGCAAAGAGTTGAACATGACTGAGCAACTGAACAAAATATATAAAATTTAACAAAAGTCTGGAAAGAATATAGGAGAGCCTCAGTAAGTTTAGAAAAAAACTGAAAGGTTTAAAAATACAGTCAGAATACAAATACTTCCTACTTTACCTTATTCTGTCAAAAACTTTAGCTAAACCAAGAGCCCTACTAAATCTGGATTACAATTTACATAAACACCAGTGCTACTTGATTTAGCAAGGCTTTGAAAGCTTATCTGGAAATCAAAAGAGGAGCTTAAGATAACAAAATACAAAAAGTTTTTCCACTTTGATTCCTAGAATAAAGGACAGACATACATCCTTTGCTATACTATAAGAATGTATAGTTTCTTGAATATGATGAATCTACTTTGGTGTCATCTGCGATGGGAACTAGCTAGATTTTGTTAGAAACACTATAAAATTTTCAAAAGTCACAAAGTTATTAACTCCTGAAGCATGAAAACATTATTCCTGATGCTTTTGTTATACTGAAACTTTAAGTGTTAGTCACTCATGGACTGTAGCCCACCAGGCTCCTCTGTCCATGGAATTCTCCAGGCAAGAATATTGGAGTGGAAAGCCATTCTCTTCTCCAGGGGATCTTTCTCATGATCTGGATTGAACCCAGGTCTCCTGCATTGCAGGCATATTCTTTATCATCTGAGTTACCAGAGAAGTCCTGAACCGTTAAGGTAGCCTAAAATTCAGGCTCTAAAAGCTTCTGAAGTTGTCTTATCTTACATACTATTTTTGTACCATAACATGAAATCTGCATCTTATTATTACAACTGCAATAGACCACTGTAAATTCTAGTATCTGCTTAGCTGTGTAGGAGTCTAGTGATATGAGGTATATACCTCCATTGCTATGTTAAGTGGCCTTGGCCCTGGTCTAGTGTTCGCAAATTCAGCAGGGTCTCCTTTAAACATTTTTCATTCTCTAGCTCTCTTCCTTTTGCAGACCCTAGGATTTCAAGGAGCAGATGAAGAATGAAACAGAAAAACCTTATCCATTTCCTTTACTTTCTGTATTCCAAACCAAAACCACAATGCCCAGTCAGGATCTGGCATAACAAAGGCTAAGTATCTAATACATACACACACACAAGGAGATGCACAAACACATAGATACGGATACACATGTAGACACAAAGGCTTGTTCTCAAAAACACAGATGCACCTAATACACAGGTGCAGACACACAGAGATGTATTTTACATGTATTTTTTTAAGTCTGGAAAAGAATATGTATTATTTTATGTATTATACTAGTCAGAGAAGCATATTCTACTGGATATTTCTAGGAACAAAGCAGCTTGTTTCATTCGGTAAAGAACAAATTATTCACCTGTTCGTCCATCAATCCTGAAAACTTTAACAAAAAGTAGAGTTCCTTGATTATTTTTCAGAAATAAGCAATGAGAGAAAATTTGGAAAACATCAGGGAATTAAAATTACATTAAGGCAAGCAAATCAGGCATGATTTGCTTCAGTACAGTGAAAAATTATTTACCTAATATTAAAAGGTCATGGTACCAAAGACAAATGAAAAAATAGATAAATTAGGTTACTTCAAAATTTAAATTCTTATGCTGCAAATAATACCTTCAAGAAAGTGAAAAAAATTCCACAGAATAGGAAAAATATTTGCAAATCATACATATGAGAACCTACATCAGGAGACTTGTATTAATAATATATAAAGAACCTTTATAACTCAATAATTAATACTGAATTGTACAATTAAAACAAGTAAACTTTATGTTATATGAATTATATCTCAATAAAGTTGTTTTAAAATACCATGGAATCTTATAATGAATGTTTAGTATCTATACAGTTTTAAAAGTAAATGAAGCAGAATTTTGCAGGTGCATTTATATTCTGGTAAAGATAATCAAAGAAATACAATTACTACACATTCAGTGGTTTTAGGACACTAGATTAAATAGGCAGGAAAAAGAATAAATAGATGATGCAATTCCTGACCTCAAAGAAACCATAATCTATAATGTGCCAAGACTTTGTACAATATCATGTCTCCATAATGCTCCACCATAGCTTAAGCCTAGAGCTGGTTTCATATTTAAAAATTCATTTTCAATGGCTCAAAGCTTCTCTGTTCTTCAACTATGTCCCTTTCAATTCCTTCAGTTTCTACTGACAACGTCTAAGACACTCACTATGTTCTACTATGGTCTTGCTACAGCAGATAGTCAACAAATAGTTGTTAAATGAATAAATGAATGAAGAAATGAATGAGTAAGTTATTATCCTAAGAGGTATTTGTCTGGATTTTAATAAAGATCAAGGCCTTACTGGAAAATAGAAACATTTTTGTTTTTTCTTTAGATGTTGGAATCTTTAAGATAACTTCAGTGAGTTCCTGAAATCATTCCCTATGGCCGGGTAGTTCCGGAAATCATTCCCTATGGCCGGCCTACACCCTTAGATGTAGTAGACATTAAGGACTAATAGGCTAAGGACTAATAGACATTTGAAAACAAAACAAGAATACCTAAAACCAAAGAGGGAAACACAGAAACTGATAACCTGCAAACTGGGTATTTAACATGAGGGCAGTCATAAAAAGAGGGACAAAAGCCAACTACTGAGAGAAAGATTTCTAGGAATAAAGAGAATTTTAACCAGATTCATGACATATTCAAACTTATAATCAGGTAGGTATATATAATGTATAAAACAAATGTTTAATCTTCAAACTTCAAAAAAAAAAAAATCAAAGCATCCTTACAGTAGTCATATATAGCTTCAAAAGGAGTAGAAGTTGTATAGCCATTAAAGCTGGGCAATAGGAGTAACATTTCAAAAAATCATATTAGGCATGACTGTCAGAATTCAAGATGCAGAAGAATAATTCGGAGTCTGTGGATCACATGTCTAAGAATCTGCTGGATGTGTTATAAGATGAATAAGGACTGAGGAGCTAATGTAAACCTGACAATAACTGATAACACTGTATTATATAACAGAAACTTGCTAAAGGAGTAGAATGTAAGTTCTCACAATAAATGAATAAAGAAATATTTATGTGAGGTGATAGATACGTTAATAAAGAGGGTAAGTTTTACAATATATAGGTAGATGTACACTTTACATGCCTTATAATTTTATATGTCAAGCGTACAAAAATAAACTCAAAATGGATTTTGAATTAAAAGTCTAAATGTAAGACTGCATACTATAAAATTCCTCAAGGAAAACACAGGCAAAAAACACCCTGACATAAATCATAACAGTATGTATTTTTTGGTATTCATCTCTTAAAGCGAAGAAAATAAAAGAAAAAAAAAATAAATAAATGGGACCTAATTAAACTTAAAAGTTTTTGCATAGCAAAGGAAACCATCAACAAGATGAAAAGACAAACTACTGAATGGGATAAAATATTTGCAAATGAAATGAATGATAAAGGATTCAGTTCAGTTCACTCAGTCATGTCCGACTCTTTGCAACCCCATGGACTGCAGCACGCCAAGCTTCCCTGTCCATCACCAACTCCTGGAGCTTTCTCAAACTCACATCCATCCAGTTGGTGATGTCATCCAACCATTTCATCCTCTGTTGTCCCCTTCTCCTCTTGCCTCCAATCTTTCCCAGCATCAGGGTCTTTTCCAATGAGTCAGTTCTCAACTCATATAACTCAACATCAAAAAACCTGACAACCCAATTAAGAAATGGGCACAAGAACTGAACAGACATTTTCCCAAAGAAAAAATGCAGATGGCCCTCAGGTACATGAAAAGATGCTCAATATTGCTAATCATCAGGGAAATGCAAATTAAAACTACAAAGATATGTCAGTTTGCACCCACCAGAATGGCTATTATTAAAAAAAATATCATACAAATATCAAATGTTGGTGAGGGAGGAATGTAGACTGGTACAACATTGTGAAAAATAGTATGGAGACTTCTCAAAAAATTAAAATTAACATATGACACAGCAATTCTACTCTTGGGTATAAATGCAAAAGAAACAAAAATACTGATTTGAAAAGATACATGTAACCCAATGTTCAAGCAGCACTGTTTACAATTGCCAAGGTATAGAAGCAACCCTGTGTCCATTAACAAATGAATGGATTAACAAGATGTGGTATATACAGACATACACACACAATGGAATACAACTCAGCCATAAAAAAGAACAAATTTTTGCATTTGTAGCAAAATGGATGGACTGGCAGTGAATTATGTTAAATGAAGTATGCCAGACAGAGAAAGACAAATAGCGTACAGTATCACTTATATGTAGAATCTAAAAAATACAATAAACTAGTAAACATAACAAAAAAGTCAATTCACAAATATAGAAAATGAACTAGTGGTTTCTGGTGGGGTGAGGGAAAGGAGGAGGAATTCTATAGAGGTGGAAGGGAAAAAGGATTGTTATGATATCATACAAAATCATTTGTTTGAAACTTCTGAAAATCCTAAAGCACCTATGGAATTAAAAATATTTTTCATTTAATTTTTAAAAAACACCAAAAAATAAATACAGGCAAACTGGAAAAAAAAAAAGTTATACAAAAACTATAACTAGTCATACTTATATGGATTTGCATAAGAAAATTACCTGATAGAGCTATAGATGTCCAGTGGCGTTTGATTCTTTTCTTTGGCTATTCTCATCATATCTAACACTGCCATCCCAAGACATTCTTCCTGTGTTTCATGAGTCACGGGTACTTTTATCCATCCGTGTAAAAAATCATACCGCCACTAAAGTAAAAACAAAATATAGAAGAAAATATTCTATCACATTTTAATCTATTATTGTATTTTAATCTATAGCATAAATTTCAGAACATATACATTTAACAAGGTCAGCTCCTCCCTTGATTTTGAAACACTTTGCCATTTAGTATAAGTTCTTTTGCAAAGATTTAAATTAGGGTCCCCAATTATCAGCCTATTTCACTGATTCTATCTTCAAATTATATCTTCAACATCAAAATTACCTAAATTAAAATAGGTATTAATCAATTAAATATGTACTGAGTTCCAAATATGCTCAAAGCACTGTACTAAGGACTGTTCTGACTACAAAGAAATATAAGATATAGTCACAGCTTCCAAGGAGACTAAAATGTAGCCAGGAAGTGAAACAAGTGAAAAAAAAAAATTACAATGCCAGACACTGTATAGTGAGTACCACACAACAGATGATTTAGGAACTTAAAAGTAAGTTGAGATTATATCCAGTAGCAGTAATTAGGAAAAGTTTCACAGAAAAATTGAAATTTCATATATGCTTTGAATATGAAGAAATTTTAAAAATATATTTATTCATTTATTTATTTGGTTGCACTGGGTCTCTGTTGTGTCACACAGGATCTGTGGCTCAGCTGCTACAGGGCATGAGGGATCTTAGTTTCCTGACCAGGGATTGAACCCATGTCTCCTGCACCGCACAAGGTGGACTCTTAACCACTGGATCATTAGAGAAGTCTCGGAAGGAATTTTTGATTAACACAAAACAGGATGCAGAAATAGAAGAAATGACACAAAAAGAAAGCACAAGGCATGTTCAGAGATGAAAAGTAGTTTGGTTGGAGCAGATAATTCATGTAAAGTGAACAGAGTGAATTAAGACTTGGAAAAGCAAGTTGGGGTCAAACTGCAGGTACTCTTCAACAACTGGATCCCAGAAGCAATAGAGAACCATTTTCTTAAATGTATCCATTTCATAAAGTATCTTTTCTTAAAGCATCATGCCTGTTTCACTGAAAGAAGTAGCAATAACACAAGGACTTTAAGAAAATAAAGTGTATTCAAGGAGACTCTTGAAGAGACTGCAGTAATGGTGCAAATATGAGAGTAAGTGATGCTGGGAGGGACTGGGGGCAGGAGGAGAAGGGGATGACAGAGGATGAGATGGCTGGATGGCATCAGGACTCTATGGACGTGAGTTTGAGTGAACTCTGCGAGTTTGTTATGGACAGGGAGGCCTGGCGTGCTGCGATTCATGGGGTTGCAAAGAGTCGGACACAACTGAGCGACTGAACTGAACTGAACTGAAGGCTTTGCTGCATAGAAGAAAAGACACTAAAAGAGTCTGAAAAACCCATTAATTTTATAATTATATGTAAAAGAATTAAGAAAAAAGGAAAAACAGAAATGCTAAGATTTTGATCTAGACAATTTAGGGACACAGATAAAATCAGACTAAATATGTAATGNGCTTTGCTGCATAGAAGAAAAGACACTAAAAGAGTCTGAAAAACCCATTAATTTTATAATTATATGTAAAAGAATTAAGAAAAAAGGAAAAACAGAAATGCTAAGATTTTGATCTAGACAATTTAGGGACACAGATAAAATCAGACTAAATATGTAATGGGAGCAAGGTTAAAAGTACCAGTATTCTAAAAATAACAATTTTCTTTATAAGGTAAAAGCACCAAACAAAGGCTTAAACTAAGAGAAAAGATCATCCATATTTTATACACAAATCTCCCTTCTTCCATATGATAACATCTCATGAAATTAAGTTTTACATAAATTTAAAGAATAATTTTATTTTTTAAAATTAATATGCACTTAAAAGTAGGAGAAAGTAGGGAAAACCACTAGACCATTCAGGTATGACCTAAATCAAATCTCTTATGATTATACAGTGGAAGTGAGAAATAGATTTAAGGGCCTAGATCTGATAGATAGAGTGCCTGATGAACTATGGACGGAGATTCATACCACTATACAGGAGACAGGNACAGGTTTCTCAAGAGGCAGGTCAGGTGGTCTGGTATTCCCATCTCTTTCAGAATTTTCCACAGTTTATTGTGACATATCACGACATATTAGTTTATTACATTACATATTACATTACCTTGCTAACAAAAGTTTGTATAGTAAAAGCTGTGGTTTTTCCAATAGTTCATATACAGATATGGGAATTGGACCATAAAGAAGGCTGAGCACTGAAGAACTGATGTTTTCAAATTGTGGTACTGGAGAAGACTCTTGAGAGTCTCTTGGACTGCAAAGAGATCAATTGACTGATCAAACCAGTAAATCCTAAAGGAAATCAACCCTGACTATTAATTGAAAGGACTGATGATGAAGTTGAAGCGCCAATACTTTAAACACCTGATGCAAAGAGCCAACTCATTGGGAAAGACCCTGATGTTGGGAAAGATTGAGGGCAGGAGGGGAAGGGGGCAACTGAGGGGATAGTTGAATGGCATCACCAGCTCAATGACATGAGTTTGAGCAAACTCCGGGAAATAGGGAAGGACAGGGAAGCCTGGCATGCTGCAGTCCATGGGGTCCCAAAGAGTTGAACACAACTTAGATACTGAACAATAACTATGTGCAAACATTGTTCTGGAGATACTAAAGATACAGAGATGAATAATACAAAATTCTGCCCTCAAAAACTCTTGTTCTTGCTGGGCAAAATCAAGATCCATGTAAATAAATAAATTACAGTATTGTGTAATAGAGCAATGAAAGAAAAGAAGTTCAGGCTTCAGAAGTGTTAGAGGGGGAGGAAATTTTCCTCAGTTCTAGGGATAGTTTGCCAAGGAAGTTAACCTTTGATCCGGGTTTTGAGAAAAGAGCTGGCACTCACCATGCAGCTAAAATAGAGAAGGGAATGTCAAGCAGAGAGTCCAACATGGTAAGTCTGAAGAACAATCTTATTGCTGGAGATAAAGTGAGAGGGGAGAGACAACAAAGGAGACTAGATATGTTGACATTATGCTTCCACTAGGTGTCTTTCTCATTTCACGTTTACCCAATATTCATCATAACTTCTCTTGACTTATTTTACCATTTAATTTGGTATACTTTACCCCACTTGGAGGATAAATTACTGGAGTATTGTATACCTTACCCCACCTGGAGCTACAGCTAATTTCCTTCTCTGATTAAGTGGATTCAAGATGTCTCCTTATTCAGTTTAGTTCAGTCATTCAGTCATGTCTGACTCTTTGCGACCCCATGAATTGCAGCACGCCAGGCCTCCCTGTTCATCACCATCTCCCGGAGTTCACTCAGACTCATGTCCATCGAGTCAGTGATGCCATCCAGCCATCTCATCCTCAGTCGTCCCCTTCTCCTCTGGCCCTAATCCCTCCCAGCATCAGACTCTTTTCCAATGAGTCAACTCTTTGCATAAGGTGGCCAAAGTACTGGAGTTTCAGCTTTAGCATCATTCCTTCCAAAGAAATCCCAGGGTTGATCTCCTTCAGAATGGACTGGTTGGATCCCCTTGCAGTCTAAAGGACTCTCAAGAGTCTTCTCCAACACCACAGTTCAAAAGCATCAATTCTTTGGCGCTCAGCTTTCTTCACAGTCCAACTTTCACTTCCATACATGATCACAGGAAAAACCATAGCCTTGACTAGGCAGACCTTAGTCGACAAAGTAATGTCTCTGCTTTTGAATAGACTATCTAGGTTGGTCATAACTTTTCTTCTAAGGACTAAGCGTCTTTCAATTTCATGGCTGCAGTCACCATCTGCAGTGATTTTAGAGTCCCCAAAAATAAAATCTGACAGTTTTTCCAGTTTCCCCATCTATTTCCCATGAAGTGATGGAACAGGATGCCATGATCTTCGTTTTCTGAATGTTGAGCTTTAAGCCAACTTTTTCGCTTACCTCTTTCACTTTCATCAAGAGGCTCTTTAGCTCTTCTTCACTTTCTGCCATAAGGGTGGTGTCATCTGCATATCTGAGGTTATTGATAGTTCTCCCGGCAATCTTGATTTCAGCTTCCCTTTCTTCCAGTCCAGCGTTTCTCATGATGTACTCTGCATAGAAGTTAAATAAGCAGGGTGACTGTATACAGCCTTGACGTACTCCTTTTCCTATTTGAAACTAGTCTGCTGTGCCATGTCTGGTTCTAACTGCTGCTTCCTGACCTGCATGCAGATTTCTCAAGAGGCAGGTCAGGTGGTCTGGTATTCCCATCTCTTTCAAAATTTTCCACAGTTTATTGTGATCCACACAGTCAAAGGCTTTGGCATAGTCAATAAAGCAGAAGTAGATGTTTTTCTGGAACTCTTTTGCCTTTTCGGTGATCCAACAGATGTTGGCAATTTGATCTCTGGTTCCTCTGCCTTTTCTAAATCGAGCTTGAATATCTGGAAGTTC
>SJYV01031552.1:815731-918742 GCA_006410875.1 Neotragus pygmaeus
AGCTGGAATCAAGATTGCTGGGAGAAATATCAATAACCTCAGATATGTAGATTACACTACCCTTAGGTTAGAAAGTGAAGAACTAAAGTGTCTTTTGATGAAAGTAAAAGAGGAGAGTGAAAAAGTTGGCTTAAAGCTCAACATTCAGAAAACTAAGATCATGGCATCCGGTCCCATCACTTCGTGGCAAATAGATGGGGAAACAGTGGACACAATGGCTGCTTTATTTTGGGGGACTCCAAAATCACTGCAGATGGTGACTGCAGCCATGGAATTGAAAGACACTTACTCCTTGAAAGAAAAGTTATGACCAACCTAGATAGAATATTAAAAAGCAGAGACATTATTTTGTCCACAAAGATCTGTCTAGTCAAGGCTATGGTTTTTCCAGTAGTCATTAAAGGATATGAGAGTTGGACTGTGAAGAAAGTTGAGTGCTGAAGAATTGCTGCTTTTGAACTGTGGTGTTGCAGAAGACTCTTGAGAGTCCCTTGGACTGCAAGGAGATCCAACCAGTCCATCCTAAAGGAGATCAGCCCTGGGCGTTCTTTGAAGGAATGATGCTAAAGCTAAAACTCTAGTACTTTGGCCACCTCATGCGAAGAGTTGACTCATTGGAAAAGACTCTGATGCTGGAAGGGATTGGGGGCAGGAGGAAAAGGGGATAACAGAGGATGAGATGGCTGGATGGCATCACCAACTCTATGGACGTGAGTTTGAGTGAAGTCTGGGAGTTTGTTATGGACAGGGAGGCCTGGCGTGCTGCAATCATCGGATCACAAAGAGTCGAACACAAGTGAGTGACTGACCTGAACTGAAAAGTATATTTGGTAGCTAACTTTCAAATTAGAAAATATTTTTGTATAAGAAAAGAAATATACCACCTAAAAGGCACAAAGCATGAAATAACCAGTAAGCACACACATACACAAACCCACCCAAAACAAAGGCCTCAATATTGATAAGGTAAAACTGACTCACAGAAGGATATTTCTTTTTGATCAATTTCAAATACTAATTTCACCCCACTTCTGAAAATAGGCAAGTAAATCATTCTTGATTTAAAAAAGCCACAGATAACCAAAGGCTAGGTAGATTATTTTTAATAGCTTGCTTCCATTTCACATACTATATGGGACCAGAGTATAATAAATTCTGTTTATGAGTATATCCTGTGGAATGAGTATATCCTGTTTATGAGTATATCCATGCCCAAAAGGCAATAAACATATGAAAAAATTAGTGCAGTGCTAACAACAGAATCAACCAAATTACCATTAGAAAAAAGTACAAATGAAAGAGTCCCAAATGCCAAAGCATATAATTTTCAACTAGCCTTTTTAACCATCAATAAAACCGATTCACTTAATTGACTCATTTAATTAAAACTGTGGAAAAGTAGTTTCTCATGTAGGCAGCTGACATTTGAACCAAGAAATTTTATCTACATTCAGCCAGGAAAAAAGAAAGAAAGAAAACAGTTATAGTAAAAAAATTAACTATATTTAGTCTAAAACATGCATAAAGTCTAATCTGATATCAATACAATCTAAGAATAAGTTAACTATTACCTAATTTATTTTCTGGGCATGGATTTAGAGAAGTAGAGATACTAAGTAATAGAAAATTGCATGTGGTAGTGTCCAGACACAATAGGACTCTATTATGAAATTATTTTGCCATCCTAGATAAGAAAAATCCCTTCTAGAAAGATAAAATTGGAAATCACCTATCATTTTTCTAGATCAAAAGTATGAGATGTCATAATACTAATATTATGGTAACGTAGCTCAATGAATAGTTTAGGACAACCTGGCCTATCAAAGGGATAGCATGCCACCAAATAAACCATATATGCATAACAGATGAAATAATACAATCATAAAAGCAGCAGAAAGTCATAATTTTATAGTACACTATTCTCAGAAGCTTGTTTCTTTCTTTCCTTAGTGACTACTGAAACAAAGGAAGCTATGTAAAAGTTGGTTAACAGTCAAATCGTTTTGACAAGAGTGTCAAGACCATTCAATAGAAAAAGAATAGACTTTTTAACAAATAGTGCTGAAAAAACTGGTTATCCACATGCAAAACTATAAAGGTGGACTCTTACCTTACACCATATAAAAATTACCTCAAAATATAAAACTGTCCTTACATGCAGGTGACATACACTACATATAGAAAACTCTGAAGACTCCACACAAAATCTACTAGAACTGATAAAAGAATTCAGCAAGGTAGTAGGACATAAGATTAACATACAGAATTTGGTTGCATTTTTACACTAACAATGATATATCAAAAAGAATGTTAAAACAAAATTGCTTTTGAAACAAAATTTTATTTTATTCAAAAAAATAAAATACTTAGGAATAAATCTGATCAAGGAGGTAAAAGTATTACATGTTGAAAACTATAAAACATTAATAAAGAAAATTAAAGATTATTCAAAGACACAGAAAGATATCCTATGTACTTAGATTGGAAGAATAAATGTTGTTAAAATGGTCATACTACCCAAAGAGATCTACAGGTTTATTTAGCACAATCCCTTCAAATTACCCACGACATTTTTCACAAACTAAAAGGAATCACCCTAATTCTTTTGGCCATGCCATGCAACTTTCGGGATCTTAGTTTCCCAATTGGAGATTAATCCCAGGACCTGGCAGTGAAAGCACCAAGTTCTAACCACTGGACTGCCAAGGAATTCCCAGATAATATTTAAATTTATATGAAACCATGAAAGACTCAGAACTACCAAAATAATCCTAAGGAAAAAGAACAAAGCAAGTGATCCTAAGGAAAAAGAACAAAGCAAGAGGCATAACCTTCCCAGACTTCAGACATTACTACAAAGCTACATTAATAAAAATGATATGGGACTGGTGCAAAAACAGACATACCAATCAACGGAACAGAATGGTGAGCCCAGAAATAAGACTACACACCTATGGGCAACTGATCTTCAACAAAGGAGACAAGAATATACATTGGGGAAAAGTCTCCTCAGCCAAGGAGTATTGGGAAAGTTGAATAGCTACATATAAATCAATATTAGAACACACGCTCATACCATACACAAATATAAACCCAAAATGGTTTAACAACTTTAAGACATGACACTATAAAACTCCTAGAAGAAAACATAAGCAAAACATTCTGACATAAATCCTACCTATGGTCAGTCTGTCAAGGCAATAGAAGTAAAAAGGTAAAAATTAATAAATGGGACCTAATCAAACTTACAAGTTTTTACACAGTAAAACAAAATGTAAACAAAACAAAAAGACAACCTATATAATGGGAGAAAATACCTGCAAATGATGCAACTAACAGGCTTAATTTCCAAAATATACACATAGCTCGTACAATTCAATAACAAAACAACAAATAAACCAATTGAAAAATGAACAGAAGAGCTAGACATTTCCCAAAGAAGACATACAGATGGGCAACAGGCACACGAACAGAAGCTCCACATCATTCATTGTTGGGCTTCCCTAGTGGTGCAGATGGTAAAGAATCCGCCTGCAATGCAGGAGACTCAGGTTTGATCCCTTGGTCGGGAAGACTTCCTGGAGGAGGGAATGGCTACCCACTCCAGTATTCTCGCCTGGAAAACTCCATGGACAGAGGAACAATGCAAAACAAAAATACACTGAGATCTCACTTCACATTGGTGAGAATGACTATCATTAAAAAGTAATAACAAATAACAAATGCTACAAATAACAAATGCTAGAGAGTATGGAGAAAACAGGACCCTCCTACACTGTTGAAGGGAACTTAAGTTGGTACAGCTACTATGGAAAATAGTATGGAGGTTCCTCAGAAAAAAACTAAAAACAGAGTTACCATATGATCTAGCAATCTCACCCCTGGGCATATATCTGAAAAAAACTGTAATTCAGAAAGATAAAGGTACCCCAATGTTCACAGCAACCTCTTTACAAGAGTCAAGACTTAGAGACAACCTAAATCTCCCCTGACAGATGAATGGATAAAGAAGTTATGGTACGTATATACAATGGAATACTACTCAGCCATAAAAAGGAATGAAACAATGCCATTTGCAGCAACATGGATAGATCTAGAGATTATCACAGAAGTGAAGTAAGTCAGAAAGAGAAAGACAAATACCATGTGATATCTCTTATAAGTAGAATCTACAATATGAACTTATCTATGAAACAGAAACAGATTCAGGCATGCAGAACAGACATGTGATTGCCATGAGGTGGGGGAACGGACTGGGAATTTCAGGTTATCAGATGTAAACTAGAGAATGGATAAATAACAAGGTCATACTGTATAGCACAGGGAACTATATTCAATATCCTATGATAATCTGTAATTGAAAAGAATATAAAAAGTGTGTGTGTGTGCATGCTAGGTTTCTTCAGTCATGTCTGATGCTTTGTGACCCTATGGAGTAGCCCACCAGGCTCCCCCAATCCATAGGATTCTCCAGGCAAGAATACTGGAGTGGGTTGCTGTGCCCTCCCTTCAGGGGATCTTCCCAACCCAGAAGTCAAACCTGCATCTCTGTGTCTCCTACATGGTAAAGCAGGTGGGTTCTTTACCACTAGCACCATCTGGGAAGCTATGAAAGAGTGTAAATATGGATATATGAATCACTTTGCTGTACAGCAGAAATTAGCACAACACTGTAAATTAACTATAATTTTTAAAAAAACCTGAAAACAGATCAAAGATCTAAATATAAGAGCTAAAACCAGAAAATATTTATAAAAAATAAAGAGAGAAATCTTCACAATGATAGATTTGGCAATGATTTCTTGCATTTGACACTAAAAGTATAGATAACAGAAGGAAAAAATAGATAAATTGCACTACATCAAAATTTAAAATGTTCGTGCATCATAGGACATAATCAACAGTGAAAAGGCACCTCACAGAATGGGAGAAAATAACTGCAAATCATATATCTAATAAGGGGTTAGTAGCCAGAACCAGACAACAACAACAACAACAACAAAAACCCCTAAATAACCTGATTAAAGAAATGGGCAAAGGACTTGAACAGAAATATCCCCAAAGAAAATATACAAGAGGCCAATAAGCTTACAAAAATGCTCTACATAATTAATCATTAAAGAAGTGCAAATCAAAATCGCATGATATCACTTTACACCTATCAGACTGGCCATTATCAAAAAGTGTTGGTGAGGAACACTGTGTGCCACTGGCAGTAATGTAAAATGGTGCAGCTGCTATGGAAAACAGTATAGTAGTTCCTAAAAACATTAAAAATAGAATTACCATATGATCTAGTAGTCTAACTTCTAGATATATACCCAAAAGAATTAAAAGTAAGGTCTCAGAGATATCTGTACATTCATGTTCATTACAGTGCTACTCGTAAGTACCAAAAAGTAGAAGCAAAGCAACTCTCTAAGAGACAGGAGTATATACAACAGAATATTACTCAGCCTTGAAAAGGAAGGAAATTCTGACACATGCCACAACACAGATGAGTCTTGAAGACATTATGATAAGAGAAATGAGCCTGTCACAAAAAAGTAAATGCTGTATAGTTCCACTTAACTGAGCTAACCTGGAATAAGCAAATGAATAAAGACAGAGTAGAAAGGTGGCTGCCAGAGGTCAGGAGGAGAAGGAAACAAAGAGGTACTTTTTAATGGGTAAAAAGTTTCCATTTGGGAAGATGAAAAATGTTCTGGAGATGGATGGAGGTAAAGGCTGCACAATATGAATTCCCTGAATTAATGCACTGCTTTGATCACTAAAAAATGGTTAAAATAATAAACTTTATTAAGTATATTATATCCCTTCACACATAAAAATGTCAGTTGCTCTATATAGCAAAAAAAGAAATATTCTTAATCTGTTGCTCATAAACAACTATATCTACCACACATCTTAGAAATGTGAGCTATGAGGATCTGTGATATTACTTCCCATGATNATATTATATCCCTTCACACATAAAAATGTCAGTTGCTCTATATAGCAAAAAAAGAAATATTCTTAATCTGTTGCTCATAAACAACTATATCTACCACACATCTTAGAAATGTGAGCTATGAGGATCTGTGATATTACTTCCCATGATATTAGCAAATCTGATTTAGAACTTGACTGGATACCTTGGGAATATCAAGAGCATATCTTTACATAAAAGCACTAATTTCTTTCTTTACTAACTACTCCTCATTCTTGCAGCACATAGACTCAAAAATAATTTGATGACAAAACATTTCAATTACTGTTTAAATCAAGGTTATAAACAAGAAAGCATTTTAAAATGTTTCAAAACAGAAAAATCAAACAGTATTAATAAACAAGTAACTGGAACACAGTTTTCAGGCTAAGTATCAACAACCAGCTCCCCTCCTATGAGGGGCTACACATACTACTATATATTGATAGTTCACTTTTTATGCAGTTACTTACTTTCTTTACATTTCACTACCCACTAGTAAAAGTCTGAAACTGTTTAGGAATTTCTTTAAAATCCCTCTAAAGAAATTTTACTGTCCTATATTACAGCCACTTAGGTCTACATGAATCATGCTGTAAAACTCAGTCTAAACTTTGTGAAATTCTTAAAATCATTTAAAGCACTAAAATAAAAAGAAAATTCAAAAGGGTCAATTCTAGGAATCTTTATAAATTAGAGTCTATTATCCATAAGTCATGGGCTTCCTAGGTGGCATCAGTGGTAAAGAATCTGCTTGCCAATGCAGGAGACACAAGAGACGCCAGTTTGATCCCTGGGTCAGGAAGATCCCCTGGAGTAGGAAATGGCAGCCCCCTCCAGTATTCTTGCCTAGGAAACTCCATTGACAGAGGAGCCTGGCAGGCTACAGTCCATTGGGTCACAGCAAAGAGTCGGATATGACTTGGCACACATGCACATACATCCAAAAGCTATGGGATTAAACATTAGTGATAAAAGACTCAATTTTGTTACCTCTCTGTACCTGCTATGCATACAGAGCATCAATTTTCCCATATGCAAATA
Source organism: Neotragus pygmaeus (assembly GCA_006410875.1). NCBI lineage: Eukaryota > Metazoa > Chordata > Mammalia > Artiodactyla > Bovidae > Neotragus > Neotragus pygmaeus. The sequence goes on from SJYV01031552.1 coordinate 822,744, forward strand.
ATTTCCAGATTAAGAAATATACTATACAGCAAGATATTTATAATTTAACACATGTACAATGAAGATAATATAATCATACCTGAGCAAAAAGGTAAGACATGACAAAGTCATCAAGAAGAGGAGCTTCAGCACCTCGAGCTATTCCATGTCGATAGGTTCTGTTGCTGCCATTACAATACCAGTAAGGAAAGTAAAATCTACGAGACAGTTAAAATACTCAGTCAGCCTCCAAACAGTTCTAAAACATATATACTGCATGTATAACCAGTTCCAGTCTACCAAAAGGTATTATCCCATAATCAGAAAACACAACTAAGAGTGTTAAATATAAAGTGAGGATAAAAGAAAATAAGGATAAAACCACAGTAATAACATAGGCAGAAAATATAAGAAACATAAGTTTAAAATTCATAATCTGCCTTCTTCAATGCACAGAACATAGAAGCAATAACAGAAAATAGAGGAATGTAGAAATAAAACATTAACAAAAAAATTGTAATTCTAGAAATATCAATGGAAGAATGTGAAAATGTTAAATTTGGTGTGAAAACAATTGTGTCTTCTTTTTAAAAATGGAGATTACATTAAAAAGAATGAAATAATACCACTGGCAGCTACATGGATGCACCCGGAGATTATCTTACTAAGCAAAGTCATAAAGAAAGAGAAAGACGAATACCATATGATATCACTTACATGTGGACTCTAAAATATGACACAAATGAACTTATCTATGAAATAGAAACAGACTCACGGACATAGATAATAGACTTGAGGTTGCCAAAGGGGTAGGGAGTGGGGGAAGGTTGGATCGAGAGTTTGCAGTTAGCAGATGCAAACTATTACGTAAAGAATGGATAAACAACAAGGTCCTACTGTATAGCACAGGGATATTCAATATCCTGTAATAAGCCATAATGCAAAAGAATATGAAAAACAATATACATAAATATGTATAACTTGAATCATTTTGCTGAACACCAGAAACTAGCACAACATTGTAAATCAACTATACTTTAATTTTTTTTAAAAATGGATGTGACAAACTTGTCCTTCAAAGAAACAAAAAAACTTCTATACTGCTTTCACAGCTCTATTGAAACACACTTCATTAAAAGTTCAATGTTTTTAGTATATTTGAAGCATTGTACAAATATCACCACAACCTAACTTTAGAATATATTTATCTTCCATAAAAGAAATTCCATTGTCACTGACAGTCACACCCAAGCCACCCTATCTACTCCCCAGCCTTAAGTTACTATTACTCTGTCTCTATAAATTTATCTATTCTAGACATTTTACATAAATGGAATCATATAATGTGGATTTTTCTACCTTCTTTCACTTAGCATAATGTTTTCAAGGATCACTCATATTTATAGCATATGTCATTTCTTTTTATTGCCCAGTTAGATTTCCATTGTATGGATGTATCACATTTCGATTAACCATTCATCACTTCATGGACATTTGGTTTGTTTCCACCTTTTTGCTGTTGTGAATAATGTTGCTATTAATAATCATATACAAGTTTTTTTTTTTCTGAGGATGTATATTTTCATTTCTCTTGCATATATACCTGGGTGGCACTGCTGAATCATATGAAATTTTATGTTTATCTTTTTAAGGGGTAGCCAAACTCTCTTTCAAAGCATCTGGATTATTTTATACTTCTAACAAAAATGTATGAGTGCCCTAATAGGTCACATCCTTGCCAACACTTGGGTGGAAGAGTTTAAGCTGAATTTTTCTATGGTATTGCCGACTCAGCATTCATTTTGTTTGCTCAAGAGTCCTATACGGACCTTAAACTGACATTAATCCCCACACAAATGCATGCTCCAGACAGAAATTTGCAGAGTCACAAGCAATTACAATTACAAGTTCCTGATACGATTTCCACAACAGCCTTTGTGATCCATAGTCATCCCTACTTCTCCACGCCCATCCCTATGTGCTTCTTCAATGGATGACCATATGGCTTACCAAAATCCAGCTCTTATGAAATGAGTCTAGCCTTAGTCCAGGAACCCCAAAGCACTCACCCACAAACCCTAATAAAGGCATGTACTCCAGGGCTGACTCCATCTGCAGTGTGCCTTAACTTTTCCATGTAACACCTTAAGGCATGCTGGTATGTCCTCAAGGACCAGCGAGGAATAAACTTTTCTGTTTCAATTCCTTTTGCAGTTTACTGTTGAAATGTGGCTCATCATCTGGTACCCCGTGTCCCACTTAATAAGAGTTAATTTGAAAAATTGATAATCACTGTCCATCTTTTTAATGCTTGACATTCTAGTGGGTAAATGATATCCCATTGTGGTTCTGATTTACATTTCTCTAATGAATAATGATGTTGAGTATCTTTTCACATGCTTACTGATCCTCTGAATGTTTTCTTTAGAGAAAGGGCTATTCAAAACTTTGCCCATTTATTTTAACTGGGTATTTGTCATTATATTGAGCTGTTAGAGTTCTTTATATATTATAGATATAAGACATCTGTCAGATACATGATTTACAAACATTTTTTTCCATTCTGTGGCCTGTCTTTTCACATTCTTGTCAGTATCCTTTGATGCACAAACATACTTTGATGAATCCCAACTAACCTATTTTGTTGTTGTTGTTACTTAGGCTTTTGGTGCCATATTGAAATCATTGCCTACTTTAAGTACACAAAGATACAGTCCTGTGTTTTCTCCTAAGAATTTTATAGTTCTAGCCACTAAATTAAGGTCTGTGATCCATTTTAAGTTACTTTTTGGTCAATGGTGTGAGTTGGTGGTCTAAGTTTATTACTCTACATGTGGATATTCAATTGTCAAAGCATCATTTGTTGAAAAGACTATTCTTTCCCCATGAATTGTCATGCACCCTTGCCTAAAGTCTACAACCACAATATGAGAGATTATTTTTGGACTTTCAATGTATTCCATTAATGTATATATCTAAACTAAAGTCAGTACCACAGTCTTAATAGCTATGATTGTGGACTAAGTTTTGAAATAAGAAATGTGAATCTTCCTACTTTGCTCTTTCTCATGACTGATTTTTCACAAAATTTATCATTATCTGTCAATTTCTGGAATAAAGACAGAATTTCAGTGGAGAGCACACTGAAAATAAAGCTTAATGATGGGAATATTGCTGTATTAAATCTTCCTATATACAAACATGAGACAGTTTTTCATTTATTTAGGTGTTTCTCAAATTTCTTTCAATGATATTTTATATTTCTCAGTATACAAATTCTGCAATTCTGTTAGGTTTAAATCAAAGTATTCTTTTATGCTATTGTAAATGGAATTTTATTAATTTCACATTTGTACTATAATTCCTAGCATACAGAAATACAACACTTTGAATTTCTATCTTACAACTAGGCTGAGTTTATTTATTAGTTCTAATAGTTTATTAATTTCTTAGGATTTCACATATACTAGATCCTAATATCTGGGAATAGAAGTTTTATCTCTTCTTTTCAATATAGATGCTCTGTATTTCTTTCCCTTGACATATTTCCCTGTCTAGAATCTATTCTACAGTGTTCAACAGAAGTGAGAGAAGATATTCTTGTCTTGTTTCTGACCTTTGGAAGGAAGCATTAAGCTTTTCACTATCAAGTATTAGATTATCTTTGGAGTTTTTCACAGATCCTTTATCATACTGAGGAAGTTCCAGTCCATTCCTGTTGTGTTTAGTATTTTGATTACAATAGAATATAGGATTCTGTCAAAAGTTTTCTTCTATGTTTATTAAGATGATCATATGCTTCAGCTCTTTATTCTAATATGGTACATTATACTGATTTTGAGATGTTAAAGGAATATCCTAGGATAATCTCTACCTGGTCAATATTTAATCCTTTTTATATATAGGTGGATTTGGTTTGCTAGTATTTTCTTGATGATTTTTACACGTATGTTTATAAAGGACATTGGTCTGTGGCTTTCTTATTTTTTGGACTTCTTTGCCTGGATTTGGTATCAGGGTAATGGTGAACTTATGGAATGAGTTGGGAGGTGTTTCCTCCTTTACACTTTTTGGAAATAACTAATAGGGGTTTCCCTGGTGGCTCAGATGGTAAAGAATGTGACTGCAATGCAGGAGAACTGGGTTTGATCCCTGTGTCAGGAAAGATCCCCTGGAGAAGGCAATGGCAACCCACTCCAGTATTCCTGCCTGGGGAACCCCATGGACAGAGGAGCCTTGCAGGCTACAATCCATGGGGGGCAAAGAGTTGGACATGACTGACGACTAATACTTTCACTTCCTTCAGTATCAGTATTCCCTTCATGGATCATAGTCTTGTCACAGTGAGGGGACTTGTATAACTCAATGAAGCTGTGAGCCATGGCATGCATGGCAGCCCAAGAAGGAAGGGTCACAATGGAGAGTTCTGACAAATCATGGTCCACTGGAAGAGGTAATGGCAACCTACTTAAGCATTCTTGCCTGGAAAGCCCCATGGACAGTATGAGAAAGCAAAAATATATACCAACGGAATATGACCCAACCCCTACCCAGGTCAGGGGATTCTCACTATATTACTTGGAAAGAGTAGAGGGCAATTACTATTAGCTCCAATAAGAATGAAGTAGCTGGGCCATGTAGGAAATGGCACACAGCTGTGAATGTGTATCATGGTGAAAGTAAAGTCCAGTGTGTAAAGAACAACACTGCATATGAATCTGGAATGTTAGGTTCATGAATCAAAGTGAATTAGACATAATAAAACAGGAGATGGCAAGATTGAACAAGTACATCTTAGGAATCAAAATCAGTGAATTAAAATAGACAGTCATGGGTGAATTTAACTCAGATGACCATTTTATCTATTGTGGGAAAGAATTCCTTAGAAGAAATGAAGTAGTGCTCATAATCAACAAGAGTCCAAAATGCAGTACCTGGGTGCAATCTTCAGAACAACAGAATGATCTTTGTTTGTTTCCAAAGCAACCCATTCAACATCACCATAATCCAAGTTCATGTCCTAACCACTGATGTGGAAACTGATCATTTCTATGAAGACCTACAACACCTTCTAGAACTAACACACAAAAAAGATGTCCTTTTCATCACAGGAGATTGGAATGCAAAAGTAGGAAGTCAAGAGATACCTGAAATAACAGGCAAGTTTGGCCTTATAGTACAAAATGAAGCAGGGCAAAGGCTACCATAGTTTTGTCAAGAGAACACAGTGATCATTAGCAAACACCCTCTTTCAACAACCCAAGTTCTGACTCTACACATGGACATCACCAGAGTGTCACTATCGAAACTGGAGTGATTATGTTCTTCACAATTAAAGATGGAGAAGCTCTATACAGTCAGTTAAAAAAATAAAAAAGACCTGGCACTGACTGTGGATCAGATCATGAACTTCTTACTGTAAAACTTAGGCTTAAATTGAAAAAGTAGGGAAAATTACTAGGCCATTCACATATGACCTAAATCACATCTGTTATGATTATACAGTGGAGGTGACAAATAGATTCAAGGGAGCAGATCTGGTAGAGTATGTGAAGAACTACAGCAGAGGTTCATAACATTGTACAGGAGGCAGTGACCAAAACCATAAAGGGAACATTTCATGTGAGAATGGGCACAATATAGAACAGAAACAATAAGGACCTAACAGAAGCAGAAGAGATTAATAAGAAATGGCAAGAATACACAGAAGAACTATACAACAAAGGTCTTAATGAGCCAGAAAACCATGATGGTGTGGTCACTCACCTAGAGCTACACATCCTGGAGTGGGAAGTCAAGTGGGCCTTAGAAAGCATTACTACGAACAAAGCTAGTGGAGGTGACAAAATTCCAGCTAAGCTATTTAAAATTCTAAAAGATGATGCTATTAAAGTGCTATACTAAACATGTCAACAAATTTGCAAAACTTGGCCGTGGCCACAGGACTGGAAAAGTTCAGTTTTCATTCTAATGACAAAGAAGGGCAATGCCAAAGAAAGTTCCAACTATTATACAATTCCATTCATTTCACATGCTAGCAAGATTATGCTCAAAATCCTTCAACTCAGGCTTTAGGAGTACATAAGCCGAGAGTTTCCTGCTGTACAAGTTGGGTTTAGAAAAGGCAGAGGAACCAGAGATCAAATTGCCAACATTCACTGGACTATATCAAGAAAGCAAGGGAATTTCAGCAAAGCATCTACTTCTGCTGCACTGACTATGCTAAAGGCTTTGACTGCGTGGATCACAACGGTAGAAAGTGCTTAAATAGAAGAGAGTAGCAGACCATCTTACCTGTCTCCTGAGAATTCTGTCTCCGGGTCAAGAAGCAACAGTCAGATCTGGACATGGAACAAGTGACTGGTTCAAAACCAGAAAAGGAGTATGACAAGGCTGTATATTGTCACCCTACTTTTTTAACTTCTATGCAGAGTACATTATGTGAAACGCTGGGCTGGATGAATCACAGCTGGAATCAAGATTGCTGGGAGAAATATCAACAGTCTCAGATATGCAGATAATACCACTCTAATGGCAGAAAGTGAAGAGGAAGTAAAGATCCTCTTGATGAAGGTGAAAGAAGAGAGTGAAAACCTGACTTGAAACTCAACATTCAAAATACTAAGGTTATGGCCCAGTCCCATCACTTCATGGCAAATAAAAGAAGAAAAAGTATAAATAGTGACAGATTTTATTTTCTTGGGCTCCAAAATCACTGCGAACAGTGACTGCTGCCATGAAATTAAAAGACGCTTGCTCCTTGAAATGAAAGCTATGGCAAACCTAGAGAGTATACTAAAAAGCAAAGACATCACTTTGCCAACAAAGGTCTGCATGTCAAAGCTATGGTTTTTCCAGTAGTCATGTAAGGATATGAAAGGCAGACCATAAAGAAGGCTGAGTACAGAAGAATTGATGCTTTTGAATTGTGGTGCTGGAGAAGACTCTTGAGAGTCCCCTGGACTGCAAGAAGATCAAACCAGTAAATCCTAAAGGAAATCAACCCCAAATATTCACTGGAAGGAATACTGCTGAAGCTGAAGCTTAATACTTTGGCCATGCGATGTGAAAAGCCGACTCACTGGAAAAGACCCTGATTTGGGGAAAGATTGAAGGCAAAAGGAGAAATGGACAGCAGAGGATAAGATGGTTAGATAGCATCACTGAGTCAATGGACATGAACCTGAGCCATCTCTGGGAAACAGAGGAGGGCAGAGGAGCCTGGCAAGCTACAGTCCATGAGGTCACAAAGTTGGACAAGATTTACCAACTGAACAGCAACAAAGTATCAACATATCCTTGAAAGTTTAATAGAATTCACCAGTAAAGCCACTGGGATCTGGGCTCTCCTCCTGGAAAGTTTTTTGTTTTGTGTGTTTTTAAATTACTAATTGAATTCTATTTCTTTACTTGTTAAGGTCAATTCACATATTCTATTTCATCAGTTCTATAGTTTGTGTCTTTCTAAGCATTTCTTTATTTCATCTTGGTTATGTAGTTAATTGGCATACAGCTATTTCTTATAATCCTTTTTATTTTTGTAAGGTCACAATAATGTTATCTCTTTTATTCCTGATTTTGATAATTTAAGCTTCTCTCTTTATCTAGTTAAAGCTTTACTGATACTGTTGATCTTTTCAAGGAACCAACCAACTTTTGGTTTCCTCATTTTCTCTTGTTTTTCTATCCTCTATTTCATTTGTCTCTACTCTGATCTTTATTATTTCCTTCCTTTAACTTGCCTTCAGTTTAATTTACTCTTTTTTTTCTATTTTGTTAAAATGGAATGTTATTGATTTGAGAACTTTTTAAATACAGTTTTAATAAGTATGAATTTACTTTAAAGCATGGTTTTTAGCTGTATACCCTAAGGCTCAGATGGTTAAGCATCTGCCTACAATGTGGGAGACCCAGGTTCAATCCCTGGGTCGGGAAGATCCTCTGGAGAAGGAAATGGCAACTCACTCCTGGAAAATTCCATGGATGGAGGAGCGTGGTAGGCTACAGTCCATGGGGTCGCAAAGAGTTGGACACGACTGAGCAACTTCACTCACTCACCCTGTTTTCATATGATCCGTTTTCATTTCCAGTTATATAAAAATATTTTCTATTTTCCTTCGTGATTTCTTCTTTGACCCATTATTTATTTAGAATAGTGTTGTCAATTACCACATATTTGTGAACTGTACAACTTTCCTTCTGTTAATGATTTCTAATTTACTTCCACAGTGGTCAGAGAACATCCTTTGTATGATTTCAATATTAGCAAATTTACCAAGATTCATTTGATGGACTAACATATGATCTAACCTGAAGAATACTCCCTATGCACTTGAAAAGAACATGTATTGTCCTGTCGTTAGGTACAGTGTTCTATGTTTGTATGTTTAGCTAGTTTACAGTGTTATTCAAGTCTCCTATTTCCATGCTGATCTTCAGTCTGGCTGTTCTGTCCATTACTGAAAGTAAGGCATTGAAGGCTCCAACTATTATTGTTGAACTGTCCAGTTTTCCTTTTAATTTTTTCATTGTTGCTTAATTTATTTTGGAGCTCTGTAGTTGGATCCAACTTATAGTAATTACAAGCAAATATTATGCTTCCTAATGGATAAACTCGTTGATCATTATAAAATGTCCCTCCCCTACCTCTACCAACAACGTATATCTTATAATCAACTTTGCTTGATAATATAGCTTCTCAACTCTCTTTTGGTTACTCAATGCCTGGTATATCTTCTTCAATCCTTTACTTTCAAGTTATTTTTGTTTTTGAGTGCAAAGTGTACCTCTTATAGACAGAATGTAATCTATATATTTTTTAAAAATTTAGTTCTTCAGTCTCTGCTTTTTGAGAGTTTAATTCATTTACACTTAAGGCTATTACTATTAATAAAGTATTAAGTCTGTCATCTTGCTTCTACTACGATTTCTGGGATTTGTCTTTTTGTTCATTTGTTTCATTATTGCTATAGATATTTTCTAGTATATTATTAATATATTAAGTTTCTAGTATATTATTAATACATTAAGTCTCTTATTTTTACTATATATTTTTTGAGTTTTGGCATATGAGTCTCTCGGAGAATTACAAAAGACATTGTAACTTAATCTAGTTCTTACTAATATGAACTTAATTTTAATACAATACAAAAACTCTCTTTCATTCCCTTTATTCTATACTTGTCATATAAATCACATCTTTATACATTAGAAGTTCTCCAACATAGTTTTATAATTGTTGCTCTTTTATGTTGATTCTGAAATAACCCATAAATATGTAATAAAGGAAATGAAGAGCCTCTAAACCACAGAGAGGCACAATTTTTAAAAATTATATAAAATCTCTTTGGGGCAGTTTCTGGTTACATTATCCTTAGTACTTGTGATTATAGGTAGCAGTGCATATGTGCCCCCTTAGTTTAAAAGTAGGAGGAAGTCATGAATTTGATAAGGGAACCATTTTTTAGTTCTTTAGAAGAGATCAGCAAACTACTCCTCACAACGCCTAAAATATTTACTATATGACTTCTTATAGAAAAAGACTGCATATTACTGCTCTACAGACATTTTAAAATAAAAAGATACACTACTTGCTGATTACAGAAAGAAATTATAGAAATTGATAAACAAAATATTCTTAATAAGATACTGATATTCTGTGAAACATATGTTGCATATTACTCTGCTTCTTTAAATAACATAAATTTGAAACCTGTATAAAAGTCTTAAAACCTGTATAAAAGTCTTAATAAATTTAAATAGGTTTAATTCTAAGTACCTCATGTTTTTTGCTTTTATTAGTCTTTAAGTGACCTCTTTTCTGTTTTTTATGGTGTATGGAAATGGCTACCTTAACATATTGATCCCATAAATATAGCCTTCTGCTGAATGGTTATTACTGATGCCTGTAGATTTGCTCATAGTTTTTTTGTTAATAATCACATCATATCCAAATAATGACTTTTTCCTTCTTTGTTCTCAATTATGAAATATTGTTTCTGTTTTACTGTATTGGTTAGGAACTCCACCAAAATCCTATATACAAGTAGATAACTATATACATTTTATCTTTGCTTTTTATCTTATTCCTGACTTTAGAAGAGAATGATGCCTAGTATTTTATCATTTAAGAATATTATTTGCCACATGTTTTTTGCAGATATCCTTTAATCATGGTATGAATGCCTCTCTTGACTTTTAGTTTACTAAGGTTTTCTTTCCTTTTTATAATCATGAATGAGTCCACGGTCATGTTTTACTATGTAACACTGACTCTCTATGGAACTGATCTATTTCAGAAGTAAGAACAGACTGGACTTATTTCTTTGTTTCATCCTTTCAAATCATAACATACCTCTGGATTTCTGTAACTTGGTATTACATGTTACCAAAAATCATTAATTTGTAATTTGAGGTTGTAAATAATCACTGACAAAATCTTATCCTCCCTTCACTTCAGCTGAAAAAGGTTTTTAGAAAGAATGGATGTGAGATCACAGATTTTATATAAAACATCAAGTTTTCTGAGAAATTATCAGTATTCCAAACATTTAGGATTTTTCAAGTAAAGGTCATTCTTATCCTTTCAAATTTTAATTATAATCTTAAGTGGAAAAGTAGCATCCTACCAAAAACAGCTTTATTCTCAGAGCATCCTAGTAAAAGAGCATGTATGAACACTTTTATCTAGTGAGGAAAGAGAATCTTAAAAGAAGAAGTGTGTGTGTGCATACCAAGTCACTTTAGTAGTGTCAGACTCTACCACCCTATGGACTGTAGCCTACCAGGCTCCTCCATCCACGAGATTCTCCAGGCTAGAATACTGGAGTGGGTTCCCACACCCTTCTCCAGGAGATTTTCCCAACCAAGGGATCAAACCCATGTCTCTTACATCTCCTGCATTGGCAGGTGGGTTCTTTTCCACTAGCACCACCTGGGAAGCCCAAATGAAGATTAGATGCTAACTGGTTCTGGTCTTCAACACTAAAGACCTTGCAATTAAAAACTATGGTTGATAATTTCTCCCACTTTGCCTTCTACCATTAAGTTAAAAGTGACTACTTTACTGGAGAAAGTACCTGATTCTGTAGAGTACATTTTGCCTGGTAGATTCATCTATATGGAAGACATGGTTGGATGGATACCAGATCCGTTCTGTTTCACTCATTAAAGCAAACATACTATGATATACAGGTGTGATTCCTAAGAAAGAAACAGAAACAAATTATTACTGATATTAAAGTACATTTACAATAACATCTATAATCTGCAGTGGGGCTGAAGTAATAACTCTTAAAATCTGTGCAAAATGTAGCAGCAGTCAAAATCTTCTGGTTCAACACCACTTACAAGTAAATTCTTAATTAAATATATTTTCCCCCTATATTGTAACATTTGACTGCTAGGATTCTTTCAAATACATTATAAAAAACAGTTTATCTAGTTTTTTTAGTTATTTTGTACAGTAAATTTGACCCAATAATACTGGATTAACCCAACAATATTGTTTTAAATAATAATGAGGGTACCAAATAACTAAAATATTTGAGTCACCAGGTGCTTTAAAAAGAACAATGAAACAGTTTTATTTTTAAATATCAAGTTTTACACAGTACACTTGTTATTATATTCTCTTAACTATTTCAACTTACAATGAAAAGTTTTAAACACAAACTTAAAATGCAAGGATATGTGATTTTTTTTCCAAAATATTTAAGAAGGTACTTCAACAAAAGGCTGAAGGCCAGTGAACTTTTAAAATCATATAGAACACTTAAATCACAAAATTAAATAATGTATATTATTTCCAAACAAAGAGAGAACCCACACAAGTACATACTAATCATGTGGAGGCTAAAAACAAGTCTCCCAAAATGCCAGAGACTGGTCATACATACCATGTTTTCTATTCACATTTCAATTAAATCAGAAACAACTACTAAGAAAAAAGAGAACAGGAAAACTGACACATTTTTAAATTCAGTTTGGCCACGATATCAAAACCAAAGATATTATAAAATGATAAATCTCACTTACCAAAATAAATTCAAAAATCCTAAATTAAACATCTGCAAACGAAATCTAGCAATGTTTCTTAGAAAAATATATGACAAAGTTCATTTATTTGAAGATTGGAGAGATGACTAAATTAAGAAAATCTATTAATATAACTCATCAGGATGGTGGCTAAGAGAGTAAAGAATCTGCCTGCAATGCAGGAGACCCAAGTTTGATCTCTGGGTCAGGAAGATCCCCTAGAAAAGGAAATGGCAACCCACTCCAGTATTCTAGCCTGGAGAATTTCATGGACATAGGAGCCTGGTAGGTTGCAGTTCATAGTGTCACAGTCAAACACGACTAAGTGAATGACACTTTTGACATCATGATAACAGAAAAGTCTATAGTTAAATGACAAAATGATAAATTTGGGAAGTAGTGAGCACACTGATATGTATTTTATCTTTCTACAAAGAATTACTTGAAATACATTATAATAAAAATCAAGATTCAAAAGGCAAAACAAAAATATTAAAAGTGAAAATGGAAAAAAAATGGAAATAAGTTATTCACAGTGGAGCAAATCCATAAGACTAAAAAGCAAGAGAAAGAATGGAAATATTAGTATTGAAGAAAATGTAAATTTAAATTAAGTAATATCACTTTATCCTCATTCACCTAAGAAGGATAGCATCTAGTGCTGACTGAACTATAGTGAAAAGGGAACTATACTACATAATTGCTAGAAACATAAACTAGCACAACTTCTGAGAAAGTAGTACCTATACAGTCCTGAGAAATCAACGTCAGTAAAAATTTTAAATGTGTTTTTAAGCCAGCAATCTCTCCTGGGTACTCCTAAAAATAGTAGTAAGAAATTTAAAAGAAATAAAATATAAATTCAAGAGCAGAAAATATGAAAAAACTGAGGTGGTATAATCCATTCCATGGACCTTTATAAAATTTAATAAAAAAGAATGAGTTAGTACAAAGGCAGATGGTTTGAACAGATTTTTCACAATGTATGCTTTCATGAAAAAAGCAAGAAGCACATAAAGAGCATATAATATGATTCCATGCTATAAAATAATGATCTCAAAATCCTAATGACTCTGTATGACGGGGAGGGGGAGTTGTGCATCCCTGTATGATTATATGGGAGCTTCCCTGGTGGCTCAGACAGTAAAGAATCTGCAATGCAGGAGACCCAGATTCAATCCCTGGGTCAGGAAGATCCTCTGGAGAAGAGAATAGCTACCCAGTCCAGTCTTCTTGCTGGAGAATGCAATGGTCAGAGGAGCCTGGTGGGCTATAGTTCATGGGGTAGCAAAGAGTCAGACATGAATGAGCAACTAAACACACAGGGTTACACAACTATGGAGAAAATCTGCAGGATTCACCAAAGATATGGTCCTAGTTACCAGGATGGGACTAAAGTAAAAGGAAGATAACCGTACAATGGAGAATAAACTTCTTTTTTTTTTTTTAAAGAATTCATTAAATAAAAACAGCAAGCCTCATGTTAAAAAGAAAGGGAAAGGGGAAAACAGATAAAAACCACTAATGAATACAATGTAAGAGTCCACCACGTATGCCACTTTGAAACAAGAGAATAATGGTTTGTTAGTCTCTAAACTTTAAAATAATCATAAGATGATAGGAAAGAATACTATTCAAATAATTTGAGAAGTAATTATTTTATCTGAGTACTATTTGGTTCTAGTCTAATTCTGCACTGAAAAAATGCTTTAAACTTGACATATCCTTTATCTAGAAGGTACAAGGCACTACCTTACCTCTTTCCACAAAATAAGTCACATTGCCAGTGTTTCAGGTACTTTTATCAGACACAGTGGATGTGTATATATCTCAGTCCTACACAGCTGATTCACTTTGTTGTACAGCAGAAACTAATACAACACTGTAAAGCAATTATAATCCAATTACAAAAAAAAAGAAACACATTGGGAGATGAAATTACCCAGGAAGGGAATGTAAAAGACCTGATTTGAGATTACCCTGGAAAAAAAGACTACTAGGAAGAGAACTTTCGTAAAAACGTGTCATTTAGTTTAAATGTAATCATGCAAATAAAACTGCATATGGAACCAATATTCTTAGCATATGATGATAGAGATATTTATCTGAACAAGATAATGTTATGATTTTCAAACAATAGTGTGATTATATACAAAGTAGGAAAAGTGAACTCATACTGATGAAACAGNAGATTTCCAGGCTTGGTGCGGCGGTCTCTATTCACTTAGGTTCCGCCTGTGTGCGACCGTCGCCCTAAGCCGAGGTCTGGTCTATGTGCCACGGTAGCCTTCAATCAAGTTCTGGGCTGTGTTCCACAGTAGCCTTGTGCCGATGTCGAGGCTGTGTGCTGCTATCACCCTTCGTTGAGGTTCGGGCTGTGTCCCGTAGTTCCACTGCACCAAGGTTTGGGCTGTGTGCCATGTTAGCCTTGCGCCGAAGTCCGGGCATTGTGCTGCGGTCGCCCTTCATTAAGGATAGGTCTGTGTGCCGCGGTAACCCTTCTCCGAAGTCTGGGATGTGTTTCCCAGTTGGCTAGTGACTAGTTCCGTCCTGTGTGCCTCCTTTGCCCTTCACTGAGGTTCATGCTGTGTTCCGCGGTTGCCGTGTGCCAAATTCTGTGCTGAGTCCCGTGGTCACCCTTCAANAACCCTTCTCCGAAGTCTGGGATGTGTTTCCCAGTTGGCTAGTGACTAGTTCCGTCCTGTGTGCCTCCTTTGCCCTTCACTGAGGTTCATGCTGTGTTCCGCGGTTGCCGTGTGCCAAATTCTGTGCTGAGTCCCGTGGTCACCCTTCAACGAGGTCCGCCCTGTTTTCCGTAGTCGCCCTGCGCCGAGGTCCAGGCTGTGTTCCGTGGTCGGCTAGTGACGAGTTATAGGCTGTGTGCCGCGGGCTCCCTATACAGATTTCTGGGCTGTGTTCTTCGGTCGCCCTTCACTGAATTTTGGGCTGTGTACCGCAGTAGACATGCTCCGATATCCGGGCTGTGTGCCACGGTCGCCCTGTGCCGAGGTCCGTGCTGTGTTCCGCGGTCGGCTGGCGACGAGTTCCGGGCTGAGTGCTGCAATCGCCCTTCAATGAGTTTCAGGCTGTGTTCCGCGGTCACCCTGCGCTGAGGTCCGGCCTGTGTACCGCGGGCACCCTGTGCCAATGTCCAGGCTGTGTTCCGCTGTTGGCTAGTTATCAGTTCCAAGCTCTATGCCACGGTCGCTCTTCACAGATTTCCCAGCTGTGTGCCGCGGTCGCCCTTCACTGAGGTTTGGGCTGTGTGCCGTAGGCGACCTGCACAGTGGTCCAGGCTGTGTGCTGTGGTAGCCTTGCTCCGAGGCCCNAAGGCTATGGTTTTTCCAGTGGTTATGTATGGAAGTGAGAGTTGGACTGTGAAGAAGGCTGAGCACCGAAGAATTGATGCTTTTGAACTGTGGTGTTGGAGAAGATTCTTGAGAGTCCCTTGGACTGCAAGCAGATCCAACCAGTCCATTCTGAAGGAGATCAGCCCTGGGATTTCTTTGTAAGGAATGATGCTAAAGCTGAAACTCCAGTACTTTGGCCACCTCATGCGAAGAGTTGACTCATTGGAAAAGACTCTGATGCTGGGAGGGATTGGGAGCAGGAGGAGAAGGGGACGACAGAGGATAAGATGGCTGGATGGCATCACTGACTCGATGGACATGAGTCTGAGTGAACTCTGGGAGTTGGTGATGGACAGGGAGGCCTGGCGTGCTTCGATTCATGGGGTCGCAAAGAGTCAGACATGACTGAGCAACTGAACTGAACTGACTGAACTGATAATCTCTTTACAGTGTTGTGTTAGGTTCTGCTGTACAACAAAGTGAAGCAGTTATATGTATACATGTATCCCCTCCCTCTTGAGCCTTCCTCCCACCCCCTCACTCCACTTCTCTAGGCCATCACAGAGCACTGAGTTGAGCATCCTCTGCTGTCTGACAACTTCCTGCTAGCTATCTTCTTTACACACGACAGTGTATACACATCAGCCCTACTCTCTCAATTCGTCCTAACTTCCTCATCCCCCATGTCTAAACGTCTGTTCTCTATGGCTGCTCTCCATTCCTGCCCTGAAAATAGGTTCATGTGTACCATTTCTAGATTCTGTATATATGCATTCGTGTATGATATTTGTTTTTCTCTTTCTGACTTACTTCTCTCTATAGGACAGAATCTAGGTCCATCCACCTCACTACAGATGACCCAACGTTGCTCCTTTTCCATTCATCTGTTGACAGACATTTAGGTGCTTCTATGTCCTGAAAAGAGATTCCATGATTTTTTAAAAATTAAAATTATTCAAAAAGTCTGTTCTCTGACCACAATAGTTTAAAACTAGAAATCAACAGAATCACATCCAGAAACATCAATAAATACTTCTTAAACAACCTCCTTGTAAATAATCCTTGGTTAAAAAAAGGAATTAGTAAGACATATCAGAAAATATTTTTATTAAGATAAGAAAGAAACTGTAGCATCCCAAAACTAGAGGGACACAGTAAAAGCGGTTGTTAGAGGGAAACTGATAGCACAAAATGCTTATATAAGAAAATTTTAAATGGGAAAAAAAACCCATGATTTCAAATCAAGAAGGTAACTTTCAACTACATAACAAACTAAAGAAAGAAGAATAAATCAAACTCAAGCAAGCAGAAGGAAGGAAAGTATTTCATGTTTTTATTATTATTCTCTCATTGTTGGTGCCAAATATTGGCATGATGGTGCTCAAGTCAACATTTTTATATGACTCATAATGTTCATAACCATCCTTTAAAAAATTCCATTCCAGACTCACTGCATGTACCTGATTTGCTACCTCTGAGTCCCTAAACAAAACATCTCCAGCATGCATCTCACCAAATGGTATAGGTACACTATCAAGAAATAGGTGAAGAATTGAATTTCCCACATCTTCATACATGAAATGTATCTAAACAGCCCACCAGGCTCCCCTGTCCATGGAGATTCTCCTGGAAAAAATACTGGAGTGGGTTGCCATGCCCTCCTTCAGGGGATCTTCCCAACCCAGGGTTCCTGCATTGTAGGTGTATTCCTTACCATCTGAGCCACAAGGGAAGACCAAAGAACAGAGTCAGATCAATTAAAATGAATTTATTAGGATCTATAATCTGAAACCTTTTAAGGAAAGTTTCTTTAAGTTCTTTCACTTTGACTAAAGTGTGAACTAAAGTGTGCATTTAAAAAAATGAATGAGGGAATTTCCTGGCCATCTAGTGGTTGGGACTCCAAGCTTCCACTGCAGAGGGTGTGGGTTCCAACCCTGGTCAGGGAACTAAGATCCAACATGTCCTGTGCCATGGCCAAAAAAAAATAAAAATAAAAATGTAACAGAAAAATGAACAAATAAGATGTTTGCACATTAACCATAATTATCACTTTAATGAAAGTCTTCTGCCTTCTACAAAAGTATGAACAACAACTGCTAATGAAAGTGAAAGAGGGGACTGAAAAAGTTGGCTTAAAGCTCAACATTCAGAAAACGAAGATCATGGCATCTGGTCCCATCACTTCATGGGAAATAGATGGAGAAATAGTGGAAACAGTGGCAGACTTTATTTTGGGGGGCTCCAAAATCACTGCAGATGGTGACTGCAGCTGTGAAATTAAAAGACGCTTACTCCTTGGAAGGAAAGTTATGACCAACCTAGATAGCATATTCAAAAGCAGAGACATTACTTTGCCAACAAAGGTCCGTCTAGTCAAGGCTATGGTTTTTCCAGTNCAAAACACTGCAGATGGTGATTGCAGCCATGAAATTAAAAGACACTTGCTCCTTGGAAGAAAAGTTAGACAGCATACTAAAAAGCAGAGACATTACTTTGCCAACAAAGGTCTGTCTAGTCAAAGCTATGGTTTTTCCAGTGGTCATGTATGGATGTGAGAGTTGGAATATAAAGAAAGCTGAGCACCAAAGAATTGATGCTTTTGAACTATGGTATTGGAGAAGACTCTTGAGAGTCCCTTGGACAGCAAGGAGATCGAACCAGTCCATTCTAAAAGAAATCAGTCCTGAATATTCATTAGACTGAAGCTGAAACTCCAATCCTTTGGCCACCTGATGCAAAGAACTGACTCACTGGAAAAGACCCTGATGCTGGGAAAGATCGAAGGCGGGAGGAGAAGGGGATGACAGAGAATAAGATGGTTGGACGGCATCACCGACTCAATGGACATGAGTTTGAGTAAACTCCCGGAGTTGGTAGGGAGGCCTTGTGTGCTGCAGTCCATGGGGTCACAAAGAATCAGACACAACTGAGCGACTGAACTGAACTGAATTGAAGTGATACAACATGAATGAACCTTATAAACATTATATGAGCTTAAGAAGTCAGTAACAAAAGACCAAATATTGTATGATTCAAATTTACTGAGACAAAAAGGTAAATTTACTGAGACAGAAACTAGACTGGTGGTTGTCTAAGAAACTGGGTTAGAATAGAGAGTTAGGAAGTGATATCTAATAAGCACAGGGGTTTCTTGAGGGTAGTGATGGCTGGACACCTCTGTGAGGATAATATAAAATACTGAACTGTACATTTTTAAGGGTGAAACATGACTTTAAATGCATGGAATTGAATTACATATCAATAAAGTATTTACAAAAATCAAACATAAGACATTACTTCATACCCACTGGGTATGATTCACTATTAGATGGCACCAAGGGTATTGCCTTGGCTGAATAAATGTCTGAACTATCTCTGTATTGGCCAGAATTGTCAGTATTAAACAGTAGGTCCCTGATAACTCTACCTCAAAAACTCCAAAAGGAACGTCAGATCAAGTCAAAGAAAAAGAGTCATTTGGTTAATTTCCTCACTTTAAAAGAGAGATAAACATACTAACTTGTGTATCAGTTTCAGCTTATCAATAATGTTGCTATGAACCAGAAGTACCTAAAGACCCACCCAGGACTGAAGTGAGCCTCCACAGACATTTCCTTTCCAGAGCTAATGCTGTGGCAGGATCAGCTTTTGTTGATCTTATTATGATTACAAGGTGCATTTCAGCAAAAATCATCAGGGAACTTCTCAAAGTAGAAAAGAAAGGCCACAACTAGCAACAAAATTACAAATGGAAAAGCTCACTGGTAAAGGCAAATATACAGTAAAGGCAGGAAATCATCCACACAGAAATATATCAAAACCAGAAATTGTGAGGAGAGCACAAATACAGAATATTAGAAATGCATTTGATATTAAAAGATCAGCAACCTGAAACAATCTTGTTTATATACAGACTGCCATTACAAAACCTCATGATAACCACAAACCAAAAATCTACAATAGATACACACACATAAAAGAAAAAAGAATCCAAACAAAACTCTAAAGTTAGCCATCAAATCTCAAGAGAACAAAAGAAGGGGAGAAGAAAACACACCTACAAAAATAAATCCAAAACAATTAATGAAATGGCAATAAGAAACACATATCGATAATTACCTTTAACATTAACAGATTAAATCCTCCAAACAAAAGACACAGACTGGCTGAATGGACACAAAAAAATAGGCTCATACATATGCTGTCTACAAGAGACCCACTTCAGATCTAGAGACAACACAGACTTAAAGTGACGGAATGAAAAAAGGTATTACATGCAAATGGAAATCAAAAGAAAACTGGAGTAGCAATACTCCTATCAGACAAAACAGATTTTAAAATAAAGACTGTCACAGGAGACAAAGAAGAACACTACATGATGATTAAGGGATAAATCCAAAAAGAAGACAAAACAATTGTCAATATATATGCACCCAACATAGGAGCACCTCAATAAATAAGACAAATACTAACAGCCATACAAGGAGAAATCAACAATAACAAAAGATAAAAAGGGAGAAGTTTAACACTTCACTTTCATCAATGGACAGATCACCCAGACAGGAAATCAATATGGAAACACATGTCTTAACACCTTAAAGCACATGGACTTAATTGATATTTATAGTATTCCACCCCAAAGCAACAGAATACATATTCTTCTCAACTGTACCTGGAACATTCTCCAGGACTGACCACACATAGGCCCACAAAGAGAGCCTCAGTAAACTTAAGAACATTAAAACCATATCAAGCATCTTTTCCAACCACAACATTATCAGATTACAAATCAACTATAAGAAAAATTGTTTAAAAAAAAACCTAACAAAAAAACATGCAAATATGTGGAGGCTAAACAATATGCTACTAAGCAGCCAATGAATCACTGAATAAGTCAGAGGAAATTTTTAAATGCCTAAAGACAAATGAAAAAAAAAAAGCATGATAATTCAAAACCCTCAGGATGCAGCAAAGGAGTTCTAAGATGGAAGTTTACAGCAATATAACCTTACCTCAAGAATCAAGTAAAAATTGAAATAAATGAGCTAATTTTACACCGAAAGCAACTAAAAAACAAAATCCAAAGTTATTAGAAGAAAAGGCATCATAAAGATCAGAGAAATAAATGAAATAGAAATGAAAAACAGAAAAGATTAATGAAACTAAAAGTAGGCTACTTGAAAAGATAAACAAAACTGATACACTTCTAGCTAATTCATCAAGAAAAAGGAAAGGGCTCAAATCAATAAAATTGCACATGAAAAAGGAGAAGTTACTACACATACCACAGAAGTACAAAGAATCATAAGAGACTGCTACAAGCAACTATCTGTCAATAAAATGGATTATTTGGAAGAAATGGACTCATTCTTAGAAAGGTACAACTCCTGAAACTGAGGCAGGAAAAAATAGAAAATACGACTAGACTAATCACAGCAATGGAATTGAAACCGTGATTTAAAAACGCCCAACTAACAAATGTCCAGGACCAGATGGCTTCACAAGTGCATTCTACCAAACACCTAGAAAAGAGTTAACACTTTTACTTCTAAAACTATTTCAAAAACTGCAGAGTAAAACACTCCCACACTCATTCTATGAGGCCACCATCATCCCAATAACAACAAAAAACAAATATCACTAGAAAATTACTGACTAATATCACTGATGTATATAGATGCAAAAATCCTCAACAAAACAGTAGCAGTTAAAATCTAACAATAGATTAAAAGGATCATACACCCTGATCAAGTGGGATTTATCCCAGGGATGCAAGGATTTTTCAGTATCCACAGATCAATCAGTGTGAATCATCACATCAACAAACTGAATAATAAAAACCATATGATCATCTCAATAAATGCAGAAAAATCTTCTGACAAAATTCAACATGCATTCATAACAAAAACTCTCCCGGAAGTGGGACAGAGGGAACATACAACATAATAAAGGCCATATATGACAAACCTATAGCTAACATCATACTGAACAGTGAAAAGCTGAAAGCATTTCCTCTAAGATCAGGAACAAGACAAGGATGTCCACTTTCACTACTTTCATTCAACACAGTTTTGTAAGTCCTTGGCACAGCAATTAGAGAAGAAAAAGAAATAAAGGGAATCCAAATTGGAAAAGGAAAAGTAAGACTTCACTATTTGCAGATGCCATGATACTATACATAGAAAGCCCCTAAGACACTACTACAAAATTACTAGAGCTTATTAAAGAATTAGGTAAAGTTGCAGGATATAAAATTAATACACAGAAATCTATTTCATTTGTATACACTAGAAATGAAAGATCAGAAAGGGAATTCAAGAAACAATCATCACATCAAAAGGAATGTATACCTAAGAATAAACCTATCTAAAGAGACAAAAGACCTATATGCCAAAAACTATTAAGAAGCTGATGAAAACAACATAAAATGACACAACTGGAAAGATATACCCTGTTCTTGGATTGCAACAATTAATAATGTCAAAATGACTATACTACCCAAGGCAAAACACAGACTCAATGCAATTCCCTATCAAATTACCAATGGCATTTTTTTAGAACTAGAATAAAAAATCTTAAAATCTGTATGGAGACACAGAAGACCCCGAGAAGTCAAAGCAATCTGTGAAAGAAAAATAGAGTTGAAGGAATCAGACTCCCTGACCTCAGATTACTGAATAAAGCTACAATCATCAAAACAGTATGGCACTGGCACAAAAACAGAAAGATAAATCAATGGAACAGGATAGAAAGTTCAGAAATAAACCTATGCATCTATAATCAATTAATCTATGACAAAGAAGGCAAGATTATACAATGAAGAAAAGACAGTCTCTTCAAATACATAGTGCTGGGCAAACTGGACAGCTGTATATAAAAAAATGAAATAGAACATTCCTAACACCATACACAAAAATAAAATGAACTAAAGACCTAAATGTAAGACCAGATATTATAAAACTCTAAGAGAAAAACATAGGCAAAACACTCTCTGATATGAAACACAGCAATAGCTTTTTCAACACAGCTCCTAAGGTTATAAAAATGAAAATAAGTAAATGGGACCTAATTAAACTCAAAAGCTTTTGCACAGCAAAGGAAACCATAAACAAAATGAAGACAACCCATAGAATGGAAGAAAATATTTACAAACTATCTGAAGGACAGGGATTGGTCTCCAAAAATCTACAAATACCTCATGCATAACAGTGACAAAAAAGATACAATAAAAAAATGGGCAGACACCTAAACAGACATTTCTCCAAAGCAGGGTTCAGTTCAGTCGCTCAGTCGTGTCCAACTCTGCGATCCCATGAACTGCAGCACGTCAGGCCTCCCTGTCCATCACCGACTCCCAGAGTACACCCAAACTTATGTCCGTCAAGTCAGTGATGCCATCCAACCATCCCATCCTCTGTTGTCCCCTTTTCCTCCTGCCCTCAATCCTTCCCAGTTACTAGAGAAATACAAATCAAAAATATGAGCAAGAGATCACCTCACACCAGTCAAATGACCATCATCAAAAAATCTACACGCAATAAATGATGAAAAGAGCATGGAAAAAAGAGAACCCTCTTACACTGTTGATGGGACTGTAAATTGGTACAGCCATTATGGAGAACCATAAGAAGGGTCCTTAAAAAAATTAAAGTAGGGCTACCATGTAATCCAGCAATACCATTCCTGAGCATATAGCTATCCAGAGAAAAACTGAATAGTTTCAAAGGATACATTGCACTTCAATGTTCACTGCAGCACTGTTTACAATAGCCAAGACATGGAAGCCATCTAAAGGGCCATCAACACAGGAATGGATAAAAAAGATGCCGTACTTATATACACCAGAATATTACTCAGCCCTTAAAAAGAATGAAACAATGCCATTTGCAACAATATGGATAGAACTAGAAATTACCATACTAAGTAAGTCACAGAAGGACAATTATCATACGATATTGTTTATAAGTGAAACTTAAAGAAATAATGCAAATGAACTTACTTATAAAACAGAAAGAGGCTCAGACTCAGAGAACTTAGAGTTACCAAGGGAAAGGGTGGGGGAGAGGGATAGAATCGGAGTTTGGGATTTACATGTACATAGATATAACCAACAAGGACCTACTGTATACTGCAGGAAACTCTGCTCAAGACTCAGACTCAAGACTCTGCTTAATAACCTAAATGGAAAAATAATTTGAAAAAGAATAGATACATATAAATGTGAAACTGAATCACTTTGCTATACACCTGAAACTAACACAACATTGTTAATCACCTATACACCAATATAAAATTAAAAAAAATTTTAAGCTATCAGATTCTTATCAATACACACATACACCCTAGTGCTATTGCAAGAACTGAGTAACACATATAAAACAATTATGTGTTTTATGTAAACAATGAGAATAAATTTCAGCCAGCTGAAAGAGGTGAATGGAATACAACTGTAACATTAACTTCATTTCAACTGAGAAAAGAATAAAAGTCACTTTAAAAAATACATTTCCTTTAAGCTTTTTTTTTTACAATTAGAAGTTATAACAGATCAAGATTCTTCATTAAATACAAATATCTCAATCTGTCTCTTATACACATCTCATCAAAAACAGCAAGAGAGAAATGACTCATTACACACAAGGAGTCCTCAATTAGGCATTCTCAGTAAGATTCATAGCAATTTCTCATCAGAAACCAATATGGTCATGAAGAAACTGGATGATATAATTAAAGAGCTCAAAGAGAAAAAAGTCAAATGAGAATTTTGTATCTGACAAAATAGTTCTTTAAAGATGAAGTAGAAATTAAGACATTCTAAGATAAACAAAAGCTTAGAGATCTCACTGTTAAACAGCCAGCTCCACAAGAAATGCTAAAAAGTATTCTACAGGTAGAAATGATAAGACATTAGATAGTAACTCAAAGTCATGAGAAGAAATTTTTAAACTATGATAAAGATATCTATACACACTACAGGCATAAATGTTAAACAAGGCAGCCACTTTCAAAAACATTCTCAGGGTGCCTCAAATAGCTCAGGCATCAATGTTAAACAAGGCAGCCACTTTCAAAAACATTCTTGGGGTGCCTCAAATAGCTAAACATAGAATTACCATTTGACTCAACAATGCTGGGTTTATACATAACAGAAATGAAGTCATATGTCCACACAAACACCTGTATACAAACATTCACAGAAACATTATTCATGATATCTAAAAGTTGGAAACTGCCCAAATGTCCATCAACTGATCAGTGGTTATAGAATATGTAGTATATCAATGCAATGGAATACTATTCAGTCATGAAAGAATTACGTACTGATAAGTGATACAACTTCTGCTTTATTGACTATGCCAAAGCCTTTGACTGTGTGGATCACAATAAACTGTGGAAAATTCTGAAAGAGATGGGAATACCAGACCACCTAACCTGCCTCCTGAGAAATCTGTATCCAGGTCAGGAAGCAACAGTAAGAAATGGACATGGAACAACAGACTGGTTCCAAATAGGAAAAGGAGTACATCAAGCCTGTATGTTGTCACCCTGCTTATTTAAGTTATATGCCGAGTACATCATGAGAAATGCTGGGCTGGAGGAAGCACAAGCTGAATCAAGACTGCTGGGAGAAATATCAATAACCTCAGATATGCAGATGACATCACCCNCCTCCCCAGACAGCCATTTTGCCTTTTTGCTTTTCTTTTCCATGGGGATGGTCTTGATCCCTGTCTCCCGTACAATGTCACGAACCTCATTCCATAGTTCATCAGGCACTCTATCTATCAGATCTAGGCCCTTAACTCTATTTCTCATTTCCACTGTATAATCATAAGGGATTTGATTTAGGTCATACCTGAATGGTCTAGCGGTTTTCCCTACTTTCTTCAGTTTAAGTCTGAATTTGGTAATAAGGAGTTCATGATCTGAGCCACAGTCAGCTCCTGGTCTTGTTTTTGTTGACAGTATAGAGCTTCTCCATCTTTGGCTGCATATAATATAATCACTAATTATTACAGAAATGCAAATCAAAACTACAATGAGATACCACCTCACACAAGTCAGAATGGCCATCATTAAAAATTCTATAAATAACAAATGCTGGAGAGGAGCTGGAGAAAAGGGAATCCTCCTACACTGTTGCTGGGAAAGTAAGCTGCCACAGCCACGCTGAAAACCAGTATGAGAGTCCCTTAGAAAACTAAAAACAGTATGATCATACAACCCAGCAATTCCACTCCTGGCATTATACCCGGACAAAACTATAATTCAAAAAAATAAATGCAGAGGCCTCTGTGGTGGTCCAGTGGTCACAACTCTGCTAGCAAAGCAGGGGACCCTGCTTCAGTTCCAAGTCCAGGAGGATCCCAAATGCTATGGAGCAACTAAGCCTATGTGCCACAATTACCAAGCCCTCTCTCTAGGGCCCACAAGCTACAACTCCTGAAGCTTGAGCACTTCACAGTCCATGCTCCACAATGAGAGAAGCGACTGCAATGAGAAGCTTGTGTACCACAACCAGAGAGTGGCCACTGCTCGCTGCAACTAGAGAAAGCCTGCACACCGCAACAAAGACCCAGAACAGTCAAAAATAACTGAATAATTAAAAAATGATTAAATGTTCCATATTTATTTTTAAAAAGTACATGCACCCCTATATTCATAGCAGCACTGTTCACAACAGCCAAAACATGGAAACAACCTAAATGTCCATCAAAAGATGAATGGATAAAGAAGATGCAGTGCATATAGTCAATGGAATACTACTCAGCCATTAAAAAGAACTAAATAATGCCATTTGTACTAACACGGATAAAACTAGGGATTATCATGCTAAGTGAAGTAAGCCAGAAAGAGAAAGACAAATATCAATAGCATATGGTATCACATGTTGAATCTAAAATATGGCTCCAGTGAACCAACTACCAAACAGACTAACAGATACAGAGAACAGATGTGTGGCTGCCAACAGGGAGGAGTGAAGAGACAGTGATGGACGACTAAGAGTTTGGGGATGGAAGATGTAAAATATTACATTTAGAATGGATAAAAAACAAGGTCCTAATGTATAGCACAGGGAATTATACTGAATACAGTGTGATAAACCATAATGGAAAAGAATATATAAAACTACTCTAGCCAAAATAGTACTGGTATATGCTAGACAGATCAGTGAACCAAAAGAGCATCCAGAAATAAATCTAAGTATATGGTGTAATCTGATGACATTGCTATGCAATAGAAAAGGATATTTAGTTTTTATAAAAAGCACTAGCATAACTAACAGTACAAATGGAGAAAATATGCTACAAATATATTGTTGTTATTTAGTCACTAAGTTGTGTCCAACTCTGTGACCCTGTGACAATAATCTGTCAGTCTTCTCTGTCCATGGGATTTCCCTGTTCACTGGAACTAGAGAAAGTCCATGCATAGCAATGGAAATCCAGTGCAACCAAAAATAAATAAATATATAAATTATATATGAATTAAATTTTTAATGTAAAAAACAAAACAATAAAAATACTGGAAGGATCTTTGAGAGAACTTTTACCTGGAATGGAAAAACTTTCTTACACAAAATGGAAAACTCAAAATCCATTTAACAAAAGTCACACAAATTGAGTGTCTGAGTCCTTATTTTCCTTAACTAATAAAGTAGTTTTCTTATTTTCACTTCAATGTCAATGCCTTAGGCAGGACAGGCAGTTCCCCATAATCTCCACTTCTCCCTACTATATTCCAAAACAAGCCCCTTTATATTCATTAATGACACTTTAGCCATTTAGTCATTTAAGTTTTCTACCTCCACAATAAAGAAAAAGATCCATTATATTAAATTCTCGATNAGGACAGGCAGTTCCCCATAATCTCCACTTCTCCCTACTATATTCCAAAACAAGCCCCTTTATATTCATTAATGACACTTTAGCCATTTAGTCATTTAGGTTTTCTACCTCCACAATAAAGAAAAAGATCCATTATATTAAATTCTCGATTTCTCTACAGAAAAGGGACCATAAACAAAATCAAAAGACAAACAGACTGAGGGAAATATTTGCAATTCGTTTATCAAAGAATATCTCTAATACACAGGGAGGGAAGTCACTCAGTCGTGTCTGACTCTTTGTGACCCCATGGACGGTAGCCCACCAGGCCCCTCTGGCCGTGGGATTCTCCAGGCAGGAATATTGAAGTGGGTTGCCATTTCCTTCTCCAGCGGATCTAAAGAGCTCCATAAACTGATAAAAGACAAACAATCCACTAGAAAATGACAAATATATTACAACTTTCCACTTAAAATATATTTTTTGAGCACATATGGAACACTTATAAAAACTGACCACAATGAAGCATGCTTGAAAAAAAAATTTTTTTTAAGGAAACTCTTAAAAGGCATAATAAAATCTAAAAATTACTTTAAAGTTATTGTAACTGTTCCTAAGAAACAATCTCTGCAACGAGTATATGCCTTTATCTCACTGCCACGTTATACTTGTCTTTATATCTGGATCCTTAGTATATTTAGTCAAGAGAATACCATGATATTAAAGATGCTATCCACTGACTTATCCTTAATAACATATGCGGTGGTTTAGTCGCTCAGTTGTGTCCAACTCTTTGTGACCCCATGGACTGTAGCCTGCCAGGCTCCTTGGTCCAGGGGATTTTCCAGGCAAGAATACTGGAGTGGGTTGCCATTTCCTTCTCCAGGAATATATGCAGTGCACAGCATAAAATGGACACTGACAATATATCTACCAGGTGACACACACTTACTGTCACCTAATCTATGACAAAGGAGGCAAGAACACACAATAGAGAAAAGACAGCTTCTTCAATAAGTGGTCTGGGAAAACTGACAGCTACATGTAAAATGATAAAATTAGAACACATCATAATACCATACACAGAAATAAACTCAAGGACTTCCCTGGTGGTCCAGTGGTTAAGAATCCACCTTTCTGTGTAAGGGACACCGGTTCAATCCCTTGTTCGGGAAAATTCCACATGCGGTGGGATAGCTAAGCCTGTGCATCACAGCTACTGAGCGCATGCTCCAGAGCCCATAAGCCACAACTACTGAGCCCACATTCCACAATTACTGAACCCTATGTGCAGCAGAGTCCATGCTCTGCAACAAAAGAAGCCACTGCAATGAGAAGCTCGTACACTGCAACTGGAGAGTAGCCCACTCAATGAAACTAGAGAAAGTCTGCATAAAGCAACAAAGACCCAGCACAGTCAAAAATAACTAAGTAAATTTTTTTAAGATTCCGTATAGCTAACAGTCACTAGCCAAGCAATACATTTAAACTCCCAATAGCTTTCTCAGGGATAACACCTTTGATACATGAATCACTATAATAATTTGGTTGCTTAAGTTGTCTTTCAGGAACTCAGAGCTAGATCTTGACCAGCTCAAACCAGCTGAGACCACCAATCTTATTCAACTAGGCCTACCTGAGTATCCAATGGATCACCTTTTTATGTCAGAAGGCCAAAAACTCGACCGTCAGATCATGCTAATGCCACCAATTTCTGAACATGCACCCCATGAAGAAGCATGTAGTTCAGATCCTTGGAGAACTTCAATCACTATACCTTTTTCCTGCATCCAATCACCCTTCCCCATGCCTCAAACCACCCTGTTCCTTTATCCCTTAAATATCTCAAAACTTTCACTTTTAGGGAGACAAATTTGAGATTTGTTCTCCAGTTTTCTCACTTAGCTGTGCCCTGTGAGTAAACATTTTCTCTGCTGCAACCTTACCATCTCAGCATGTGTCTTGCTGCACATCAGGCAAATGAACCTAGTTTAGTAACATGATTAACAGAATCTATTCTTCACCCTACCTTCACCATGTTCACTGAAACACTCACTTTTAAACCCTGACTCAACATGTAAGAGAGCCAAGTATCCTGAGTCCCCGATGCTTTAAGGAAGTCCAAGCCATATGTATTGATACATGCTCCAGTGAAGAGCCTGAGGTGAGATCTCAAGTCAAACAGCCAGTATCAACTTGCAGTCATGTGAGTGAAGATACCTCCAGATGATTCTAGTCCTCTGCCTTCACATTACCCCCGCCAGCAGCTCATCCCAAATGATGTCCTAGACACTGAAGAGTAGAAACAAGCCATCCCTGATGTGCCTGATCTTAAGTACTGACTCAAAACATCTGAGTCTAATAAAGCAGCTATTTTATTTCACTAAGTTTTCAGATGGGTTTGTCATAGCAATAGCAACAAAAATACATACTAACGGAAATTATCCAGTAGATGAAAAAATGGAGAATACAAGAAAAAGAGAAAGAAACACAATAGTAAAGTCCTTGAAGGTAAAAGGGGATTGGTTCTTCTACCCAAATAGATGAAGAAGCCTTACATAGGACACTGAACAACACATACATTGTAAAGGGGGGGAAAGGGTAGAGTATAGACACAGATACAGAATTGGAGGAGAGGGTCTACTGATGGTAGATTGTGTTATTTAGAAAATAGAGGTAAGTACCAGAAGACACTCTTGTAAGATTTATAAGTGGTTTCCTGACAAACATGAATAAGAGATGGGGAGAGAAGTGGGTAGAGGCAAAGGGCTATCGTTTTTCTGTTACAAACATTTAAGCCATTTATCTCTTAAACTTAAATTTTTAAAAAAACTCCCTCATTTTTTAAGTGAGAAAAAACAAGACTCACTGATTATGTGATTTGCTCAAAGTCACACACCATATTAACAGCACTTAGTCTTTGATCTCAATTTCCAAAACAGTATATTTTCTCACATTATACTACCTTTTATATCATAAAAATATTACCTAGTGGAATATTTCATAATCAGAATTTATTAAACTAAAATAATTTAGTAATCAATAATGAGTGCCTTATTCTCAAGGACTGATATCAACAAAGAAGGCAGAGGAATGTTCTTGGGAAGATAAAACTATGCATTCAAGCAAAACAAACAGCCCACGGACTATCTCTACCTCAGTCACCTCCAGAGTAGCTACATCACACAGGTTTCAAAAACAGATAACACTTCCTTTTACCCTTTCCAATTCTCTTAATCTGAGTACTCCTAAAATTTGCTACCTTCAGTATTCTAAATTATCTATAAGAATTTCTCTTTCCTTTTAGCAATTAATACCCTTATCATTTTATTCAGATCTTACCAATACAACTGCATCAACAGTCATTGGTCTACTCTGACAGATCACTAAATACCTTAATGCTAACCACTTAATGTCCACTCATCAAATAATACAAATGCAGGGCTAATGCCCATAATATGGGCGCCTATGTAGTACGATATGAGAGGACACAGATAAATGACAAACACTCTTTCAAAAAATACATTCTGGTCTTAATTATGTCTAAAACTCTCATCATTAGTCCCAGGGATGGAAAGCTTTGAAAAAAATCTCCGTCAATCAACCAAAATCAAACCCAAAGGTTGTTATACTAGAGAGAACAAAATAATAGCAGTGGTTAATTATGCATGGGAAAACCATAAGCAATTTTCTTCTTCTGCTTTTCTAGGATTTATATTAGGAAAAACACCAGTAAACATTTGTAAGACCTTTTTCAATTCTGATTCTTCTCACTTTTTGGCAGTGATCAACCATGATCACCTTGATAGCCACTCCCACCTTCTTAGCCTTCCCCCTCACTTGCCTCTCATATTAACTGCTGTCTTTGTCGCCTTCGCCAATTCCTCTTCTTTCACTCACTCTCCAATTATGTGCAGTTCCCAAGGCTCAACCTCAGATCCCCTGCCTTTCTCTCTAAGCACAACAATTTCAGTCTTAAATTTCTTTACTAAGTTCTATTCACATTGTTCCACAGTCTGGTGATATGTTGCGTGTGTGTTAGTCGCTCAGTCGTGCCCGACTCTGTGACCCCATGGACTGCAATCCACCAGGTTCCTCTGTCCATGAGATTTTCCAGGCAAGGATACTGGAGTCGGTTGCCATTTCCTTCTGCAGGGGATCTTCCCAACCCAGGGATCGAACCGGGGTCTCCTTAACCGCAGGCAAATTCTTTACCGACTGAGCTACAAGGGAATTTGCTTATTTCACTGTCACCTCAAATTCAACAAATCCAAACTACAAGGCCAGATGTCTGTATCCCTTCAACTAGCTAATATTTCAGACCTATTTCTGTCAGTACAGTCATTAATTAAACCTTGTTCTTTTTTTTGTCACCAACTAAATGAGTAACTTTTGCCATATTTTTAAACCTCTCTAGGTTTCCTAATGCACGTGTTCTCATATATCTTAAGAGTTTCAACACTCTAATTTCTTGTCACTGCGGATCAAAACTTCAGTCATCTCTGATTACTCCTCTCCTTCCCCCCACCACATCTTCCTTTCTTGCGTGGCATCTCTCCAGTCTTATTTTTACTGAATTTAAATCCTCATTACCTCAGGCCTAGGTGATTTTCCTAGGTCTATGACTTCTCTTTCCAGCGCATACTCTACCCAGCTCTGGTGCCACTGCGATCTTCTTAAAATGCTTTTTTTAAGCAAGTTCTTTCTCATTGTGAAACCTTTAAAGCTCATCTATTACCTAGGAATCAAAGTACATTCTTCTAACCCTGCACTTAAAGACATCCATCCATCTAATCCCAAACATTTTCACCTGGTTTCTTAGTACTCTCCCACAGAAACCTTCATTTCAGTCAACTTGTTATGTACTGTTCTCTCATCCTGCCCTGCTTATTTTGCTTTTACTTCCTATACAAGTTCCTTCCTCTTCTGTAAAATCAAATTCAGCCCAGTTTTGATTCTACCTCTTCTCTGGATCTTTGTCTGCTCACTTCAACTTTATATGGTATCAGAGATTTATAACTTTTATCATTTGCCTATCTCCTCTATTACATTACAAGTCCACAAGGAAAAGAACCTGCTTTACATTTTTCTGCATCTCTTTTGGATATACAGCAAAGTATCTTTACGTTGTAGATATGAATAAACATTTGTCTGGTAATGGCCTAAAATTCCTTTTTAATACACAGCATTTCTTGAATGTTCCCCATGTACTCAGCATTGTGGGTTTGTATGTGTGTGGGTTTAATCTAAATTCTGTTTCTCAATGCATACACAATCAACTTGAAAAGATGTGGCTAACAGAGAAATAATTATCAAACAACCAAAATATGATATATTAAACTATGTGATGATATGCTAAAAGAACTATAGAACTGTAAGAGAGAAAAAAAAACAATAATTAGTGAAAAACAGTTTCACAAATGAAGTGGAACTTTTAACTTAGTAGTAGTGGTAATAAACTGTTGTAATAATAATAGCTTATTGTATTCAGAGCATTATATAATTATGACAATAGTTTATTGTTAAAGGAGTTTATGTCTGGGAGTCCTTAATGTGCCAGGCCCTATTCCTGAGGGTTTTTCATGTATCAACTCTCTTAANAATAAATTGTTGTAATAATAATAGCTTATTGTATTCAGAGCATTATATAATTATGACAATAGTTTATTGTTAAAGGAGTTTATGTCTGGGAGTCCTTAATGTGCCAGGCCCTATTCCTGAGGGTTTTTCATGTATCAACTCTCTTAATTCTCACTACAAGCTTACAGAAAAAGTACAATTCTCAGTTTTCAGATGAGGAGACTGAGGCTCTGCTCAGTTATTCCACACCTAGTGACTTGTGCAGTAGGGTGTAGAACTGGACTTACTGGAAGAAGGATGGAAAACGTGTGAAAGTTATAAAACAGAATAAGCTTAGCTGTTATTAGGAAGTATGAGACACAGCTTGCAATATTAGAGCAGAGGATGCTTGCGGAAGGTCCTTAGACAAAACTGAATAAACAGGGCAGGGACTGATGACAGAATATTTTGAAAGCCAGGAAAAAGAAGTTCAACTTAATAGGTGGAATATAGGAGGCCACTGTGGATTTGGGAGCAAGAGAGTGCCACAAAAAGGAGTATCAGAGTGGTATTTATAGAAGGAAGAGATGCTGGATTCAAAGGGGTTGATATGACTTCCAATATTCTAGGCTGAGGATGAGTCCTGGGATTTAGGTAGTAAAAGTGGGAGAAGCAAAGGTATGGATGACAAAATATGAATAGGACATGGTGAATGGATTAGTATGTAAGATAAACAAAAGAGGCAGTTTAAAGATTCTGTCTAATTTAAAGCCTGTACGGCCAACAGAGAGAAGGAAATTACAAAGGGGTATAAAAAGATGATTTTCATTTGGGGCAAAGTTAAGTTTAAGGAGATGGTCAAAAATACTAATAGAAAACCAGTACTGGAGAAGCCAGAAAGTAATCAGAATGACAAGCAATAGGATCAGTGTAAAATAAAGGAACTAGATAGTAGCTACAAAGATATTAAATAAGAGAGTAAACATAGGAAGCCGTGATCAGCTGGTACTAACTTTGTATCAATAATTGTACCAATAACTTTGGTGGGGAAGGGAATCAATTAGTGACCAACATTTAAAAATACAGTTTTTCCATTAAATTTTTTTTTATCAGAAAGCCAACCAAAAACTAAGGCAAAGGCTTCCAAACTTTCTCCATTTAGGGAATCCTTACACTTAGTAATTTTTCCATAGCACCCCCAGACCAAAAGAAATACTTACGTGCGGGTGGTTTCATAAGTGTTAATGTCCTTATAATTTAGTGTTTGTTGGGCACTGTACAAATTCTCAAACTTGGAACCAAACTTGACAACATCACATTCCAGTATTCTGTTTCATACAGTAGTTGCTTTTTATCAGAGCAACCTCTAAAAATACAGCTTTTCGAAAACATGACATTGTAGAAAGGAATGTGTCAATCTAATGTTGAAACTGTGAACTACCTCAAATTATCAGTTCAAGCCTGAGTTCAATGGCACCTGGGGACACCCTAGCACACAGTTTGAGAAACTGGTAGCAAAGGGAAGGGGCCTAAAAAGGAAAAAAAAAAAAAAAAGAGGTGGGGGAGCGAGCAAAAGAAAATTCTTATTAGCGTGGTTCACCACAAGAGGGCAGCACAACAGTAGGTAGAGGCAGCACAAACGCAGGGGGCAGAGGGGGTGAGGAGAGATGATCCGGGTCAAACCTTCCCATAAAAAGGCTCCAAGATCCCTTAAGCAGTTCAAGATATAAAAGTCCTTTTTCTCCTTAGACTAAAAAGGAAGAAGCACTGGTCACTGGCAGATCACCTTATGCAGTCATCCTGCCCTTCTCTAACATCCTTTCTTTGCCTACCCAGTCAAGAGAATAGCCATGACTTTCACAGTAGCCAAGCAATGTACTACTTTGCATGCATAATTTTATTCAATCTCCACAACAATCTTATAAGAAAGTGAGGCTCAAAGAGATTCTAAATAACACTATTAAAAGGCAGGAACACCAGAATTCAAACCCAATCTGACCCCAACGTCAAGGTCCTTCCCTATTTGGTCTAAAAAGTATCTCATCTTTCAGCAACAGCCAGTTGGAGTAGAGAAGAAAACCATGTTCCCTTCCTATACCTGAGACACCTGTTCTCAAATCACTAGGAAAAACCAGCAAATGAAGCAAACTCTTCTTTAATGGGTTCCTAAAACATGCTAAATACTCCAAACGTACGACACTCAGAGAAGGAAACAAGTATTGTATGCTTATCTAGTCAGCAAGTACTGTAGTTTTCCTGTACAGGTAAATACATGTTAAGGCAAATACTGGACACATCTCAGTTTGCAGATATGTTACATATTACAAGATATGCGCACACAGGAGCAAGGCATTCTCATACCCAAAGTGGTAAGGGGGGAGGGAAAGGGAGGGAAAAGGTTGATTATTCATCTTAATATCCGTTGGGTGTTATAGCAAAATACTTGCAGTAGCCCAACAAACCTATTATGAAACCAAAACCAATCGTCATCACTTATTCCCACTTGCAGTTTCCTCCTCCACATTTCTCCTCCCCTCTATGACATACTCAGCTGCCTCTATCCTTTCATTCAGAGAAAAAGGAGTTCCTCCGGACAGATTAATAACCACCGGAAAGCAAAATGGGTAAATCAACCGACAAAGTAAACTTAAGCAGATAAAACTGTCCAGGAAGCATTCTATGCGGTAGCAGAAACCCCACCAAGAGCAGCTAACGTGTCCTCTCAAAAAGTATCTCTTATTACTTGAAAATGTTCCTCCCTCAAAGATTAAGAATCTTTGGTTGCTTGAGGAGAAAGGGTATTGGATGACGTTTTCTCTGCAAAGAAAAACAATGTACAATCAGCGGAGAAACAAATAATGACTGTTTCTTAAAGAACAACAATAAAGCCCAAAATTACCCTCCCAGGGCAACATTCAAAGTTCAGCACTGCCATTTTCAAAGAAGTAAGCAACAATGAGCCCTGCCTGTTGACACACGCTTCCAACCTTCCTACGCACGGACTCACACCTCAAGACACCCTCGTCTTTACTGCAGAGAAAAAGGACTGCAGCCAGGATCGCTTACCCACCTTCGGGGAAAGGGGATGGAAGGGCCTCTTCTGCAGAAGAGAAACAGATCACATCTTGTTGCCTTGCCTGCTTTCGAAACCTAAAAGGAAAAAAAAAAAAAAAAAAAAAGCGGCAGTTACTACCGCAGAAATCCAGGGGAAATAGATGCTCTTTTCTAGGCTGTTCAGATGTCTAGAAAATTTTAAAGAGAGATAAGTAAAGGGGAGGAGGAGTATCAGGCACATAAGGATGCAAATATCAACAGCAAGACACTCCGTCCGAGGTTTCCTTCTAAAACGGACGATTTTCTTGCCCAGTTTACTGACACTAGCTGGGGGGAAGGGGAGATCGGGAGTGGAGAGGAGGAGACAGAGAACTGCTGCCCTCCACCTGGAGCCCAGGCAGCAATAACACTCACCGGCCGCGCGGATGTGGCGACGAGGACGCGCCCCCAAGCCCGAGGGGACCGCTCTTACCCGGTGCCTCCGGCTGGCCACACTCTGCGAAGCCCCTGGAACAGGCAAAGGTCCGAGTGTCCGCCAGGCTGAGACCTCGCGGGCCCTCCCGTGCGGGTTCGGCTCTCACTCACATCCCTCGGCGGCGAAGATCTGGCCTTTCCCTGCGCTGCAATAGGAGCGGCGGACCCCGACGCTCTGCCACCACGTCCGGACCCAGGGGCCGAGGGCCCGAGGCGGCGGCGCGCACTGTGGAGCGAGCAGGACGCGGGCCCAGCCTGTCAGCGCCCGGGAAGGCCGTTAGCGTCGGCCAGCGGCCCGCTCCGGCTCCTCTTCCTCTCTCCTTCCTGCAACCCACACCACTCCCACTTTGGGCAACCGGGAAGCCCGTCACAGCCGTCGCCTCCACCCTCTCCGGAGTCACACCGTCTTCTCAGCGCCGCAGGCGACACTGGCTGGGTCGTCCTATTTTCGTCCGACTCAGCCTCCCAGTTGGCCTCGGGTCTGGCGTCTCGTTCGCTGCAGAGACCGCCTCGGTGCGGGGCCGGCGCCTGGCGCGCACCCCCGGACTGCGCGTGCGCCGCTCCACCCAGGCTGCGCTTCCACCGACGCGCGCCGGGGGCGGCCGACGACTGGCTCACAGAACCTGGGCTTCTCGGGAAACTGGCGTGCGCGGAGATTCCCGCGGTGGCCCCTGGGCGTGAGCGGGCGGCGAACTTGAGCTGGGCCGGGCCCTCCGCAGATGGGCGTGTGCGTGGCCGCCGCCCGCCGTGGAGGCGGCTGGGAGTGAGTCAGCCTGGCCGTGTAGGGGCTCCCCTGCGCACAACCTGGCACCGCAGAGAGACCCTGGTCGCTAGGCCGAGGGCAGTCGCGCCGAGGGTTTGGTGCAACGCGTTCCTAACTCACCGTTTCGCGCCAGTGCAGTTCTGGGAGTCTGATTCCAATCAGTCACTTCTGCTGGAAAGAAATGAGGGTGGGATGAGGTGCCCAGATGCCTGCGGACTGGCGGCAGTGCCAGGCAAACGAGAAACAATTTCCACCATCCCGAAGAGCCTCATTCATTGGGTCAACAAATATTTACTAAGCACCTACTGTTTGCCATTCTTGGTAGGACTCCAAAGATGCTATGTGAACAGAACCCACATACCCCTTGCCCTACTGGAGCTTGTATTCTGATAAAGCGACAAAAATAAATAAAAAGCCTTAAATTTATAACATGCCAGAGTATAATTGCCACTAGGAAAAGTAAAGGAGCAGGAAGTGGGGAGGCAGTGTGCTATTTTAGTTAGAATGGCCAGGAAAGACCTTCCAGAGTAACATTTGAGTGGAGATCTGAAGAAGGAGAATGAGCCAGTCCTGTGGCTATATGCGAAAACAGTTTCATGCAGAAACACTAGCAAAGGCAACGACCATGAGAAGGGAATGTGCTTGCCAAGTTCAAGGACCAGGAAAGAGGTCAGTGTGGCTGAAGAACAGTAAAAGAAGGGACAACGGTAAGAGGTGAGGCCAAAGAAGGAGCCTGCAATCCAGCTATGTCGGGCCTTCTGTCAATCTGAAAGGGATATGTTATTAGCCTTCTGTCAATCTGAAAAAACAGATACATTTATAGCCCCTGTTTCACCATACAAATGATGCTGCAATTCAGGTCTAGCTTGTACTTAATTGTTCCTTTAAATCTCACCAAAGCAACTCCTGCATTTCTTCTTACATAAGACCCATTGCAAAAGGTCTTTGAGCAAATGATAGCAGGCTAGGAAATGACTTGAATCCACACTGACTTCTTGAAATAATGAACTGGAGCCCTGTTTTTGCCTAAGAAGGGATATACTGGGGAACTGCATTCCTATGGCTCCTGTCTTACAAGCAAAATATGCCAGGGAGTGCTTTGTTGTTGCTGTTGTTTAGTTTCTAAAAAGAAATTGGAAATAGGAGTTGTGACACAACAGCAAATCTAAAATCTGCTTAGAATATTAAGGCTGAAATTACAATCAGGAACCATCATGAGAGTTCCCCCAGCAAACAAAACTGTTAACTAGATTAGGAACCAGAACACAGACCCACACAAAGAACATAAAGTGCTGAAGGTGACCTTAACATTAGAGTTAAAATGAAAAGTATCTGAACTGTGGAAATGGAAGCATTCTCTTTAAGAGGGGGGGAGAAAAAAAAAACATGTTTAAGAACTCTAAACAGTACAGATACAGTCACTGTAGTAAATAATTTTTCTGAATTTTGCAATGATATGGTTATTCAACCAGGCATGGTATCTGTTACTGTCCACTGCCTTTTTGCAGGGAAAAGCCATTTAGAACTAGTGGATATTGAGGGTGTCTTGTGGAGGAAAGCATTCTTTTTTATATTAGTGATTTGGATAGGGAAGAGAGGGTTGCCAAGGGAACTATATTAGTCATAGGCTTACAAACTTGAGAAATCTACCCACACAGAGAGATAAAGTGACTTACTGTCATTCTGATAGTGAAAGCCTCTCTCTGCACCAAGATACTATGATTTTAAGCCAATATACCCTGGAATGTTTAGCTCTTTCACTCTGTAGCAACTTTTTACTGCTTTTATGTGATCTCTGATAGTGATATAGCTGGAAATTTGCTCCAGGGCAAATATTTCAGAAAGGTTCCTCTATTCTTTGATATGATAAAAGAAAATTCCAAGACATCTAAGCCTTTCAATACATTCTATCACACAATATGGAAAAACAAAAAGTGTGAATTTGGTTAGATTCAAAACTGATTGTAGGTCATAGCTAGAAGTAAAAATTAGCAGTCAGTTGTCAAGTATGGGGTGTTGTGCCACAAGTTCTGTTATCCTATTGTAATAGATTACAGTGGCACTGGTTCTTGATTGTCACTCCTCAACCCAAACCTGCAACAAGACTGACAGTACATGTGAGATGGAGCTTTGGCATTTACTTCTTTTTATACTGTAACGAAGGCTGAGCTCCGAAGAATTGATGCTTTCCAGCTGCAGTGCTGGAGAAGACTCTTGAGAATCCCTTGGACAGCACAGAGATCAAACCAGTTGATCCTAAAGGAAATCAGCACTGAATATTCATTGAAAGGACTGGTACTGAAGCTGAAGCTCCAATACTTTGGCCATCTGATGCGAAGAGCTAACTCATCCAGAAAAGACCCTGATGCTGGGAAAGATTGAGGGCAGGAGGAGAAGGGGACGACAGAGGATGAAATGGTTGGATGGCATCACCAACTAAATGGACATGAGTTTGAGCCAACTCTGGGAGATGGCGAAGGACAGGAAGCCTGGCGTGCTGCAGTTCAAGGGATTGCAAGGAGTCAGATACAACTGAGAAACTGAACAACAACAAAGTCCTTAAGTGGTTTTGATGCAAAAGTTAGAAATCCATGGTTCAGGGAATCTGGCTGACCCAGGTTTGAACTACTCTTTTCACCAAGGAAGTCATTTAAATTTTCTAAGCTTCCATTTCCTCATCAGTATAATGAGGATACGAATATCTTCCTTGAAGTGTTGTTTTGAAGATTGGATGAAAAAATATTTTAAATCCTTAGCACAGTTATTAAATGCCTATTATGGTTTTGATAACATATTGCCAAAATGTTGGATTTTCTCAGTAATCCTGAAGCATTTGTCACAGTTTATTGCATGACAGGGAACTGTGTGGGCAAGAATGATAAGGACTGAGTTGTAATAGAGATAAATGCAAAGATCTGCATTTGTATAAAAATAAATGACACCATTAGCTGATGAAATAATGAAAACACTCTTAAGAGCAGGAAAAGATATAGGAAAGTTATTCCCCTTGGAACAGGAAACAGGCCCAAGCAAAAGACTGGGGATAAATCCACAAATTAGTTTGTTTCCTTCCAGGATAGAGATTTATTCTTCTAAAGGCATCAAGAAAAGAGCTATGGAGAGAGGCCGATTTACCCCAAGTCTAGTAATATATGCCAAAAGACAAAGTCAGGAGTGTGAATCAGGTAGACAGACAAGCAAACAATGTTATTTTACTTTGAATTATTCACATATTTTAGGCCAATTCATTTCAAAGTCTGGCTGGATATGGCTTTTTTTTTTTTTTTTCCAAATTTCCTCTGCATTTAATTATATCTCTATCTCTAAATCAATCCTTTCATCCTTCATTATAGTCTCAAAGAAAAAGATGTTCCTGGCAAGCAGGTCCCTCTTTCCCTTGAGATAACTAGATAAGCTTAATATTGGTGCATAAAAATTAATTTCCTCATCTGTAAGCCAGGAATAAATAACCTCCTTCACGTAAAGATAATTATTTGGAAAAATATGCAAAACATCTATTATATAATTCTGCTGCTGCTGCTAAGTCACTTCAGTCGTGTCCGACTCTGTGCAACCCCATAGACGGCAGCCCACCAAGCTCCTCTGTCCACAGGACTCTCTAGACAAGAATACTGGAGTGGGTTGCCATTTCCTTCTTCGAATTATGCTCTACTTAACAATAAAATTTTAACTTAAAACATCTGTAGTACCAATTCACTAAAAATATGTTTCTTTATAAAAAGATCCGTACCAACATTCACTCTGAAGAATAGAAATCCCTGGCATAATGATTAGTTTGTTGTTGTTTAGTTGCTAAATTGTGTCTGCCTCTATTGCAACCCCATGGACTGTAACCTGCAAGGCTCTCCCGTCCATGTAATTCCCCAAGCAAGAATACCTGGGTTGCCATTTCCTTCTCCACGAGATCTTTGTCATCCAGAGACTGAACCCACATCTCCTGCTTAGCACATGGATTCTTTACCACTGAGCCACCTGGGAAGCAATTACTAGTTTCATTTCAGTTCAGTCGCTCAGTCGTGTGCAACTCTTTGCGACCCCATGAATTGCAGCACGCCAGGCCTCCCTGTCCATCACCATCTCCCGAAGTTCACTCAAACTCACAGCCATCGAGTAGTTTATAGAGTATTAATTCCTGAGTCCTTATTTAGATTAAGGATTTTGCCCTCTTTCATTGAGAAATGTCCTCTACACCCAGAGTAGTCAGCCTCTAGCTCCTGTGTTCAGAGAAGGCAATGGCACCCCACTCCAGGACTCTTGCCTGGAAAATCCCATGGACAAAGGAGCTTGGTAGGCTGCAGTCCACAGGGTCGCTACTAGTCGGACACCACTGAGCGACTTCACTTTCACTTTTCACTTCATACATTGGAGAAGGAGATGGCAACCCACTCCAGTGTTCTTGCCTGGAGAATCCCAGGGACAGGGGAGCCTGGTGGGCTGCCGTCTATGGGGTCGTACAGAGTCGGACACTACTGAAGCGACTTAGCAGTAGCAGCAGCCCCTGTGTGATGGTTTGTGACCCTGTCCCCCATAACTTGATTATACCATAAGTCAAAGTGAATCATTCATGGTCTCCCCCTGAGGAATTTGGAACTGGGATTCAAAGACAGTTGCTCAGACTTTTTTGTTATTTTAGAGTAAGTTACCCATGCTCTAAAGTTGTAAGATTTCTGTCTGTATTCATGTATGTGGAGTTGCACAGAAAGCTGACTTGCTTTGGGAGAAAAAAAGACAGTGTACCAACAATGAATTCTCTTAGGTTTTCAGCTTCCTCTTCCTTACACGGCCCAAAGAAACTTCCTGTATTTGGTATCTTGAAACTTCCTTATGACAAATTTCTCCTTTTAACTTTTACCAGATCTGGTAGAGTCAGAGTATTCACAATGAAATAACCTGGATTATAGTAGACTGATAAGAAGAAAATAAAAAAAAAAAAAAAACACTCTCAAATTACAACAGGGAAAATGTATGTCTTTTTTATTTTTGGGGGGGGTCATATGATACCTTTCACTTATTTCTTTGTGATTCAAAATTTTTATAGATAATACTACATTTATAGTTATTATAAAGCATTGGCTATATTCCCTGTGCTGAACTGCATGTCATTTAAAAATCAAACTTACGCAGCAATTTTGGAATTCTACCTTCAATCATAAAGTTAAGCATAACTATATAAGTATTAGTCACAGTCTAAGACATTACACAGAATCCTTGAGTTAGCAGAAAATAAAGATACCTCCTCCTACAAAACATCAATGCCATCACTACTGTTTAGTTTCCTTTTCTCAATCACTTCACTCTACTTCCTCTGTAACTTAATAACTTTGTGAGTTTTCTGGGCCACAGCCACAGTAATGTTGTGGTCACACCATTCTACCTACACTACTGACCAAAGGAAAATTTGATTTGATATTAAAGCATTGTAATAATGTGGTTAAATACTCTGAATTTCAGTTTTACCTATGAAATATACAAATGAACCAGAAAATGTCATGACATAGTTCTCAATTTTTTTTTTTTTGAAGAGAAACCAGATTTATTGTGACTTTGAAGCTAACATTTCAAGCATCGGTATAGGCAAATACAGGAAAGCAAAAATGATGGCAAACATGTAAGTGACATGAAGAGTTAGAGAACATGTGACTGGAAACAGAATTTTTTTTTGACCACAGAAGTTAAATAAGCTATTCAAGATTTACTAGAGAAACACTAGAAATTATTACTCAAGAAGATACAATTCTATTACATCATCATGATTTATTAAAACACAGCATTCTATACAACAAAGGGCCGTAACAGTTGTCTATTCTCAGCCAAATTTCACTGTAAGTTAGTTTCTCTTAATAAAAAACATGTTATACTTTAAATTAATAATTTAAGGATGAGGAAATTACCATAATACCAATTTTAACATTGAACAAATCTAACCACTTATTGGACATTAATGTAAAATCCTGACATAGAATTTGATTGAAAACTTCTCAAAATAAATTCATTAAAGCAAGTTTCCTGTGAAAATATGTAAGAATGAAAGCCAGCATAATAGCAGGTGCAGTCTTTACATTTATTAACCATAGAATATAATTTTTTAACATGTCTAATAGAGACATTAACTGTGCCAAAGCTGATGAGATTTATAGTCTTAAATACAACCACCAACACAGAAAGGATATTGTGTCAGTTCAGTTCAGTTGCTCAGTCGTGTCCGACTCTTTGCGACCCCATGAATCGCAGCACGCCAGGCCTGTTCATCACCATCTCCCGGAGTTCAACCAAACTCATGTCCATCGAGTCAGTGATGCCATCCAGCCATCTCATCCTCTGTCGTCCCCTTCTCCTGCCCCCAATCCCTCCCAGCATCAGAGGCTTTTCCAATGAGTCAACTCTTCACTTGAGCTGGCCAAAGTACTGGAGTTTCAGCTATAGCATCAGTCCTTCAAATGAACACCCAGGACTAATCTCCTTTAGAACGGACTGGTTGCATCTCCTTGCAGTCCAAGGGACTCACTCTCAAGAGTCTTCTCCAACACCACAGTTCAAAAGC
The DNA here is from genome assembly GCA_006410875.1 of Neotragus pygmaeus. Taxonomy (NCBI): domain Eukaryota; kingdom Metazoa; phylum Chordata; class Mammalia; order Artiodactyla; family Bovidae; genus Neotragus; species Neotragus pygmaeus. The sequence goes on from SJYV01031552.1 coordinate 866,352, forward strand.
ATCAATTCTTCTCCACTCAGCTTTCTTCACAGTCCAACTTTCATATCCATACATGACAAATGGAAAAACCAGAACCTTGACTAGATGGACCTTTGTTGGCAATGTAATGTCTCTGCTTTTTAATAGGCTATCTGGGTTGGTCATAACTTTCCTTCCAAGGAGTAAGCGTCTTAATTTCATGGCTGCAATCACCATCTGCAGTGATTTTGGAGCCCAAAAAAATAAAGTCTGACACTGTTTCCTCACCTATTTCCCATGAAGTGATGGGACCAGATGCATGATCTTCGTTTTCGGAATGGTGAGCTTTAAGCCAACTTTTTCACTCTTCTCTTTCACCTTCATCAAGAGGTTTTCTAGTTCCTCTTCACTTTCTGCCATAAGGGTGGTGTCATCGGCATATCTAAAATTCCATTAATTCTGCACTTAAGAGGATCATGTCTTTATGTCAGCACAATCTCATTTATGAAGTACACATGATATGTAGTTTAGGATCCATCTACATTATGCTTATAACTGTGTGCTGCTGCTGCTAAGTCGCTTCAGTCATGTCAGACTCTGTGCAACCCTATGGACTGCAGCCTACCAGGCTCCTCCGTCCATGGGATTTTCCAGGCAAGAGTACTGGAGTGGGTTGCCATTGCCTTCTCCTAATAGTTCTCAATTTTAACTTTCACTCCTAACTGGTTACATACCTCCAACATCTATAATTCATCTTTAACTACATGTTTTTTTCCTCTTTTTCTTTCCTTTGATGCCTTCTCTTCCTAAGATTTTAAGCCTGTGCTCCTTTATCTCTACATCATGAGAATTAACCAAAGGGAAGTTTCCCTCCTCACAGGGGCAACTGGTGCTAAGAGAGCACCTTCTTTCAAGTAGTCTTGCTTTATCGACGTTTCTGCCCTCTCAGTTCTCTTTGAGACCTAAGATCTATCACAGTGACCTATGTCTAAAATTTTTTACCTGAAAAAAAAATTCTTTTAAGTCATCTATGTCTTTTTTGACTGCTGTTGAGATTATTCGAATTGAATGACTATGAGTTGCTTTAAAGTTTACTGAATCAGTCTTATCAGACTTAGGCAAATGCCATATGTTTTAAATGACTTATTAATAATTGATCACACTTGACTCCATTGTTACAGGTTGAATTCTATTCCCCCCAAAGTTATGTTTAAGTCCTAATCTCCTGTACCTGAGACATATGGAAATAGGGGCTTTGTTTGTAATTAGGTTAAGATGAGGTCATCAGGGTGGACCCTAATCCAACAGACCAGAGTCCTTAAGAATATAGAAGACAGAGACAACACAGAAAAACAACCCTGTGAAAGGGAGGCAGAGGCTGGAGGGATACATTTACGGCCAAGGAACACTTGGGGCTACCAGAAACTAAAAGAGGCAAGGAAGAAACCTTCCCTCGAGGCTTTGGAGAGAGGATGGCACTCCCAATACCTTGATCTTGGGCTTCTAGCGGCCAAAACTGTGAAATAATAAATTTCTGTTTGTTTTAAGCCTCCGGCTTATGACATTTTGTTTCAGCAGTCAAAGAAACTAATATACCATGCTACATTTCTCAAACTGAAACTGAGGAAAACCAGGAAAATAACTTTCTTCTTTTATCCACACCTGATACTGTCTCCCACTGAACACTGATATAACCATTCATTTGGAGAAAAAATAAATGCTATTTCTTTGGTTTCTCTTTTTGTATAACGGTGTTTTTTTTTGTTGGAGTTTGTTTGGTTTCATTTAGGTTTTTTTCCACTGTCACCTTAATCTGCTATAAATCAAGCATGAAATGATGTAATAGTCCTCAGGCAAACTCTCTTGGCTAGGTACTCTAAGGCTATAAGAATTTTAGTACTGTGTGCTTTCCATTTAGATGCCAATTCAGCTCTTTACTTCTCACAGGAAATGTTCTGGGAATCAACAGCAGTACAAGTGATCGAGTTTTTAATTGGACTGATAATTTTGGAAATTTTAAAAAATAACTGCTAATTACTGGAATAGACATGTTTTAAAGCTTGTGAAAGCCTTATCTTGTGCATCCGTTGCCCTCATTTAAGTGCTTATATTTCTTGAGCAAGCTACGTTTTTCTTTTTTGATCCCAAAGTAAACATTAATACATACTACTTATAGTAAATCCAACTAATGTGGATCATCATATCAAGCATATGATATGGAAGTTTTTCTTGATCCTCTGTTTCTAGTCCTTTTCACTTCTCAGAGGTAAACACTGATAACTATTTGTGATATAACTTTTCAGAGTTTTCTCTAAGCATTTTCCTACTTATTTCCTATAGAATAAGTTTTGAACTCTATAAACAAAGCGGATAATTCTGTACTTTTTTCTGTTACAGTTCTTTTTACTTAACATTTCCTGGCGATCTTTCAATATTTATTGCTTTCCGTCATTCTTTTTAACTTTTACACAGTGTCCAATAAAATAGGTAATCATAACTTACTAAATAATTCTCCCATTTTGATTTGTAATTTTCACAATTAAAAACAGTGCTAAATTTAAGAATCATTGTACATACTCCATGGGCACAAAAGTATTCCTGCGTTTAGATGATTAGACTCTCTGGGTCAAAGGAAATACATAATTAAAATTTGGTGGCTACTGCCAAACTGACTTCAAAAGCCTCATAGAAGTATATCAATGCCCCTTTCTCTATAATCTCACCTACTCTGGATATTATGAATCTTTAATTTTAGGTCATTTTAATTCCAAACAACATCATTCCAATAGATCAACAAATATTTATAAAAACCTATTATATGACAGGTAGTCTGCAAATGTTAGACACTCACTAGTGTGTTACATACCTACTATTCTACCCTTGCCTCCATGATTTGTCTTTAATCTATTTTAAAGTGGAAATAACAACATTAGATTATAAAATTCACCAAACATCCTTTTTTAATTTATTTTTTATTGAAAGATGATTGCTTTACGATATTGTGTTGGTTTCCGCCATTCATCAACATGAATCAGCCACAGGTATACACATGTCCCCTCCTTCTCGAACCTCCCTCCCACCTCTCACCTTATGACCCCTCTCTAGATTGCATTCCCTGAGTCATACAGCAAATTTCCTCTGGCAACCCACTTTACATATGATAGTGTTTGTTTCCATGCTACTCGCTCCATTTGTCCCACCCTCTCCTTCCCTGCCTCCTTCGTCCGTAAGTCTGTTCTCTGTGTCTGAGTCTCCATTGCTGCCCTGCAAATAGGTTCATCAGTACCATCCTTCTAGATTCCATGCATATGTGTTAAACTATGACATTTGTTTTTCTCTTTCTGACTTACTTCACTCTGTATAAAAAGCTCTAGGTTCATTCATCTCATTAGCACTGGCCCAAATGTTTTCCTTTTATGCCTGAGTATATTCCACTGTATATACGTACCACCGCTTCTTTATCCATTCATCTGTTGATGGACATCTAGGTCACTTCCAAGTCCTAGCTACTGTAAATAGTGCTGCAGTGAACATTGGGATACATGTGTCTTTTTCAATTATGATTTTCTCAGGATATATGCCCAGTAGTGGAATTGTTGGGCCATATGGTACTTTTGTCCCTAGTTTTTTATGGAATCATCATACTGTCTTCATAGTGGCTATACCAATTTACATTCCCACCAACAGTGCAAGAGGATTCCCTTTTCTCTACATCCTCTCCAACATGTATTGTTTATAGATTTCTTGGTGATGGCCTTTCTGACCAGCATGAGGTGATATCTCATTGTAGTTTTCATTTGCATTTCTCTAATAATGAGCGATGTTGAGCATCTTGTCATTTGTTTATTAGTCATCCGTACGTCTTCTTTGGATAAATGTCTGTTTAGGTCTTTTGCCCACTTTTTGACTGGGTTGTTAGCTGCTTATATATTTTGAAAATTAATCCTTTATCAGTTGTTTCATTTGCTATTATTTCTCCCATTCTGAGAGTTTTCTTTTCACCTTGTTTATAGTTTTCTTTGCTGTGAAAAATCTTTTAAGTTTAATTAGGTTCTACTTGTTCATTGTTGTTTTTATTTCCATTACTCCAGGAGGTGGATCATGGAGGATCTTGCTGTGACTTATGTCATAGACTGGTCTATCTTTGTGTCAGGAAGCATTTAACAGGAGGCTTCCTATGTGCTGTCTTGGACCTGTCAGGAATCCTCTGTTCCTTATTAATTCCTGAATATTCAGGAATTAAGAGGAGAGGCAAGCCTCTCCCAGGGCTGAGGGATCCAAGCATTTCCTTCGTTAGTTTTTCAATATAGTGATAAGTACCCTCTTCCTTCTTGTGAACCATACGGTAAAAGTGATTGTTTACAACTCTGTCTCTCTTTAATATGGATCACCTATGTTTTGTAAGTCTGGAATTTTAATCTTTATCTTTGCTGAGAATAACTACAGTATATATGACCACATTATGTTGATTAAAACACCTTTGCTCCATCAGAGCTTGGGTCCCCGTGTCTTTCTTTCTTTCTTTCTCTCTCTCTCTCTATTTCTGGCTGATTTCCTGGAACTCGAAAGCCAGCTGCGTAACCCAGGAAATATTAGCCTCTCTCCTTCTTTCACTTTCTCATCATTGACTCTGGACCACCAGGTTCCGGTCCATTAAAGGACCTCAAAATCTATGTTTTCCTCTAAGAGTTTTATAGTTTCTTATTTCGCATTTAGGTCTTTAATTTATTTTGAGTTTATCTTTGTGTATGGTGTTAGGAAGTGTTCTGCTGCTAAGTCACGTCAGTCATAGACGGTAGCCCGCCAGGCTCCCATATCCCTGGGATTCTCCAGGCAAGAACACTGGAGTGGGTTGCCATTTCCTTCTCCAATGCATGAAAGTGGAAAGTGAAAGTGAAGTTGCTCAGTCATGTCTGATGATTAGCGACCCCACAGCCTGCAGCCTACAAGGCTCCTCTGCCCGTGGAATTTCCCAGGCAAGAGTACTGGAGTGGGATGCCATTTACACACTACTTGTGCTCAACTAATTAAATAGACAAAAGAGCAAGGATTTTTTGCAGAATTTGAATACTACAGCAAAGCAGATTTAGTGTTTATCAATATAAGCTAATATACAGTGCAAAAAAAGAGAATGTCCAGAAATATTTATAAAAATTGATAATGTGTTAGGCTGAAAGTAAACCTCAACAATTATAAAAAATAAAAAACTGAATGAGCCACATTCTTTGACTACAATATATTGGGTAAGATGTTACAGAAAAACCCAAATGAACTTTTTGGCCAACCCAGTAATAAAACTAGAAATTAAGTGCAAAAATGGAAAATAAACTCCAACTGCCTCAAGCACATAAAAAGTTACTGAGTATTTTGGGACAAAGGAGTAATCAAAGCTATAATTGCACACTATTAGAAAGTAATGGTAAACGTAACAACCATATCCATACCTAAGGAATATAGCCAGAAATATAAGAGGCAAATTCATAGATACAAATGTCCTTATCTTAAGTAGGAAATGTTCTTATCTTTAGTAAGGAAAAAACCTGAAAAAAAAATCAGGATGACAAAAATAAAGACACCTAAAAATGAGACGGAAGAGAAAAAAAATAAAGCTGACATATCAATCTTTGTTTTTTAAAAGAAAACCAATAAAAGTAAACTATAGCTAAGTATAATTTGAAAAAAAAAGGAAAATTCAAATGAATAAAACTAGAAATATGAAAAAGGATATAACAGATTCATTCTTTTACACATAGCTGTCCAGTTTTCCCAGCACCACTTATTGAAGAGACTATCTTTTCCCCATTGTATATTCTTGCTTTCTTCATCAAAGATAAGTTGCCCATAGGTGTGTGGGTTTATCTCTGGGCTCTCTCCCTTGTTCCATTGTTCTATATGTCTGTTTTTGTACCAGTACCATACTGTCTTGATGACTGAAGCTTTGTAGTATACTCTGAAGTCAGGAAGGTTGATTTCTCCAGCTCCATTCTTCTTTCTCAAGATTGGTTTGGCTATTCAGGGTCTTTTGTGTTTTCATATGAATTATGAATTTTTTTGTTCTAATTTTCCACCAACCATCCAGATCAAGCAAGTATTGGGTTGGCCAAAGAGTTCATTCATGTTTTCCCATATGATGTTATAGGAAAATCTGAATGAACTTTTTGCCCAACCCAATAATTTTTCAATTACATTCAGATGTACTTTTGAAATTAACTTCCTTGTATCATCCTTCTTATGGGAAAAAATTATTCCTTTGGGGAAACACTGGTGAAATAACAAAGGCCAGAGATTTTACCAGCTGGGAGTTCTTTATTTAACCTTTCTGAACTTCTGTTTCCTAGTCTCCTCAATGAGAATAACAGGGGTGCCTACCTTTTAAAAGAATTAGCTTTAGGTTTGAATGAGATAACATAGTGTTAGTCACTTAGTCATGTCTGATTCTTTGTGACCCCATGGACTATAGCTCACCAGGCACCTCTGTCCATGAAATTCTCCAGGCAAGAATACTGGAGAAGGTTGCCATTCCCTTCTCCAGGGTATCTTCCCTAGCCAGGGATCAAACCCAGGTCTCTTGCAGTGCAGATTCTTTACCACCTGAGCCACCAGGGAAGCCCATGAGGTAAAATAGAGAAGACAACAGATTCCTGATGATAATAAGTAATGTCAGAGTGGGTGCAACACACCAGTCATTCTTGAAAAGCTTTATACATAGTAAATCATTTGAGCCTCAAGACAACTACAGATGGCTACTTCTGTTATCTTCATTTCAAAAGAAAGAAATTGAGACGCAATTCATATGAATTATGAATTTTTTTGTTCTAACTTTTTGGCCAACCCTATACTTGCTTGATCAGGATGGTTGGTGGAAAATTAGACACAAGAGACTAACTCTCCCAGGGTCTTCCAGAAATTCTACAGAGGCAGGACCAAATCTCAGAGAACCTGGCTTCAGAGCTTCATACCAACCCCACTTTTCTGTCTCCTGTATACGTAATCAAGCAAAAAATAACATTTCCTTTATTCTTTGTGCATTATACCAGGGTCTATCAGACACATATCCCTACCTACTGGATGTTAAATATGCTGACAGAAGATGATTCATAAATTCTTAAGCTTTGTATTACCATATAAGGAAATCATCTAATGTTATTTATATACAGTGTATAACAAAGGCTTCTTACCCAGGGATAAATTATTATTTGCTGGAACAGCTGCCAGATATTCCTATATTGTAGAGTAGTAGTTCTCAAAATGTGATACTTGGACCAGCAGTAACAGTACTAACTGGGAACTTGTTAGAAATGTAAATTTTTGAGCCCCAATTCAGATCTCATGTCTCAAACTCTGGAAGTGAGTCACTTGTGTTCTAAACAAGAATTCTATATTCTGAGGCACACTAAAGTTTAAGAACCACTATTATATGAGTTCAGGTTTTTGAGCATAAGCCACCACATTCTCCTTGCTTAGCCCTACAATAAACTTTTCTCCACTCAACAAAACAAAACACCAAACAAACCACAGTTGCATAGAATCCAAGTAGTGGGTTAAGTGAAAAATAAAAAAGTAAGCCAGAGAGCTTAGGCTGACAATAATAACAAACAAGTCATGCACAGAAGGCAGGAAAGACAAAAGATGTGTGAGGCCCAGGTACAGTACCTGACTTGAGGGATGAATAAAAAGAAGAAATCTTTATTTCAAGTTTATGTAGTATGTGGAAGGAAATAAGAGATAGATGCCAAAGAGAATGTCAAACATTTTGCTTTAAGTTATATATTGGTTACAATTTCATTCCCTTAAAAACTCATATTTTCTCTCTAATTATTCTTGGTTATTGACTTGTATTTGTTTGAATACAGTTACTTTATAATGCCTAGACCATATAGGAACCCCTAGTTTTATTAATATTACATTGTTATAATGCAATGAATTTAAATTGAATAGCATTGAGTATACAACAGAAACCAAATTCTAAAATCAGAAAGGGTTGATGCTGAAGAATCTTACCATAATCACCATAGAGATCATTGATGAGATACAATCATCAAGTATAGATACCATACTCTACACAGGCTTCAAAAAAAGACAATGCAGTCCAAGCAATGTACCTATTCTTTGGCTAGTAGGGTAGGTGTAGGAAGAATAAATGGAATAAGCATTCAAAGTCACCCCTGCAGACTATAAAGGCAGGAAACAATTCTGTTTCTTTCCCCACCACATATCCAGTATCAATCAAAGTTTGACATGAAATAGGTGCTAAATAAATACTGTTATATAACTGGTTAATGACAAAGAACAAAAGTAGGTAAAAAATGAGGGTTCTGTATTAATAATATGCTAGGCTATCAGGAAAAAAGTTACCACTTCAACTGCCTGGGTAGAGTTCCGGATATGGAATTAATTCCCTCACCTTAAGGGAAGAAAATGAGGCGCAGAAGTGTAGCCTGGAGAAAATGACTGAGTATCAGTATATGAGACGAGTGATAACTGAGTTAAGCATAGGATGGTGATGTTCAAGATTGCCTTCCAGCCCAGACATCCAGCACCTGTGTCACAGTCAGGAAGAGAATGGAGAGAAAGAATTTAATCAAGAACATTCAAATAAAATACTGATATATCCAGGGCCTCTGTAAGAAACTGACAGCTCAAGATAGAGCTTTTTGTGGCTCAGTTATAGAGCACAACCATGGAGGTATCCCACTGGAAGACTTTGGTCTGAAGTTGTAGAAGTCAGAGTTGCTGCTTCAGGGAAGTCAAAATGGATCACTAGAAGAGCTATAACAGTAACTGCAGCTGCAGCCAGGAATCAAGGCAGCAACTTTTCCTAGACCCCTTGCCCACCTTCCTATATTCACGTATCATGCTCCATATCACATCCTTCAGATGAGATGTAATTGAAATCCCAACGTATCCCAGCCTCCAGCATTCCCTACATCAATACCCTGATTTGGTTTTCTCCATGACACTCATTGGGCTTCCCTGGTGGCTCATTGGTAAAGAATCAGCCTACAATGCAGGAGTCACAAAGATGCAGATTGATTCCCTGGGTTGCAAAGATCCCTGGAGGAGGGCATGGCAACCCACTCCAGTATTCTTGCCTGGAGAATCCCATGAATAGAGGAACCTGGCAGGCTACAGTGGACTTAGCACGCATGCACACATGACACATTACCATTTCACATATATTTCATTTATTTGTTTGTTTGTCTTCCCTCAGTTATAAAGTGAGTTCTTTGTCTGTTTTATTCATACTGTATGCCTAGCACCTTGGACAGTGCATGGTAAATGGTATGTGCTAATAAATATCTATTCAGTGAATGAATTTTTCATGATTTTTGTTCTACATTCTATTAGGAAAGACTTCTTTCTATTTTGCACACAATAAATGAAACTCAGCAAAATTAACCAGCCCAAAGTAACATAACTGCTAAGTATTAAAGCTGCTATTTGAAGTTAGCTTTGTCTGTACACAAAGATATTCTCTTAAAGATGTCATTTGAGCTTTACAAATGGGTAGTATTGATTGGAACGACTTTAATAACGTATGTCTTTTAAAATTTTGCATTATGTTCTGTAGCTATAATCTATATTCTTAGTCCAACAATAAGAGAGTCAATAGTCTTCAGTCATTCTGCTATAGTTTCTTTATTTCTCAGTTCATCCTTTATTAGTTTCTTCTAGAAGGGCTCAGGAGAACTAGTCTCTAATTAGAGCATATTCAAAATGTTTTCTTTTTATTTCCACTTAAATTTTTTTGATATGTTAAGCATGGGAAGCTTATTAGGTATGCAAGAGGAGAAATCAGATTAGCAGTTGTGTTAAAGTAGAAGAGAGAAAGATGGAAAGTGCTGGAAGTAGAAGTAGGGCAAAGAAAATAATTGTTTAATTAATTGAACAATGGTGAGAAATAACAATGTGTATGTAATCCAATGGAATGGTCTAGATGAAAGGTAGCAATTTATGTTGAAGGAAGGAAAGGGGAATTGCTAGAGAAATTTTCTTGAATAGGAAGAGAAGACAGAATCTAGATCATAAATGAAAAGTATGGCCTTACATGAGAGCACAGAGCATTCATCCAGGATGTGTAAGTGTAGGTCTTATGAGAAGTAGGTGACAGGATAAAATTAGATATGCCAGAGGCTTACCAGGAGAAAATCTGTTAAGGGTTAAGACAAAAGAGATCAGGAGTAGGTACAAAGTGCCTTCAGACCATTATGCAAGCCTGAGACTTGGGGGAAAAACAGAAGAAGTAAAAGAGGATTGGGTAATTCCTCAAAGGGTTAAACATGAAGTTATCATACTGCTAAGTCACTTCAGTCATGTCCAACTCTGTGCGACCCCACAGACGGCAGCCCATCAGGCTCCCCTGTCCCTGGGATTCTCCAGGCAAGAAAACTGGAGTGGGTTGCCATTTCCCTCTCCAATGCATGAAAGTGAAAATTTAAAGTGAAGTTGCTCAGTCGTGTCTGATGATTTGCGACCCCGTGGACTGCAGCCTACCAGCCTCCTCCATCCATGGGATTTTCCAGACAAGAGTACATATGGAACAACAATTCCACTCCTAGGTATAAACACCAGAGAAATGAAGACAAATATCCTTTCAAAAACCTGTACAGAATGCTCACAGAAATACTATTTATAATTGACAAAAAGTTGAAACAACCTGAATCTCTATTAGCTAGTGAATAAATAAAATGTGGTGTGCCCAGACAATGAAATATTTTCAGCAATAAAAAAGGAAGTACTGATACATGCTACAATATAGATGAGCCTTGAAAACATGCTAAGTCAGTCACAAATGACCACAAAGCATACGACTGCTCTTACATGAATTATCCAGGAGAGCCAAATCTATAAAGACAAGAAATCAATTCATGGTTATCAAAGGCTTGGGAGATTTGGAGAGTGACAGCTAAAGGGTATGGGTTTCTTTAGGGAGTAATGAAAATGTTCTAACATTGATTGAAGTGATGGTTGTATAACTGTGAATATAATGAAAGGGAATGAATTATACACTGTAAATAGGTGAAGTGTGTGGTATGTGAAGTATATCTCCATAAATATTTTTTAAATGAGAAGATTAGGTAGGAAGACTCAAAACTGCAGTACCACTCAGAAAGTCTTAATGATTCAATAGGGAGTCTTCAAGCAGGACTGCCTATTAGCGGAACTGCACGTGGAGGAAAAATGACCCATTTCTGGTACTCACACCATGCTCAGTCACTGGCTGGGGGAAGCCCAAGGGGCAATGGGGAGGGCCCTCGGTGTAAACTGCAGTGAAACTAAAGTAAATCGACCAGTGGCCATAAGCCAACCACATACCTCCCAGGAGATTCCCTTCAGTAAAGCACCTCCAAACAGTAGAAGAAAGCAGGTTATATGGCGACAACCCTGACAGATGAGTGTTCTGTTCATGAACTGATTCTTTTTTTTTTTTTTTCCTGTGTATAGGATGCAAGATCATCATCAACTGACAGTGAATTTGGGTGGGAGGGGGAAAAGACTTTGAGGTTTGAAGATAACAGAGAAGGCACGAAGAAGTCACCTAGAATAACAGAAGGTGAAAAGACCAAGGAGATGTAGTTTGATAACCAGGCAGAGAAGGAGCCGGCTAAACATCAAGAATTTGAAACTGGGCTCTGCAGCACAGTTGTGGGTTTTTCCCACCCACATTCAGCTGCACGAGACAAAGCTCAGAATAGAGAAAGCTTAATTAAAGCAATGTTGGAGTTTTCCTGGATGAGTAAGAGGAAGTGAAAAAGAGACAAGGGAGTTGAGGGTGTATGCAAATCACTGATGATAACAGTTGATCATGGAATTTTAATTCAGTAAGCAAGAGAGTGAAGATATGAGGAAGGTGCGGACAACAGAAAAAAAAAATTATGGTTTATCCAATAAGGGACTGTTTGAAGGATGCTTGAAGTTAAGGTACTTGAGAGAGGACCTAGAAATAGAGGAGGTGGAACTATCGAACGTAGCAGAGTTGTAGAGAAGCTTCTGCTGTCAACTTGCCAGCTTCACTTGTATTATAGTCATTCCTCAGTAACCAAGGATGACTGGTTCCAGGACACCCCTAGGATACCAAAATCTGTGGATGCTCAAGTCTCTTATATAAAACGGCACAGTATTTGGATATAACCTATGCACATCTCCCCAGCTACTTTAAGTCACCAGTGTTACTTATAATACTTAATACCATCTAAAGCCTGGCAAGATGCAGTTCATGGGGTCACAAAGAGTCAGACACAACTTTGTGACTGAACAACAACAAAAAGTTTAAATGCAAATACTATGTAAATAGTTGCCTGCATATGACAAATTCAAATTTTGCTTCTTGGAACTTTCTGCAATTTTTTTTTCTAATATTATTAATCTGAGTTTGGTTGAATCCATGGATTCAGAACCAAAGGATATGGAGGGACAACTGTACTCCAAACAGTAAGGTGGCCCTCATGCTTTGGAGAACTATCTTCTGCTGATTTAGTCTGAGTTTGGCAGCCACAAGGATTCTTCTCTCGCACAGTCCATCCTCATATTCTGTGCTTCACGATTAGAGGAATATCTCTGAAATATTGAGGGTTTGGTTCTGGACCACAGCAATAAAGCAAGTCACATGAATTTTTGACTTCTCCACACATATAAAAGTTATGCTTAAACTATATGGTAGTCTACTAAGTGCAATAGCATTATGTCTAAAAAAGTATACATATATTAATTTAAAAATACTTTATTGGGACTTCCTGATGGTCCAGTGGCTAAGACTCTATTCCCAATGCAGGGAACAAGGGTTTAATCCCTGGTCAGGGAACTAGATCACACATGCCGCAACTAAGAGTTCACATGCTGCAATTGAAGATCCCTCACACCACAGTGAAGATCAAAGATCCCATGTGCTGCAGCTAAGACCCAGTGCAACCAAATAAATTAATATTAAAAATACTTTATTACTTAAAAAATACTAATCATCATCTTAACCTTCAGCAAGTCATAATATTTTTGTTAGTTGAGGGTCTTGCCTCGCTGTTGATGGCTGCTGACTGATCAGAGTGATGATTGCTGAAGGTTGGCATGGCTATTTCAATTTATTAACACAGGCAGTAATGACACTTGCCACATTAATTGACTCTTCGTTTCACAGATGATTTCTCTGTAGCCTGCAATGATGTTTGATAGCATTTTACCCACAGTAGAACTTCTTTCAAAATTGGAGTTGACCCTCTCAAATCCTGTTGCTGCTTTATCAACAAAGTTTCTATGGTATTGTAAATCCTTTGCTATCATTTCAACAATCTCCATAGCATCTTCGCCAGGAGTAGCTTCCACCTCAAGAAACCACTTTTCTTGCTCACCCATTAGAAACCATCCCTCATCCATAAAATTTTTATCGTGAGATTGCAGTAGTTCAGTCACATCCCCAGGCTCCACTTCTGATTCTAGTTCCCTGGCTTCTTCCACAACATCTGCAGTTCCTTCCTCCACTGAAGTATTGAAACCTTCAAAATCATCCATGAGGGTTGGAATCACTTCTTCCAAATTCCTATTAATGTTGATACTTTGATTTCTTCCCATAAAACTTGAATGTTCTTAATGACATTTAGAATGGTCAGTTCCTAGAAGGTGTTCAAGTGTCTTGGCACAGATCCATCAAGGAGAAGCTATAGCCTTAAAAAATGTATTTCTTAAATAATATGGCTTGAAGTCAAAATGACTCTTTGATCCAAGGGTTTCAGAATTCATGCTGTGGTAACAGGCATGAAAACAACATTAAATTCACTGCACATCAGAGCTCCTGGTATGATCAGCAGGAATATTTTGAAAGGAATCTTTTTTTTTCTGAGCAGTAGGTCTCCACAGAGGACTTAAAGTGTTCAGTAACCCGTGTTGTGAACAGATATGCTGTCATTTAGACTGTAGTTCTGTTTATACAGCACAGAGTAGATTTAATGTAGTGTTTATGGGTCCTAGGATTTCTGAAATGGTCACTGCTCCAAACTAAAGTCACAGTTACATTAATCCCTAAAAAGAGGACCAGCCTGTCCTAAGCTTTGAAGCAGGCATTGACTACTCCTCTCTAGTGATGAAAATCCTAGATGCCATCTTCTTCTAATGTAAGGCTGTTTCATCTACATTGAAAATCTGTTGTTTAGTGTAGTCAACTTCATCCTAGCTAGATGTGGATAACTTGCTGCAGCTACGTCAACACTTGCTGTTTCACCTTGCACTTTAGCACAACTTCTTTTTTCTGAATTTCTGCATATGTTTCAATTTGATAATAAAAATTAAATAAAATACAAAATTTTATGTATATAAATAAATATTTAACATAAATAAATACATAATAAAAATAAAATTGACCAAAAAAATCTTCATGACCCAGATAACCACGATGGTGTGATCACTCACCTAGAGCCAGACATCCTGGAATGCAAAGTCAAGTGGGCCTTAGGAAGCATCACTACAAACAAAGCTAGTGGAGGTGATGGAAGTCCAGCTGAGTTCTTTCCAATCCTAAAAGATGATGGTGTTAAAGTGCTTCACTCAATATGCCAGCAAATTTGGAAAACTCAGCAATGGCCACAGGACAGGAAAAGGTCAGTGCTCATTTCAATCCCAAAGAAAGGCAAGGCCAAAGAATGTTCAAACTACTGCACAATTGTACTCATCTCACACACCAGCAAAGTAATGCTCAAAATTCTCCATTCTAGTCTTCAACAGTATGTGAACTGTGAACTTCCAGATGTTCGAACTGGATTTAGAAAAGGCAGAGGAACCAGAGATCAAATTGCCAACATCTATTGGATCATACAAAAAGGAAGAGAGTTCCAGAAAAACATCTACTTCTGCTTCATTGAGTACGCCAAAGACTTTGACTGTGTGGATCACAGCTAACCATGGAAAATTCTTCAAGAAATGGGAATACCATACCACCTTACCTGCCTCCTGAGAAATCGGTATGCAGGTCAAGAAGCAACAGTTAGAACTGCACATGGAACAACAGATTGGTTCCAAATTGGGAAAGGAGTACGTCAAGGCTGTATATTGTCACCCTGCTTATTTAACTTATATGCAGGGTACATCATGTGAAATGCCAGGCTGGATGAAGCAGAAGCTGGAATCAAGACTGCTGGGAGAAATATCAGTAACCTCAGATGTGCAGAAAGCGAAGAGAACTAAGGAGTCTGTTGATGAAAGTGAAAGAGGAGAGTGAAAAAGTTGGCTTAAAACTCAACATTCAAGACACCAAGATCATGGCATCTGGTCCCATCACTTCATGGCAAATAGATGGAGAAACAATAGAAATAGTGACAGACACTATTTTCTTGGGCTCCAAAATCACTGCAGATGGTGACTGCAGCCATGAAATTAAAAGACGCTTGCTCCTTGGAAGAAAAGCTATGACCAACCTAGACAGCATATTAAAAAGCAGAGACATTATTTTGTTGACAGAGGTCTGTCTAGTCAAAGTTTTTCTGGTAGTCATGTATGGATGTGAGAGTTAGACCATAAAAAAGCTGAGCGCTAAAGAATTGATCCTTTTGAACTGTGGTGTTGAAGACTCTTGAGAGTCCCTTGGACTGCAAGGAGAGCACACCAGTCAATCCTAAAGGAAATCAATCCTAAACATTCATTGGGAGGACTGATGTTAAAGCTGAAACTTCAATACTTTAACCACCTGATACAAAGAACTGACTCATTGGAAAAGACCCTGATGCTGGGAAAGATTGAAGGCAGTAGGAGAAGGGGATGACAGAGGATAAAATGGTTGGATGATATCACCAACTCGATGGACATGAGTTTGAGCAAGCTCTGGGAATTGGTGATGGATAGGGAAGCCTGGTGTGCTGCAGTCTATGGGGTTGCAAAGAGTTGGACACAACTGAGTGACTGAACTGAACTGAATAAAAATTATCTCCTCTGCTAATTTTGAATAGATCTTCCCACTGGTATTTCCATTTCCTAGAATTACGTCTGATTCATAAAAAGTCAACAATGAAAGTTTTTTTCAAATAAATGATGAATAACTAAATTACTCCAGTGACTACAAGCTATTACATAAATGAAGATTTCAAATGTATGCTCAACTTAAATCTAACTGATTTCCTCAGAATAGATTTCTTGTATTCTCTGTATATTGAATCAAAGGATTTCAGTCCATGCTCAGAGGGATCAGAGGTTGTATGGAAATGGTTCAGGGTGTCCAGGAACATCTGCATAACTTCCCATCAAATACAAAAAACTTTAAATCATAGTAAAGTTTGTATAGTTATTATGTCTGCTTTACACAATGGGTTTTTCAGATACATTTAAAGGAATTCTGCCACTGCTCTAGTATTGTAAACCATCCAGTGCTTGAATCTTTTTTAAAACCTATCTGACAAGTGGTTCTACCTGAAACAGTTCAACATTATCTAGGACAAATATTTTGCCCTAATTGTTTAATTAAGTTTCCCAAATTAACTATCATATTCTACCAAAATAAAGTATGGGCCTGTATATGAAAATCTACATTGTATCTTTTTATTTTCTCAGTTGAAGATTCATCCAGATGACAATACAATGGCAAGACTCATTGCTACTCAAAGTTGGTCCACTTAACCAGTAACGTTGGTATCATCTGGGATCTTGTTGGGAATGCAGAATCTCAGTGCTACCTCTGCTGACTCAGAATATGCATTTTAACAAGCCCCAGCATAATCATATGAACATATATGTTTGAGAAGCAGTGATATAATTAACTCAGAGCAAAGAGCATATCTGTATTAGGCATGAACTAGTTTACATAGAGAAGACAATGTTTTTAAAAGGTTCCCAAACTTGGTCACATATTAATCATCTGGGTAGCTGAAAAAAAAAATACTGATGCATGGATCTTACTCCCACATATTTTGACTTAATTTATTCAGGGTGAAGCCTGGGTATCTGCATATTTTTAAATTCCCCTGGTGACTCTAATGTGCAGGTGAGTTTAAAAATCATTTCTTTAGGTTAAATGTTTCTAATTTGTGGTTACATATGACAGTCCCTTCAGGAGTTTTGAAAAAAATACCAGTGCTGGGAACCATACCCCTAGGAGCTGTGATTCAATTTGGCTAGGTAGAATCCCAGGCACTGGTGTTTTTGAAAGTTTCCCAGTTGGTTCCAATGGACAGCTAGAGCTGAGACACAACTCTACATGTTCCTGATAAACTCATTCTCAAGTAAAAGTGAAATTCATAGTATTGGACTAGAGTTGATAAACTGCCCTCATCATCTCTTGCCCCATAAGATATAGGAAACCAGCAGGCATAAAAAGACACTCATGAATACTCATATTTAATTTCTGGGAACTTGTATAGCCAGCAGTACCCCTAGATATCTCTGCTTTATTGGAGATCTACAGCTATGAAGTGAAGCCCAGTACATTTAGCAGCCTTCAAAAGGCTTGACCATTCAAACAAGAATGCACAGTTTTTGTAAAGACAGCCACTCAACTTGGAAAGTCTTCTCTATAACCTACTAAAACAAAGCCCTTTAGCCATTTCCTTCACCATTCAGCACCATGCCTTCCTTGACACAAGAATCCCCAGCACTCCTGCCTTTGGAGGTCCGGGTCTACAAGGTAAAAATTAGGAGTATTTGGAAGAGGAAACACAGTATAATTAAAAACAGCAAAAAAGAAGCTTAACCTTCCATAGAATCATTGACCAAATTTGAAAACAGAGCAAAAGCATTCTCACCTTCATATATCATCCAAACATGGGTGATGAATTGTACTACATAGAACTGCAAAGTATTGATGCCAATACCAGAAAATGAACACTGCTTTAAAGATATGACTCAATATTGAAATAAAAGGCATTCAAATTGAAAAGGAAGAAGTAAAACTATCACTATTGGTGAATAGCATTCTTTTATATAGACAGAACCATAGAGATCCCTCCAAAACTCTGTTAGAAATAAATGCATATAATAAAGTCAAAAGGTACAAAATCAACATGCAAAAATCTGTGGCTATCTCATTAACAAGGAGATAACTTAAAGAGAAATTAGAAAAATAATCCCACTGACAATTGCAACAAAAAGACTAAAATACCTAGAAATACATTTAACCAAGGAGGTAGTTCAGTTCAGTTCAATTCAGTCGCTCAGTCATGTCCGACTCTTTGCGACTCCATGAACTGCAGCACGCCAGGCTTCCCTGTCCATCACCAACTCCCAGAGTTCACTCAAACTCACATCCATCAAGTAGGTGATGCCATCCAGCCATCTCATCCTCTGTCGTCCCTTCTCCTCCTGCCCCCAATCCCCCCCAGCATCAGAGTCTTTTCCAATGAGTCAACTCTTTGCATGAGGTGGCCAAAGTACTAGAGTTTCACCTTTAGCATCATTCCTTCCAAAGAACACCCAGGGCTTATCTCCTTCAGAATGGACTGGTTAGATGTCCTTGCAGTCCAAGGGACTCTCAAGAGTCTTCTCCAACACCACAGTTCAAAAGCATCAATTCTTTGGCACTCAGCTTTCTTCACAGAAAGCTGTGAAGAGACTCACATCCATACATGACCACTGGAAAAACCATAGCCTTGACTAGATGGACCTTTGTGGGCAAAGTAATGTCTCTGCTTTTGAATATGCTATCTAGGTTGGTCATAACTTTCCTTCCAAGGAGTAAGCGTCTTTTAATTTTATGGCTGCAATCACCATCTGCAATGATTGGAGGTAAACACCTGTATATTGAAAATGATAAGGTACTGTTGAAAGAAGCTGAAAAAGACACAAATAAATGGAAAGATATTCTGCAGTCATGGATTAGAAGAATTAACATTGCTAAAATGTCTATATTACCTAAAGTAATCTACAGACTTGATGCAATCTCTATCAAAATTCCAAGACCATTTTTAACAGAAATAGAACAAAAAAATTCTAAAGTTTATACAGAATCACAAAAGATCCTGAATAGCTAAAGCAATCGTGAGAAAAAGAAATAAAACTGGAGGTGTCACATTTCCCGAGTCCAACTATACTACAAAGCTATAGCAATCAAAATAACATGGTATTGGCAGAAAAACGGATATACAGATCAACAAAACAGAATTGAGACCCCTAACATGAACCCACACATATATGAACAGTTAATTTACAACAAAAGAGCAAAGAAAATGCAATGGAGAAAGAACAGTCTCTTCAATAAATAGTGTCAAAAAACTTGATAGCCACATGCAAAGGGAAAGAGAGAGGGAGGGAGGGAGAAAGAAAGAGACAGTAAGAAACTAGATGACTATCTACTGGGTATTTATTCAAAGAATACAAAAATACTAACTTGAAAAGATATATGCATTCCTATATGTTCATCACAATATTATTTACAGTAGCCAAGGTATAGAAACAATTTAAGTTCCCATCATTGAATGAATGGATAAATATCATTTACATATACAATGGAACACTACTCATCCATAAAAAGGGTAAATTCTTGCCATCAGCAGCAACATGAATAGACCTTGAGGGTATTATGCTAAGATGAAACAAGTCAGATAAACAAGTAAGATAAATATTACACAATTTCACTCATATGTGGAATATAAAAACAAGCAAACAATATATTAAGTCACCAAACTAAACAGAAATAAATACACAGATACAGAGCACAGAAGGGAAGGAGCAGTGGAGGCTGAAACAGGTAAAGGGGACTAACTGTATGATAATGAATAGAAACTAACTTTTTGGTGGTTAGCATGCTGTAGTGTATATAGAAGTAGAATATAATGTACACATGAAACATGTTATACCTTAGTAAAAAATGACTCTAAAAAAACAGTTATAATTCATTTCTGAAGAACTCTGTAACCTAGTCAAAAACTTACAACAATCAGGAGGAAATGTAGTGAAAAAAGAAACTGCTGGAGATTTCCTTGGTTTTCCAGTGGTTAAGAACCTGCTGTGCAATGCAGAGGAAATGGGTTCAATCCCTGGTCAGGAGAACTAAGATCCCACATGCCCTGGAGTACCTAAGTCTGCACACCGCAACTTCTGAAGCCCAGGTGCCACAACTAGAGTGTCCATGTGCCATAGTGAAAGATTCCACATGAAGCAATGAAAATTCTGCGAGCCATAACTAAGATCCAACATGGCCACATAAATAAATAAATAAATATTTAAAAGAAAGAAAAAAATGAAAGAAGCTGCTGCTTTTTCTAGGAGAGTGCTGCGGTGTTTTAAATTTCCCATCAACCATCCATATGCCCCAGATTAAGAGAGATAAATGATTGAGGATAAATAGAAAACTGAGAGAGCCTGCCTTGGAAGAGGTCAAACAGAAGATAGCAGGAGTGAACATCAACATTTTAGGAATCAGTGAACTAAAATGGACTGGAATGGGTAAACTTAATTCAGGTGACCATTATATCTACTACTGTGGGCAAAAATACCTTAGAAGAAATGGAGTAGCCCACATAGCTTTCCCATCTATTTGCAATGAAGAGATGGGACCAGATGTCATGATCTTAGTTTTCTGAATGTTGAGTTTTAAGCCAATTTTTTCACTCTCCTCTTTCACATTCATCAAGAGGCTTTTTAGTTCCTCTTCTCTTTCTGCCATAAAGGTGGTGTCATCTGCATATCTGAGGTTATTGATATTTCTCCCAGCAATCTTGATTCCAGCTTGTGTTTCATCCAGCCCAGCATTTCACATGATGTACTCTGCATATAAGTTAAATAAGCAGGATGACAATATACAGCCTTGACGTATTCCTTTTCCAATTTGGAACCAGTCTGTTATTCCATGTACATTTCTAACTGTTGCTTCTTGACTTGCATACAGATTTCTTAGAAGGCAGGTAAGATAGGCTGATATTCCCAACCCTTGAAGAATTTTCCACAGTTTATTGTGATCCACACAGTCAAAGGCACTGGTATACTCAATAAAGCAGAAATAGATATTTTTCTGAAACTCTCTTGCTTGTTTCATGATCCAGTGGATGTTGGCAATTTGATCTCTGGTTCTTCTGCCTTTTCTAAATACAGCTTAAACATCTGGAAGTTCACAGTTCACATACTGTTGAAGACTAGACTGGAGAATTTTGAGCATTACTTTGCTGGTGTGTGAGATGAGTACAATTGTGCAGTAGTTTGAACATTCTTTGGCCTTGCCTTTCTTTGGGATTGAAATGAGCACTGACCTTTTCCCATCCTGTGGCCATTGCTGAGTTTTTCAAATTTGCTGGCGTATTGAGTGAAGCACTTTAACACCATCATCCTTTAGGATTGGAAATAACTTAGCTGGAATTCTATCACCTCTACTAGCTTTCTTTGTAGTGATGCTTCCTAAGGCCCACTTGACTTTGCGTTCCAGGATGTCTGGCTCTAGGTGAGTGATCACACCATCGTGGTTATCTGGGTCATGAAGATCTTTTTTGTATAGTTCTTCTGTGTATTTTTGCCACTGTTTCTTAATATCTTCTGCTTCTGTTAAGTCCATACCATTTCTATCCTTTCTTGTGTCCATCTTTGTATGAAATGTTCCCTTGGTATCTCTAATTTTCTTGAAGAGAGCTCTAATCTTTCCTGTTCTATTATTTTCCTCTGTTTCTTTGCACTGATAACTGAGGAAGGCTTTCTTGTCTCTCCTTGCTATTCATTGGACCTCTGCATTCAGATGGGTATATCTTTCCTTTTCTCCTTTGCCTTTCACTTTTCTTCTTTTCTCAGCTATTTGCAAGACCTCCTCAGACAACCATTTTGCCTTTTGCATTTCTTTTTCTTGGGGATGGTCTTCATCACTGCCTGCTATACAATGTCACAAACCTCTGTCCATAGTTCTTCAGGCACTCTTATCAGATCTAATCCCTTGAGTCTATTTGTCACTTCTCCTGTATAATCATAAGGGATTTGATTTAGTTCATACCTGAATGGTCTAGTGGTTTTCCCTACTTTCTTTAAGTCTAAATTTGGCAATAAGGAATTCATGATCTGAACCACAGTCAGCCCCTGGTCTTGTTTTTGCTGACTATATAGAGCTTCTCCATCTTTTACTGCAAAGAATATAAACAATCTGGTTTTGATATTGACCATCTGGTGATGTCAATGTGTAGAGGCTTCTCTTGTGTTGTTGGAAGAGGGTGTTTGCTGTGACCAACGCGTTCTCTTAGCTGAACTCTGTTAGCCTTTGCCCTGCTTCATTTTGTCCTCCAAGGCCAAATTTGCTGTATTACAGGTTATCTCTTGATTTCCTCCTTTTGCATTTCAGTCCCCTATGATGAAAAGGACAGCCAGATGGGGAAACAATGGAAATAGTGAGAGACTTTATTTTCTCGGAGTCCAAAATCACTGCAGATGGTGACTGCAGCCATGAAATTAAAAGATGCTTGCTCCTTGAAAGAAAAGCTATAACCAACCTAGACAGCATGTTAAAAATCAGAGACTACTTTGCCAACAAAGGTCCTTCTAGTCAAGGCTATGGTAGAGTGGGATTATAAAGAAAGCTGAGCACTGAACAATTGATGCTTTTGAATCATGGTGTTGGAGAAGACTCTTGAGAGTCTCTTGGACTGCAAGGAGATCCAGCCAGTAAATCCTAAAGGAAATCAGTCCTGAATATTTGTTGGAAGGACTGATACTGAAGTTGAAACTCCAGTATTCTGGCCACCTGATATGAAGAACTGACTTGAAGGCAGGAGGAGAAGGGGATGGCAGAGAATGGGATGGTTGGACGGCATCACTGACACGACGGACATGAGTTTGAGCAAGCCTGGGAGTTGGTGATGGACAGGGAAGCCTGGCATGCTGCAGTCTATTAGGTCACAGTCAGACACAACTGAGTGACTGAACTGAACTGAACTGAAGCCCTCATAGTCAACAAAAGAGTTCTAAATGCAGTACTTGGGTGCAGCCTCAAAAACAACAGAATGATCTCTGTTCATTTCCAAGGCAAACCATTCAGTATCACAGTAATCCAAGTCTATAACCCAACCACTAATGCTGAAGAAGCTAAACAGTTCTATGAAGATCTACAGAACCTTCTAGAACTAACACCCAAAAAAGGTATCCTGTCATCATAGGGCACTGAAATGCAAAAGTAGGAAGTTAAGAGATATCTGGAGTAACAGCAAATTTGGCCTTGGAATGCAAAATGAAGCAGGGCAAAGTCTAACAGAGTTTTGCCGAGAGGATGCAACCCTCTTCCAACAACACAAGAGAAGACTCTCTACATGGACATCACCAGATGGTCAATACTGAAATCAGATTGTTTATATTCTTTGCAGTCAAAGATGGAGAAGCTCTATACAGTCACCCAAAACAAGACCAGTATCTGACTATGGCTCACATCATGAATTCCTTATTGCTAAATTCACACTTTAATTGAAGGAAGTAGGGAAAGCTAGTAGACCATTCAGGTATGACCAAATTAAATCCCTTTTGATTATACAGTGGAAGTGACAAATAGATTCAAAGGATTAGATCTGATAGAGTGCCTGAAGAACTATGGACAGAGGTTCATGACATTGTACAGGAGGCAGGGATCAAGATCATCTCCAAGAAAAAGAAATGCAAAAAGGCAAAATGGTTGTCTGAGGAGGTCTTACAAACAGCTGAGTAAAGAAGGGAAGTGAAAGGCTCCAAGGAGAAAAGGAAAGATATACCCATCTGAATGCAGAGTTCAAAAGAATAGCAAGGAGAGACAAAGAAAGCTTTCCTCAGTGATCAATGCAAAGAAACAGAGGGAAGTAATAGAATGGAAAAGACTAGAGCTCTCTTCAAGAAAATTAGAGATACCAAGGGAATATTTCATGCAAAGATGGGCACAAAAAAGGACCAAAATGGTATGGACCTAACAGAAGCAGACAGTATTAAGGCGAGGTGACAAGAATACACAGAAGAACTATACAAAAAAAGATCTTCGTGACCCAGATAACCACAATGGTGTGATCACTCATCTAGAGCCATACACCTGGAATAGGAAAGCAAGTGAGCCTTAGGAAGCATCACTACAAACAAAGTTAGTGGAGGTGATGGAATTCCAGGCGAGCTCTTTCAAATCATAAAAGATGATGCTGTGAAAGTGCTGTACTAAATATGCCAGCAAACTTGAAAAACTCAGCAGTGGCTACAGGACTGGAAAAGGTCGGTTTCCATTCCAATCCCAAAGAAAGGCAATGCCAAAGAACATTCAAACTACTGCACAATTGCAGNAATCACTGCAGATGGTGACTGCAGCCATGAAATTAAAAGATGCTTGCTCCTTGAAAGAAAAGCTATAACCAACCTAGACAGCATGTTAAAAATCAGAGACTACTTTGCCAACAAAGGTCCTTCTAGTCAAGGCTATGGTAGAGTGGGATTATAAAGAAAGCTGAGCACTGAACAATTGATGCTTTTGAATCATGGTGTTGGAGAAGACTCTTGAGAGTCTCTTGGACTGCAAGGAGATCCAGCCAGTAAATCCTAAAGGAAATCAGTCCTGAATATTTGTTGGAAGGACTGATACTGAAGTTGAAACTCCAGTATTCTGGCCACCTGATATGAAGAACTGACTTGAAGGCAGGAGGAGAAGGGGATGGCAGAGAATGGGATGGTTGGACGGCATCACTGACACGACGGACATGAGTTTGAGCAAGCCTGGGAGTTGGTGATGGACAGGGAAGCCTGGCATGCTGCAGTCTATTAGGTCACAGTCAGACACAACTGAGTGACTGAACTGAACTGAACTGAAGCCCTCATAGTCAACAAAAGAGTTCTAAATGCAGTACTTGGGTGCAGCCTCAAAAACAACAGAATGATCTCTGTTCATTTCCAAGGCAAACCATTCAGTATCACAGTAATCCAAGTCTATAACCCAACCACTAATGCTGAAGAAGCTAAACAGTTCTATGAAGATCTACAGAACNTCTAAATGCAGTACTTGGGTGCAGCCTCAAAAACAACAGAATGATATCTGTTCATTTCCAAGGCAAACCATTCAGTATCACAGTAATCCAAGTCTATAACCCAACCACTAATGCTGAAGAAGCTAAACAGTTCTATGAAGATCTACAGAACCTTCTAGAACTAACACCCAAAAAAGGTATCCTGTCATCATAGGGCACTGAAATGCAAAAGTAGGAAGTTAAGAGATATCTGGAGTAACAGCAAATTTGGCCTTGGAATGCAAAATGAAGCAGGGCAAAGTCTAACAGAGTTTTGCCGAGAGGATGCAACCCTCTTCCAACAACACAAGAGAAGACTCTCTACATGGACATCACCAGATGGTCAATACTGAAATCAGATTGTTTATATTCTTTGCAGTCAAAGATGGAGAAGCTCTATACAGTCACCCAAAACAAGACCAGTATCTGACTATGGCTCACATCATGAATTCCTTATTGCTAAATTCACACTTTAATTGAAGGAAGTAGGGAAAGCTAGTAGACCATTCAGGTATGACCAAATTAAATCCCTTTTGATTATACAGTGGAAGTGACAAATAGATTCAAAGGATTAGATCTGATAGAGTGCCTGAAGAACTATGGACAGAGGTTCATGACATTGTACAGGAGGCAGGGATCAAGATCATCTCCAAGAAAAAGAAATGCAAAAAGGCAAAATGGTTGTCTGAGGAGGTCTTACAAACAGCTGAGTAAAGAAGGGAAGTGAAAGGCTCCAAGGAGAAAAGGAAAGATATACCCATCTGAATGCAGAGTTCAAAAGAATAGCAAGGAGAGACAAAGAAAGCTTTCCTCAGTGATCAATGCAAAGAAACAGAGGGAAGTAATAGAATGGAAAAGACTAGAGCTCTCTTCAAGAAAATTAGAGATACCAAGGGAATATTTCATGCAAAGATGGGCACAAAAAAGGACCAAAATGGTATGGACCTAACAGAAGCAGACAGTATTAAGGCGAGGTGACAAGAATACACAGAAGAACTATACAAAAAAAGATCTTCGTGACCCAGATAACCACGATGGTGTGATCACTCATCTAGAGCCATACACCTGGAATAGGAAAGCAAGTGAGCCTTAGGAAGCATCACTACAAACAAAGTTAGTGGAGGTGATGGAATTCCAGGCGAGCTCTTTCAAATCATAAAAGATGATGCTGTGAAAGTGCTGTACTAAATATGCCAGCAAACTTGAAAAACTCAGCAGTGGCTACAGGACTGGAAAAGGTCGGTTTCCATTCCAATCCCAAAGAAAGGCAATGCCAAAGAACATTCAAACTACTGCACAATTGCAGTCATCTCACATGCTAGCAAAGTAATAGAAAACTATTTTGAAAACCACTGATCTGGAAATTAATCAACACAATTTTAAGGACTTCTATAGATCAAAGACAAATATTACAAGGGACATTATAAAATACCTTAATGACTGAAAATTGAAATTACATATCAAAATTTGTGGGGTACAGTGAATGCAGTGATTAGAAAGAAATTTAAACTATCAACTGCTTATATTAGAGGGGAGAAGATCTCAAATCAATAATAGATGCTTTTTGCTTCATGAAAAAAGAAAAAAAGAGCAAATTAAAAGTCTCAGCAAATAGAAGATGAAAAGTAAAAAAGATAAGACTTGCAAACAATGAAATTAAAAAAAAACAATAAGAGGAAATAAATAAACACAAACATTGGTTATTTAAAAAAATCAATAAAGCTTATAGACCTGTAGATAAACTGGAGAAAAAAGAAGTAACATAAGACAAAAACTACCAATATTTTCATCAAAAATGAGACATCACTACATATCACATATTTAAAAGAGAATATAATGAATAGTAGAATGCCAATATTTTGATAACTTAGATGAAACAGAAAAATTCCTTGAAAGGCACTAACCACCAAAAGTCACTCAATAAGGAGTAAATAAACTGAATATTCCCATGTCTGTATGAAATTTAACCTGGAGTTTAAGAATCTTTCCACAAGGAAAACAAAGACTAGTAGTGAGGATGGCAGCCTGCAATCCTGGTACAGGTTTCTAGAGTCAGGGGGAGCAACACAAACCTTATTCTCAAAACATTGTGGTTTTGGGTCTTGACCTCTCTTGTGGCTCCATTAAGGACCTACACAAAGGTTTCCTTTTGTTTCATCCTACTCAGAGCATTCTCAGGGCTGGGCCACTTCCTGGGCAGCCTTTGCTGAAGGCATTTAAAGGCAAAGGTGTTAGATACAGCAGCTTTGAGAAAGAGACAACACTTGGGACAAGAAATAGACTGAGAGCCCAGAAAAGAGAGAGACTAGGAAAGGAGATACATGCAAGAATAGGGACTGTAAAGGCCCCCATGTACATCAGAGAATCAAGAAGGCCATGAACACACACAGAGCAAGACACATGCTCAGAAAAAGCCCAAGAAGATCCAAAGCTTTTACATTTAGCCTGCCTGCAAATTCTGTGCAAGGAAAACTTAAAGGCTAAGGCAGGGTTATAAACTGCTTGACAAGGCATTGAAGGAGTGCCCCAACATAAACAGCCAATCTACAAAGACTGGAAGAAGCCTTTCTCCTTTTTCTCTTTTGTTGATTCCAAGCACTTAAGGTAATTCTATCAAAACACAACCAATGACTAGGTAACAGAACACAGATTTCAGTGGCCATACATGACAAAGAATACACACTTTAGAAAAAGTTCTATAAAAGTCACTTAATAAGCAAATAACAACAACCCATGACAAAGAACAACAACAAACTCTGAAGAGGGGGTAGAATTGTATTTCTATAATCGCCGCATTATAAAATTCAGAAGGTCTCATTTAAAAAAAAATTAGGCATGAAAGAAATAAGTCAGTGTGGCTCATTTAAGGAAACAAAAAAATTAATAAAAAACTGTCCAGAAACAGTCAAGGTATTGTTCTTACTAGACAAAGACTTTAAATCAACATCTTAATATGCTAAACTGAAGTTGATAAAAAGAAACCAGAAGAAAGATTTCTCACCAAATAGAGACTATCAATAAAAAGGTAGGAACCTAAAAGAGAAACTCTGATAGTCAGTTTGGGCTGCTATACACAGTATCATAGACTAAGTGGCTTATAAACAAAAGAAATTTATTTCTCAATGTTCTGGAGGTTAGAAGTCTGAAATCAGGGTGCCAGAATGATCAGGTTCTGGTTAGAAATCTCTTCCAGGTTGCAGACTGCTGACTTCTCACTCTATCCTCAACATGGCAGAAAGAGAGTGAGTAAGCTGTCTGGCCTCTTCTAAAAAGGGCACTAATCCCATTCACAGGGCTCCACTCCCATGACATAATTACCTACCAGAGAGGCCCCTCTTCTAAATACCATCAAATTGAGTATTCCATTAAAACATATGAATTTTGGAAGAATATAAATATTCAATTCATAGCAGAAATAGAAATTAAAATTCTGGAACTAAAAACAGTAATGAAAAATTCATTAGAAGTTTCAA
The DNA here is from genome assembly GCA_006410875.1 of Neotragus pygmaeus. Taxonomy (NCBI): domain Eukaryota; kingdom Metazoa; phylum Chordata; class Mammalia; order Artiodactyla; family Bovidae; genus Neotragus; species Neotragus pygmaeus. Next base: position 894,655 of record SJYV01031552.1, read on the forward strand.
CAGCAGAGTTGAACTGTCAGGAGAGAGAATTAGTGACTCTGAATAGGTCATTTGAAATTATCCAGTCTTAGGATCAACCCTGGGTGTCCTTTGGAAGGAATGATGCTAAAGCTGAAACTCCAGTACTTTGGCCACCTCATGCAAAGAGTTGACTCACTGGAAAAGACTCTGATGCTGGGAGGGATTGGGGGCAGGAGGAAGAGGGGATGACAGAGGATGAGATGGCTGGATGGCATCACTGACTTGATGGACGTGAGTTTGAGTGAACTCCGGGAGATGGTGATGGACAGGGAGGCCTGGCATGCTGCGATTCATGTAGTTGCAAGAGTCGGACATGACTGAGCAACTGAACTGAACTGAACTGAGGAACAGAAAGAGAAAGGATGGGAAAAAAGTACAGAAACCTAAGGGACCTGTGTGGGCATCAAGTGTACACAAAACAGGAGCCCCAGAGTGAGAGAAAAGTGCAAAAAGAATATTTGAAAAATATTCTTAACAGCTATAATGGCTGAATATAACAGCTCAAAGCCTTCTAAACTTAACAAAAGATGTGAATCTACACATGCAAGAAGCTCTTGCAAGTGAGATTGCAAGTGACAGCAAGTGAGATAAACTTATAGAGATCAATACAGAAACATATTAGAGTCAAACTGTTGAAAGCCAAAAATAAAGGGAGAATCTTGCAAACAGTAAGAGAGAAGCAACTTAGTATATACAAGGAATCCATAAGTTTAACATCCCGTTTCCACTAAAAACCATGAAGCCATGAGGCAGTGGATGAGATACTAAAAGTGCCGAAAGGAAAAAACAAACAAGAATTCTCTATTTAGCAACACTATTCTCCAAAAGTGAAAAAGAAACTTCCAGGAGCTAGGAAATCATCATTCCTTCTTAACAAGTAGAAAGCTGAACAAACAAAAGACAAACAACTCTTCTTTGATCCATCGGACTAGTGGATTCACAAAGCAAACTGTCACCCCAAAAAACTGGAGCAACAGAGAGGCAGATACAGACAATTAAAGCATCCTAGAGTCGAAACTCTCAAATAGAAACTTTCAAGGGAACCACTGTCAGGTTAGAACCTAAACTATTACTGACAAATTGCTGGAGGTCTGGTGTGAACAAGCTTGAGAGATAAAAAATCAGAGACTAACCACATTTTTGTTAAGTTTTACCTCCAAGAGCTTAACTTGGTTCTCACAGTGAATATTGGAGAAAAGTCCCCTCTAGCTCTAGCAGGTGGAAAGTAACCATTTTCAAATATGGTATAGCCTTCTACTGGTTCTTAACAAGGCCTACCCTCTAGAGAAACTATTTTACCCTAGCCTAGACTAATGGAAATGGCAACCCACTCCATTGTCCTTGCCTGGAGAATTCCAAGGACGGGGGAGCCTGGTGGGCTGTCGTCTATGGGGTCACACAGAGTCGGACACGACTGAAGTGACGTAGCAGCAGTAACTGACCTGGGGAAGGGAAATACCTGATTCCAATCCATTGCAGTCTTCCATGTGGGAAAAGGGAAATACCCAACTCTAGATCATTCTAGCCATCCTGTCTCACCTAATACAGCAGGAAGTAGGGAGGGAGACAGAGGTTCACAGTTCACAGTACACACACAGGTTCACAAAAAGACTAAGACCTAACCACAGGACTATAGAAGGCTTCCCCTCCTCCCTACCTTACCACCACACCACTGAAGGCCTCTTTACCAGAGATCCTTTTACCCAATACATCATGTCTGGCTTTTAACAACAAGAACAAAAAGTTAGAAGACATAAAACAGAAAACACAGTTTGAAGAGATAAAGTAAGCATCAGAACCAAACTCAGATAGGGTGGGGATGTTGGAATTACCAGATTGGTAATTTAAAACAATTATTATTAATATATTAAGGTCTCCAATGGATAAAGTAGATCGCACACATGAACATATGGGCAATGCAAGAATCAAAAATAAACTTTAGAGATCAAAAACACTGTAACAATAGAAGAATAACTTTGATGGGCTCATTAGTGGGATGGACATAGCTGAATAAAAATCTCTGACCTTGAGGATTATGTCAGTATAACTTCCAAAGTGAAAAAACAAAGAAAAAAAAAGACTTGGAAAAAATAAAACGGAAAACAGAACAGAATATCCCTAAACTGAAGAACAACTAAAAAAGGTATGCGTGAAAAAAGAATAAAGAGAAAAACAAAGAGAATTATTTGAGACAATCATTGTTGAGAATTTCCCCAAGTTAATGGCAGATACCAAACCACATATCCAGGAAGCTCAGAGAATACTAAGCAGGGTAAATGCCAAAGCAAATAAACAAACAAAAAACAAAACCCCTATACATAGGCATATCATATTCAAACTGAAGGAGATCACAGATAAAGAAAAACTCTTCAAAGAAGTCAGAAGAAAAAATGCCTTATATACAGAGGAGCAAAGATTTAAATTATTATACAACTTCACCAAAGAAATCACTGAAACAAGAAGAGAGGAGAGTTAAATATTAAAAGTATTAAAAGAAAAAAAAAATCAACCAAGAATTTTGTGAAATTATCCTTCAAAAGTGAAGGAGAAATAAAAACTTTCTCAGACAAACCAAAATTGAGGGAATTTAAGAGTTTCCTGGTGGTCCAGTGGTTAAGAATTGGCCTGCCAATGCAGGGGACAAAAGTTTTGACCCCTGGTCTATGATTTGAGATCCTACATGTTGTGAGGCAACTAAGCCCACGTGCCACCACCTCTGAAGCCCTGTGTGCCTGGGGCCGGCGCTCCACAAGAGGAAAAGTCACCGCAATGAGAAGCCAGCACACCGCAACGAAGAGCAGCCCCTGCTCTCTGCAGCTAGAGAAAGCCCGCATGTAGCAACTAAGACCCAGCACAGGCAAGATAAATAAATAATTTTTTTAATTTAATACTTAATCCTCAAAATTGAGAGAATTTGTCATCAGTAGCATTGTCTTGTAAGAAATGTCAAAAGAAATTCTCCAGCGAGAAGGAAAATGATATCTGTCAGAAAATCGTACCTACATAAGGAAAGGAAGAGCACCGGAGAAGGAATAAATGAAAGTAAAACACAAACTTTTACTTTCTATCTTAAGTGATCTAACATAATTTGTTTAAAATAAAAATAGCAACAGTGTATATGAATACATATGTCCATATATGTAATACATAACATATAATACACATCTTTATGCATGTTTATATATGTGTGTTATGAATGCTAACATCGATACAAGGGATGAGAGGAAGGAATCAGGATTATTTTGTTATTAGAAAGTACTTGTACTATGTATGAAGAAGTATCCTATAGGAAAGTGAACTTGGATTACTTGTAAATGTGTATTGCAAACTCTAAAGAGAAAACACTAAAAAAGTTTTGTTTTATTTTTTAAAAAGGAACCACCTATATGCTAAAAAAGAGGAGAAAATAGAATCACATAAAATGCTCAATTAAAATAAAAAATGGCAGAAAAAGAATGGAAAATAAAAAATAGGGGCAAAGAACAAGGGCAACAAATAGAAAATAGGAACGAATATTATAGATATTAATCTAACTATATAAAAAATCACTTTAAACATTAATGGTCTAAAAGATAGAAATTGTCAAAGTGGACCAAAAAGCAAGATCTAACTATATGCTGTCTATAAGAAACCTGCTTTAAATCTAAAGACATATAGATTTACTAGGGTATGGCAAATTAAAATGAGATACCATTCCACACCTATTAGAATAGCCAAATCTCAAAATACTACCAACATCCAATACCGACAATGGTGTGGAGCAATAGAAATTCTTGTTCACTGCTGGTGGGAATGCAAAATGGAACAGCCACTTTGGAAGATAGTTTGACATTTTCTTACAAAACTAAACATACCGTGACAAATAATCTAGAGATCATGATCCTTGGTATCACCCCCAGTGAATGGAAAATTTACACCAAAACCTACACAAGAATGTTAACAGCAGCTTTATTCATAATGGCTGAAACCTGGAAGCAATCAAAATGTCCTTTAGTAGGTGAATGAATAAACAAACTATGGTATATAGGGACAATGGGATATTATTCAGTGATAAAAAGAAATGAGCTATTAAGCTTTGAAAAGACATGGAGGAAACAAATTCATATTACTAAGTTAAAAAAAAAAAAAACAGTCCCTAAAGGCTACATACTGTATGATTCCCAAAATATGACATTTTGGAAAACACAAAACAATGAAAGGATCAGTGGTTACCTGGGGAAGATGGGGGAGGGATGAATAGATATGGAGCACAGAATATTTTTTTCAGGGCAGTGAAACTACTCTGCATGATACTATACTGGTGGATATATGTCACTGTATATTTGTACAAACCCACTGAATGTAGGTTAGGAAGCAACAGTTAGAACTGGACATGGAACAACAGACTGGTTCCAAATAGGAAAAGGAATACGTCAAGGCTGTATACGGTCACCCTGCTTATTTAACCTCTATGCAGAGTACATCATGAGAAACGCTGGGCTGGAAGAAGCACAGGCTGGAATCAAGATTGCTGGGAGAAATGTCAATAACCTCAGATAAGCAGATGACACCACCCTTATGGCAGAAAGTGAAGAGGAGCTAAAAGCCTCTTGATGAAAGGGAAAGAGGAGAGTGAAAAAGTTGGCTTAAAGCTCAACATTCAGAAAAAGAAGATCATGGCATCCGGTCCCATCACTTCATGGGAAATAGATGGGGAAACAGTGGAAACAGTGTCAGACTTTATTCNAGGTGGTCTGGTATTCCCATCTCTTTCAGAATTTTCCACAGTTGATTGTGATCCACACAGTCAAAGGCTTTGACATCATCAATAGATGGGTCTACTGACAACAAGTTTCTTCACATTTTGTTTGTCTAAGAAAGTTTCCATTTCTTCTTCATTTCTGAAGGGCGATATCACGGAGTGCAGAATTCTAGGGCTTTCCCGGTGGAGATGTGTATAAGAGACAGTATATATACATATTATATAATGTGTAACTATATACATACATACATAAGTAATTAAAGGCATTTTTGGTATTATAATTTTCAAGAAACTATAACCTGTTATATCAACTATGAGTAGGACAAATAAATTCCAGTATCCTGAACTCTCACAGAGAGGGGACTTAGAATCCAGGCCCCCAGATTTTAGGCTTACTTTCACTTGTTCCTCCACTGACAATTCCCCCTTCTTTACACAGATATAAGTTTGCGACATGTATTTTTTCCCTTCTCGCTAATCTAAAGGATTTTTAAGATTTTTTTGTAAGACGAGTCTCAGTTCAGTTCAGTACAGTTCAGTCGCTCAGTCGTATCCGACTCTTTGCAACCCTATAAATCGCAGCACGCCAGGTCTCCCTGTTGATTACCATCCCTCAGAGTTCACTCAGACTCACGTCCATCGAATCTGTGATGCTATCCAGCCATCTCATCCTCGGTCGTGCCCTTCTCCTCCTGCCCCAAATCCCTCCCAGCAGCAGAGTCTTTTCCAATGAGTCAACTCTTCGCATGAGGTGGACAAAGTACTGGAGTTTCAGCTTTAGCATCATTCCTTCCAAAGAAATTCCAGGGTTGATCTCCTTCAGAATGGACTGATTGGATCTCCTTGCAGTCCAAGGAACTCTCAAGAGTCTTCTCCAACACCACAGTGCAAAAGCATCAATTCTTCGGCACTCCGCCTTCTTCACAGTCCAACTCTGACATTGTTACATGATCACAGGAAAAACCATAGCCTTGACTAGATGGACCTTAGTCGGCAAAGTAATGTCTCTGCTTTTGAATATACTATCTAGGTTGGTCATAATTTTTTTTCCAAGGAGTAAGCATCTNGAGGAGATCAGCCCTGGGTGTTCTTTGGAAGGACTGATGCTGAAGCTGAAACTGCAGTCCTTTGGCCACCTCATGCGAAGAGGTGACTCAGTGGAAAAGACTCTGATGCTGGGAGGGATTGGGGGCAGGAGGAGAAGGGGACGACAGAGGATGAGATGGCTGGATGGCATCACCGACTCGATGGACGTGAGTTTGAGGGACCTCCGGGAGTTGGTGATGCACAGGGAGGCCTGGTACGCTGCAATTCATGGGGTCGCAAAGAGTCGGACACGATTGAGCGACTGAACTGAACTGAACTGAATGTACAACACCAAGAGTGATCTCTAAGGTGAACTACAGGTTTTGGGTGATGATGTGTTAATGTATTTTCACTGATTGTGAACAAATGTACCACTCTGGTGTTGGATGTTGATAACAGGGTAGCTGTGTGTGCCTACATGGGGATAGTGCAGTATGAAAATTTTCTGTACCTTCCAGTCAATTTTTCTGTCAATCTAAACAGTTATAAAAAATAAAATTTATTTTTAGAAACATGAAGGCAAAATTAAGACACACTCAGATAAAAAAAACTGAGGGGAGTTTGTCAACTGTACACCTGTTCTACAAAAGTGGTGAAATGATTTCTCCAAGTTATAATGAAAGAACACTAGATAGCATAAAAAGAAATAAAGAGTAATGATAAAGCTAGCCTCACAGGTAAATGTAAAATGTAGTAGCATCACATATTTGGTTTCTCCTCTTCCTTTTCCACACAATGAATGCATAAAACAATGATTACAATGCTATGTTAATTGGCACTCAATATATAAAGATGTAATTGTAACATTACCAACAAAGAGGAAAGGGATGGAGCAGTAAAGGAACATAATTTGTATATGTTATTGAAACTAAGTTGGAATTAATTCAAACCTGATTGTTACAAAATTAAGACACTAAATATAATCTCCTGGGTAACCACTAAGGAAAAAACTAAAAATTATACAGAAAAAGAAATAAGGAAATCAAACAATAAAATACAAAAAAATTCAATAAAATACAGAAATTAGAGTAATGGAATGATTAAGGAACAAAAAATGATAAGACTTAGAGAAAACAAATAAGAAAATGGCAGAAGTAAGTACTTCCTTATCAGTAGCTACGTTAAAATGTGAATGCATTAAACTCTCCAGTTAAAAAGAAGAGATTGGCAAATTGATTTTTTAAAAGTACATAACTGAACAAGAAGTTATAAAAATTATAAACATACACAGACATAAAAACAGAGCTCACAAATTGACAGAACTGAAGAAAGAAATACAGAGTTCAACAACAATATTTGGAGATTTAATACCCATGTTCAATAATGGATAGAACAAATAGTAGACAAATAAGGAAACAGAGGACTTAAAAACGCTATACATTAACTACACCTGACAGACATATGGAGAACATTACACTCAACAGCAACAGAATATTCATTCTTCTTAAGTATACATGGAACATTCTCCAGGTAGAGCATAAGTTAAGTGACAAACCAAAGTCTCAACAAATTTATAAAGATTGAAATCATCCAAAGTATCTCTTCTGACCACAGTGGAATGAAACTAGAAATCAATAACAGAAAGAACAGTGAAAATTTCACATATACATATAAATTAAACTACATTCAAACAACTAACTGGTCAAAGATTAATCACGTGTGAAATGAGAAAAATATTTTGAGATGAAAGAAAATGAAAACACAAAACACCCAAACCTATAGGATACAGTGAAAGCAGTGCTCATTGGGGAAATTTATACCTGTAAACACTTATAGTAAAGAAGAAATCAAGTTGGTGAGGACCAAATAAAGTTGAAGAGCTATGTTAGCTATATTCAACTCTAGGCTTATGCCCTGGAGAAATGTTTGAATATTTTCTTTTGCAGACATGTACAAGAATGCTCAAAGGAGCAATATTTGAAAACACAAGGATTTAGAAATAATTAAAATGTCCATTGGCAAAAGAATAGATGATAAATTTTAGTATATGCATACACTAGGGAATTCTGCAACTCTGTAAAGGAATTATAGAGTGGAATTAATCATCATCACAATGATACAATTTAAATATTAAAACACAAAATAATACTATATATTGCTTTAATTTGTATGGTAAGTGTTAGTTGCTCAGTCATTCCCTTCTCCAGGGGATCTTCCCAACCCAGGGATCAAACTCAGTTCTGTATTGCAGGCTGATCCTTTACCATCTCAGCCACATATATAACAAGGTATAAACAAATAAAATTTGTGTTAATCACACAGTCATGTTCGACTCTTTGCAACCCCATGGACTGTAGCCCACAAGACTCCTCTGTCCATGGAATTCTCCAGGCAACAATACTGGAACGGGTAGCCATTTTCTTCTCNTTCCTGTACTGGCAGGCAGATTCTTTACTGTCTGAGCCACCAAGGAAGTCCAAAATTTGTAAACACTACTACAAATTCAAAATAATGATTAGGTCTGACTGAGAGTTTTGAAAATATGATCCAGGAAGATTAGTGAAAGTTTCTCTGATTGAATTATTTCTTATTTTAAGCTTGGCTGTGAGTATATTGTATATTTCCATTCAGTATGTAATTTTCTTGGTCTCTTTCTCTGGGTCTGTCCATCTCTTTCTCAGTCTCTCTTTTTTTGAAATCACTTCATGATTAAAAAGTAAAATGTATAAATATATATATATGAAATAGTTATCAAATCAATAACCTAGCCTTATGCCTTAAACATTTTTTTTAATGGAACAAGCTGAATTCAAACCTTGTGGAAGGATAAAAATAATGAATGTTAGAATTGATGTAAGTCAAATAGAAAAACAATAGAAAGAATTAATAAAATCAAAACTTGGTTCTTTGAAAACATTGTAAAAATTGACAAACATTCAGCAAGACTGACCAAGAAAACAGCTACCTGAAAATACTATGTACTACCTGAAAACACTACCTGCAAAGCGTATGCAAAGGCAAGCAGAAGAGGAGTCTACAAGTGGAAATAGGCAGTATCATTGGGAAAGTTTCCTGGTTTTGCAACTCTGCCTGAGGGCAAGTCTCAGTCAGTGCCAAACTGGGAAGTCAACACCCCAGTAAGACCCTGCAGTCTTACTAGTCAGATGAGATAGTTTTGGGTAAACACAACAGCTGGAAAGGGAGAGGTTAAATCCCAGTAAAGACCATATAAACTTTGCCTAAATCACTGCCTGCCTTCCGAATTACACATGCACAGACTCTAAACAGCTCAACTAAGCTGAGTTAAAACATGAAGAGTTAACCTATTGCCCAGTACAGGAAAGACAATTTTGAGTTCAGCCAAGTTAACGGCTTGATAAAAGAGTAAAAGAAAATTAAGAACTTTTCAAAGGAACATACAGGATCTGTATTTTCAATGTGTTTATAATGTCCACCATAAATTTCAAGTTATTAGACATAAAAAAAATAGGAAAAATGTGACACATCCCCAAGAAAAAAAGGTAATCAATGGAGATCAGCCCCAAGATGACTTAGCTATAGGAATAAACACAGTAGGATTTAAAGCAGCCAGCACAATACTCNGACACATCCCCAAGAAAAAAAGGTAATCAATGGAGATCAGCCCCAAGATGACTTAGCTATAGGAATAAACACAGTAGGATTTAAAGCAGCCAGCACAATACTCAAGGATGTGAAGGAGAATATTCTCAGAGTGAATGGAGAGGATATCTCAGTAAAGAAATAAAAACTATAGAAAGGAACCAAATTTTCTATTTTAGAGGTAAAATAATCTTTACTAGGTTACTATTTCCTGTTTATAAGTAAAACTACAATAGCTGGAAAAACAAAAATTTCCCTGAGAAGGCTTAAAAGCATATTAAACATGACAGATGAGAGAGTCCTTAAACTTAAAGATGGTAAGTATTGTAGAAATTACTGAAGCTGAAGAAGAAAAGAAAAAGACTGGGAAGAAATAAAACAGAACCTCAGGGACGTGTGTCCGTGTGCTCAGGCATGTCTGACTCTTTGGGACCCCATGGACTGCAGGTCACCAGGCTCTTCTGTCCATGGGATTTTCCACTAGAGTGGGTTNACTAGGGGGTGGGGGGCAGGGGGTGAGGACTGCAGGCTTGAAAGTCAGAAAGGCTTTCAGTTTTCCTTCCTACAAATGGAAAACCTTGAGTATAGCCAGTAGGACATAAGTGACTCCATACCTTTTACCTGTTATTATTTTTGCAGCATCTGTTTCTACTTACACTAGAGATGGGTAGAGAAAGGACAGAGGACTGACAGGCCCAAGAGGCTCTCCTCGTCTCAGTGAGCGTTTCCTCTAGATGGGCGTCAGCAATGCCCACATTCTGGCCAGGGGAAGGAAGTGTGCTTAAGTCACCACTAACTCCCTGTCTGGTGACTTTAGAAATGGAAATGTTTCCCCGTAATGGAAAATAAGTTCAAGTATGAAGCTGGTTAAGACTGATGAGATGAGCTCATAATTGCATGCTACAGATAATGCTAACTGCTGCTATTACATTAATAACAGAAAATTCCAAAAGCAACTGGGATTCTGTAGCAGCTGCAAGGACCATTAGCTGTCTTCATTGATTTGTGCAGTTGGTTTGGAAGTGGTGATTCTTATACTGTACTGAGAAACCATTTTTGTGCTGCCTCTTTTTAATATCAAATGATATTTCAGTATAAACACATTGGCCAGTTAAACATTGAGTGGAAATCCACATAAACTAATGCTAAGTATGGAAAGCACGATGGGCATGGTAATCTATGGACGGCCAGCAACCTGGGCAAAGGCTTCAGCGAGGATCCCCATCTACATGCAGCTGCTCACCCAAGCTCTCCTTAGGGTGAGGAGAAGGCATCACAAAAATCAAGTCAAACTAACCTCCTGACAGAGTTCCAGCTCTTCTAAAGTACTCTCCCCAACCTGTTCGACGCCAACTACACACTCCCAGTTGCTGAAACCAACTTTGATGTCATCCTCTTTCTTTTATGCTCCTATCCAACTGACTGGCAAATTCCATCAGTTTCAGTTTTAAATACATATCCAGAATCTCATCACTTCTTTGAAGTGTAGTTGACATGGCCATCATCTCTTGTCAGTGTTATTCCAATAATGATAATATTAACAAATGGTTGCCAATATAATGGCTTGCCAGTATAATTCTGTTTGTTCAGTAGTGAAGAACTCGCCTACTAAAGCAGAAGACATGGGTTCAATCTCTGGGTCAGAAAGACGCCCTGGAGAAGTATTTTTGGCTGGGGAATCCCATGAACAGAGGAGCCGGGCGGCTACAGTCCATGGGATCTCAAAGACTCAGACATGACTGAGCAACTCAGCATGCCCACAGGCTAATGGAACAGGTATATTTTATACATAATACTCCAATTCATCCTCATATCAACCTGATGAAATATGTACTATTATCACTTATTTGTGAGCTTCCCAGGTGGTGCTAGTGGTAAATAACCTGCCCGCCTGCCAATGCAGGAGACAAAGAGACTCAGGTTCGATCCCTGGGTCCAGAAGTTCCCCTGGAGGAGGGCATGGCAACTCAAGTGCAGTGTTCTTGCCTGGAGAGTCCCACGGACAGAGGAGCCGGGAGGGCTATAATAGCCAGTGGGGTCACAAAGGCAGACACAACTGAAGCAGTTTAGCAAGCTTGCGTCCCCATTTTGCAGATGAGGGAGCTGAGGCGCTTAGGGTTTCATGAAAGCGAGCTGCTTGAAGATGGCAGAGTCGGGGTCCCGGCTGCACTATGGTCTGTGCCCACCACGAGGGTACATTCTCAGCACGCGCATGGCTGTTCAGTCACGCTCAACTCTTTGTGACCCCATGGACTGTAGCTCCCACAGGCTCCTCTGTCCATGGGATTTCCCAGGCAAGAATACTGGAGTGGGGTGCCACTTGCTCCTCCAGGGGATCTTCTGGACCCAGGGACTGAACCTGAGTGTCCTGCCTTGGGAGGTGGATTCTTTACCACTGAGGCACCAGGGAAGCCCCTATTCTCAGCACAGCAGCTGTCATCTAAGTCTTGTCACGACAGTCCTATAACCTAAACTTTCCAAGGGCTTCCTACATCACTCAGGAAAAAAAAAAAAAAAAGCTAAGCCTGGAGGAAGGCCCACAGCATCCTAAATGACCTCATGTCCTTCACATGTCCTCACCAGTCACCAACACTGGTTAGTTCAGAAAATTCCAGGTACACTCTGCTTTAGGCCCATGCATAGAAATCTACATAAAGAAGCCTGAGCACCGAGGAACCAGTACTTTCAAACTGTGGTGCTAGAGAAGACTCTTGAGAGTCCCTTGGACTGCAAGGAGATCAAAGCAGTCCATCCTAAAGGAGATCAGTCCTGAATATTCACTGGAAGGACTGAAGCTGAAGCTCCAATACTTTGGCCACCTGATGCAAAGAGCAGATTCATTGAAAAAGACCCTGATGTTGGGAAAGATTGAAGGCAGGAGAAGAAGGAGAAGGTAGAAGATGAGACAGTTGGATGGCGTCACTGACTCGGTGTGATGAGTCTGAGCAAGCTCTGGGCGATAGTGAAGGACAGGGAAGCCTGGCATGCTGCAGTCCATGGGGCTGCAAAGGGTCGGACACGACTGAGTGACTGAACGACAGCAGCAGCGGTCCATACTGCCCCCTCCTGCTCATCCTCCAGCTCCTGACTCAAAGGCCGCCTTCTCTCTGATCACTATTTAAGCGTGCACCTCTCCTCACCCCAGAACTTCTGATCTACTCTTCTGGATTTGTTTTTCTCCACAGCTGTCGCCATTTTTCTAACACACTATGTATTTTGCTTTTCTGTTTTATTATCTTTCTCCCCTTATCAGCCACCAAAGGCCACTGCTTTTTTGTCTTCATTGCTGTGTCCATACTGCCTAGAATAGGGTCTGGCACATAGTACATGCTTAATATATATGTGTTGAATTAATGAATAAACGTGTATCTTATATGAGATAAAAATCATTATCTGGCTTGAAAAATTATGTCTGTAGTGTTTATAAGTGAAGTCTTCTAAAGAACATATGCATACCTGTGATGGTTATAAAATGGATAGATGGCTTATATACATTCCACTTAGGATAGAGCCTAATCTTGTCCCTGCTAACCACACTGAACTCTAAGCATATACCCTTTTTTTTTAGAAAACAGTTCTGTTTATTTACTTATTTTTGGCTGTGCCAGGGCTTCATCGCCGCATGCAGCCGTCTCCCTAGTCGCAGCCCAGGGCTTCCCTTTGCGGTGGCTTCTCACTGCAGAGCAGGGGCCCCAGGCTGCATGGGCTTCAGCAGTTTCGGCACACTGGCTTAGTTGCCACGTGGCGTGTGGATCTTCCCGGACCAGGGGTTGAACCTGTGTCTCCTGCACTGGCAGGCAGATTCTTAACTACTGGACCACCAGGGAAGCCCTAAACATTTATACTTTAATCTTGACACTCCACCTAATCCCTTCTTTTCTCCAAGACTGTAGACTTTAGTTTTATCCTCTTCTTTCTTTAGTTTCTTTCATTTCAATGTTAATCTGGTTTTGCTGCTTAAAAAGATTGGTGAGTTGGGTTTTACCTGAAGCAATTTACTAGAAGCCCTTCACACTCCAGCCCTAGCCCATGGACTCTATAAATTGGATGCTCATCTCTCAAATAATCAGGAAATAGCTATACTTTGAATTTGCCTTCTCCTAGGAGGGCTCTGAAAATCTGATCTATTTATTCCTAAGTTTCTACTGCTATCGTCTTTTTTCTATACTATTCCATATCTTTGGGCATTTCAGCTGCATTGTAATTACTTCGCCATCCTATTTCCTAGACAGGAAGTGGCTTCCACTAGAGTGATTTTCTTTATAATATACTAAAGTTAAAACTGTACAGAATATTTGAATGTAGATTTTCATTTTCAAAGCTGTATGCACAAATTTGCTTTATTTTATAAGCTTGCAACATCATTGTGTGATTAAAAAATACCCCATACATTTGAATTTATGACTTGTTATATCTCTAAGAAATCTTATGTTCAGAAGACAGAAGAGATCAACAGAACAAATCATAATAAGATTTATCTTGTTTTTGTTTAAATATGTCTACATTCCACTTAAAGCTTAAGACTTTTAGTTTCAATGTTTGCTCATTTATTTATGTCTCATTCATAAAACAACTCATAAAGATCAGCTTTCTATAGTACACTTAATGGTCTTTTGAAGTAAAATTAAACTAAGCTACAACACAATGCCCTAAAGTCTGCAAATGTTTTAATTTACTAGTTATTGTAAGAGACTCTTCTCGCATATCAAACTGTATCTTAAGGGCAGACAGCTTTGTGTTAAATTCACTTCTATTTGCATTTTAACACCATGGTAAAGTGAAGAAATTTGATTGCTACTCTTTTTTTTTTTTTNTTCCATGGTCCAGCAGATGTTGGCAATTTGATCTCTGGTTCCTCTGCCTTTTCTAAAACCAGCTTGAACATCTGGAAGTTCAAGGTTCATGTATTGCTGAAGCCTGGCTTGGAGAATTTTGACAATTACTTTACTAGCGTGTGAGATGAGTGTAATTGTGCAGTAGTTTGAGCATTCTTTGGCATTGCCTTTCTTTGGGATTGGAATTAAAACTGACCTTTTTACTGGCCTTTAGAAAAGCATAAATGTTACTTTTACGCACTAGTCAAAGAATTAATTAAATCCTGCCGTCCTTCTGATTATAAAAAATGATTGCTACTATTCACTAAATTACTCTAGTTTTGTCTGTTCAAGAAAAAGAAGCCCTTAAGGCTACAGCGATCTTGCCTCACTTGATTGCTTCCAGAGAGTCAAGTAGTGAGAGTGTTGAAAATTGTGCTTTCTCCACTAACTAGAAATAATTGATGGTTAATCAGAATGTGTAATTTCCTTTTTCTTTGGAAAAAGGCAACTAGATGTGTTTTGAAGAAACAATTCCATTTTCAGGAAGAAGTCCACTAAGCTAGGGCAAGAAATGTCAAACTTGTGCTATAGCATCCCTTTTATCAATCCAGATGAAGCTAGTTAACATTTCTGAAATTGAAATTACCCCCATCTTTTTCTGTTATTGACTAACTCTCTAATCTCTCATATATAAACATCTCTTAACCTGAATCTTAAAAACAGGAAAAATATGGAGAAAGGCCCCTATTAATGTAAAAATAAAAAAATTTCCTAACCAGTTTTCTTTAAATCTATTACTTGCTTGTTCTCTGAGCTATCAGCTCTTCTTTCCTACAGCTTAAAGTTTTTGCAAATCTGTCTAGCTTGAACTCAGATTTTATTTATCCCTTGCCTTTGCTTTTTACATTAAAACAAATACAAAATTTCATGAGAAGTTTTTTGATTATGAAAAAATAGCAACCTCTGGTTCAAAACTTTTGCCTTAAATCAGTTTCTTTTTTAAAAGAAGACTTATTTTTGTGGAGATTGACAACAGTACAGTTTAAAACCACAAGGAACTTCTTTTCTTGAGTCACCTTTTCTTACCAAATAGCAGCTCTTACTAACCGATTTCCTTTCAGGGCACATTTTACTGACTGATTACAAGATCCTAAAAACAAGTGGTGTGTTCATGTGAGCGTGTGTGTGTAAAATCCAAAATCAGAAACTGACCTACTATGGAATCAATTCTTACTTGGCCAGACACCCAACATAGTCATAATCAGGAACTATCATTAGTGATATTGTATGTTCTTTAAAAGAAATATGATATGTAACTGAGATATTTTATTGTTTTCATTAGTCTAATTAGAAAAATGGAATATTTTTCACACATGCAAATAATACTGTTTATTCTAGAAGTCAGTAGATTTCTCTTTTGAAGTGTTTGAATTAATCTGTTTACATGCTGTTCCTTAGAGCAAATTAGATCATTGTTCTGGATTCTTCACCCCTTCCCACTGCCTCATGAAAGTCTAACAAGAATTAATTCCCCAAACCACTGACATTGGGTATAGACATGTATGTGACTTGCTTTGGCCAACTGAATAACCGCAAATATGAGTACAAACCTTAAATGAGTGGTTTGACTGGCCTCTTGTGCTTGGTGATCCAACAGGAAAAGAATGTATTGATACCTTGTGTAGCTAACGGGATTTTGAGAACACATGGCGCACAGCTGACCTTGGCTTGTCTAGGTGACCTGCAAAAACAAGACAGTGCTAGCTCATCTATGAACCATGATCAAGGAAAACTAATTCTTGTTTTCTATGAGCCACTGAGTTGTGAAGATGTTACTCAGCTTTAGTATAACAACAGCTGATAACAATATGCCATATTTTGGTGTGCTCAGTGGCATACACCTATTTGAAAACTGACCAACAGAATCAATCCTTACATTAACTCTTAGTCCCACAGTCTTCAATGACCAGTAGTTTGGGACACTCAAATAATCAAGCACATCCTAGTAACTACTGTTTCTTGCTACTACCAATGGGGATCCCAGACAAGCTGGAAACACTAGATAAACTTCCATAAGAAAATTGGAGAAGAGAAACAGAATAGTTAACCAAAATGTGCAAAAGTCTTACCTTCTGTAAGAGTCCAACAGAAATAACAAGAGCAGAAAGAAGGTTTATATCTAATCAAGACTGTAATCTGCCTTCCACTCCACTGGCCAAAGAATCAGCAATGTAGTCCAAACTGTGACTTTTCCTCTGGGTTTCAGAGGGCCTGGAGTGTTTTACTCTGACAGCATCTCCTCCCTTTTCCTGCTTCATTTGTAACTAGCCACATTAATATGTTTTTCACCCAGAGCACAGTGCAGTAAGCAGGGAATCTTGGAGACAGGGGACGGGGTTTATCTGTGGTGTCTCTCCAGTTTTGTTAGAGGAGTGGCACAGGAAGGAATAAGGGTAAGGGATATACCTGAGATGTTTATTTTCAGAGACACATTTTTACATGTACATTCTTGACACGTACCCCAAAAGATCAGAATAATAGTTATATATTTCTGCTAGTTGCAGTTAGTGAGGCAATTCTTGGCAACAGTCCAGATAAAAATTAATTTATATAGTACTTTTTGGTTTAAAAATAAAGCATTTTGTTATTATCTTGATTAACTATAAAATTCTCCTCTCCTCTTTCTATCATAATTTGAGTATATTTCTTTGTATACATGATTTTTATTATATGTACTGCAAGATTTTTTTATATGGCTACAAAAGAATTTTTTTATATAGCTAGTGTTGTTCTTGTTCAGTCACTCAGTCATGTCCAACTCCTTGCGACCCCATGGACTGCAGCACGCCAGGGCTTCCCTGTCCTTCACCATCTCCTGGAGCTTGCTCAAACATGTCCATTGAGTTGGTGATGCCATCCAACATTCTCATCCTCTGTTGTCCCTTTCTCCTGCCTTCAATCTTTACCAGCACCGGGGTCTTTTCCAGTGAGTCTGCTTTTCACATCAGGTGGCCAAGTATTGGAGTATTGGAGCTTCAGCTTCAGCATCAGACCTTTCAGTGAACATTCACGGTTGATTTCCCTTAGGATTGACTGGTGTGATCTCCTTGTAGTCCAAGAGACTCTCAAGAGTCTTCCCCAACACCACAGTACAAAAACACTAATTCTTCAGCACTCAGCCTTCATTATGGTCCAACTCTCACATCCATACATGACTTCAGGAAACAGAAATAGCTTTTACTAGACAGACCTTCATTAGCAAAGTAATGGCTCTGCTTTTTAATACTCTGTCTAGGTTGGTCATAGCTTTACTTTCAAGGAGCAAGCATCTTTTAATTTCATGGCTGCAGTCACCATCTGCAGTGATTTTGGAGCCCAAGAAAATAAACTCTCTCATTGTTTCCATTGTTTCCCCATCTATTTGCCATGAAGTGATGGGACGAGAGGCCATGATCTTCATTTCTTGAATGTTGAGTTTTAAGCCAGCTTTTTCACTCTCCTCTTTCACTTTCATCAAGAGGCTCTTTAGTTCTTCCTCACTCTCTGCCATGTGTGGTGTCATCTGCATATATGAGATTAATGATATTTCTCCCGGCAATCTTGATCCCAGCTTGTGCTTCATCCAGCCCAGCATTTTGTTTGATGCACTTTACATATAAGTCAAATAAGCAGGATGATGATATACAGCCTTGACATACTCCCTTCCCAATTCCCAGTCCACTGTTCCATGTTCACTTCTACCTGTTGCTTCTTGACTGGCCTACAGGTTTCTCAGGAGGCAGGTGAAGTGGTCTGATATTGCCATCTCTTGAAAAATTTTCCAGTTTGTTGTGATCCACACAGTCAAAGGCTTTAGTGTAGTCGATGAAGTAGAGGTAGATGTTTTGTGTCGCTCCATGTTTCTGCTTCCATCCTGATGACTTACCTACAAGTTTTCCTCCAGGACCATCTGCATTACACACAGTGTTGTTTTTTTCATAATCATTGTATGACATGGCCGCCTAATCTTCCACTCAGCGGACGTGCCCTAATCAAATTAACCATTTCCTACTGTTGGATTCTTATGCTGTGAACAATTTTTCACCATTACAAATAATTTTTAACAAATTGCAGATTTTTATCACATATTTTAAAATCTTCTGATTATTTCCTTAGCATAATTTTCCAGAAGATCCTATTGGGACAAAGGATATGATATTTTTAAATCAATTGATTTCTAGAAGACTTTTATGAAACCAAAGGTAATTAATGAGAGTACTAGTTTTACTCTTTCCTAACAAATGTTAAATATTATTATGAGTGTTGCTTTGTTTTGTAGCTAAACAAACAGAAGTAAAAAGGTACTTCATTATCATTTTAATTGTTCACTTAAAAGTGGAACATTTTCCCAAGTTGATTAATTAGATCAGTTCCTCTTCTCAATATCTAGTTACTTTACCACAAATGAACAGAAGTAGCTTTCACATAGTGTCAATCAACAGGAAAAATATATTGATTGCTTCTTTTTTATGTGAATGCTTTATGTGGGTTAGTCTATAGATTTGCACATAAGACTGTTCTCACATTATCAATCTGTAAATTGGGAGCATCCTTATTTTAAGAAAACTGTGGCAGTCTTTCTGAAAAATAATTGCTAGAACATTTTTACCAGATTTACCTTGATCCAAAAGCTTTGAGTTTATAGAGGAATCTAATAAACTTAGCAAATCAGCCAAAAACAACACTACATGACAGATCAAATTCCATCTGAACAAATATCACACAGACTGGGCAATTTCAGAGGACAGAAGTAGGACCAATAAGGGGAAGCTGAAGGGAGACAAGACTTTTGCTGGTGATAGGAAGGCTTTTTAACAATTAGCTCAAGTTCGAAGTGGTTAGGAGCTGTCCTCCGAGGAGCAAGTTTCCATCACTCTCCTCCAGCAAGGATGTCAGGAATAGTTTGGGGTACGCATAGGTATAGGGGAGGCCTGTTGGGGAGTAGCATGCACAGCTTCTAGAGCTCCTTGTGACTCTGTTTTCCATAGAGCAGCCCCTGGACCTGGACCTCTTGGTCCCAGGAATAGGGACTGATTTGTACAAGAGAAGGGAAGAGGAAGAACCTGTCTTGCTCTTCTTGTGGGTGGAGCTGACCCTAGCCAGAATTTTGAAATAGTCAGACTTTATCATTGGTATCTTCCCACTTCCCTTTCTGCACTTTTGCTTCCAGTCTCATTCAGACCTCAGCCTCCAAGCAGGACCACTTCTACTGCATCGCTCCTCCTTCTCCAACCATTTTAGACGTCCCATTCTTTTAATACAGCTAATCTCAGCTAAATGTTGAAAAGAAAGTAATTTGTTAAAACCATTTCACTCTAAAATGTGAATAATAGCCCCATGGCCTTCCTAGGCAGATATGAGTTTTCAAAACAACATTTTTCTAAAACCAGTGATATCTTTAACTGACAACACATGGTAAATTAAATGTCAAAAAATAACCCTTCTAGAATTCAAACTTAAGCACAAGGACTTACTCTCTGGTCAATAATTAAGAAATTATTAAGCTATTCTGTGATTCAATATTCTTATCTGTAAATGAGGAAGATATATCATTAAAACACAAAATGTACATAACCTGCCTAACATAATGTTTGACATATATCTTTGTAAATGTTATTTCTTCTCCCCTCTGCAGTATCCCAGACAGAAGTAGTCACAGATTTCCTGCTCTTCCTTCTGTCTGTTAATTCAATGTCCATAACACTTATTCCTTGGGCTGGAAAATAAGTATCCAAATCAGAGAATAGGCAGTTGAGATCCCAATGTAAAAGAACTTTCTCAAGTTCACTGCTTCTATCATTTTCTATTGCATTATTTCCTACCATTACACTTTTTATATTTTTCCATTCTCTTTCATGTTTATTTTCCTATTTTTGTTTGATTGATTGCTAGACTGAGAGGTTAAATTTTGATTTGAAAGTGTACTTATTTTCAACATCCTTATTTTCTGTATATGTGAGGCTACACATTTCATTCTGGGTAGCAATTTGATGATTAATATAAACCACAGACTTTATAAAGTAATGCTTCAGCATCCATTCAACTTTACATATTTTGTAATTTCCATTTTCTTCTTAAGAGTTATTTAGTAATGTGTTTTAATTTTTTTTAATGTATGGCTTTGGTGGATATTATTGCTTGGTTCCTGAAGAGTCTTACTGTCTCTGTATTCATATAAAAACAAATATAGCACTTTAGGCATTAGAAGGCAGCAGCCATCAGAGGCTCTCTCTCTCCTGTCTATCTTCTCTCTACATTTAGATCTATTTAGATCTCTATAAGTGAAACCAACTCTTAAAAGTTAATATTTAAGTACAGGTGAGCTATAAATGAAAGGAGGCCTGATTATACATATTTTAAAAGTAAATAACATAGTATAGTGCCTTCAGTAAACAACAGCAATGGGTGTCCATTGAAATGATATCCTATAACAATAAACTATGTTCTGTTAATGAGGTGAAAAATGATGTACCTGTAATTAAAATGAAAGTATGCTAAACCAGAAAAACAAAACTCCTTTTTTTGTGTGTAATGCAACATCATCACAGATGAACATTTATCTTCACACAGCTAAAATTTGGCAATGTCTTATTAGTGGTTTAAACCAGGGAAGTATAATTATGTAACTGTTATTTTTACAGCCACGTTTGGGAGTTCTCTACTGATTATAAGATTATCTTATCAAAATGAGATAGGAGAGCTAACATCCTCCCAAATAGGGTGACTTGTTTACTTATTTTAAAATGTATCTTTTCCCCACAGTTATCGGAGAGCAAGTTAGCAGCTGTATTAATGTTAAAATTAATTATGCACCTTCATATTTGGCCATAAGGTACCTTCACATTTGGGTCCTTTAGGGTGACCAAATGCTGTGGTTAGCCCTAGAGCAGGGGTTTCCCAAGACATGGAACTTTCAGTGCTAAAATGGGGACAGTCCCAGACAAACCAAAACGATTCTACATATTTCCCACCAAAAAGTCACGGCATTATCCAGCACTGATCTTATAAGCAGGCAGATTAAGTAACTGTCATTAACTTTGTACAATTTAAGGGCTACCAGAAAGGTCTTTCTGTCTCTCAAATTACTGGCAGACTCTGATACCACTACCCGCTTGACTAACCTGCAATTTCCACAGTTAGAGTCATCCCTTACGTTATTTTCCTTTTCAACTAGAATTAGACATCAAAGGCCCTGGCATTATCTTTAGAAGGCCTTTGTTACAAAGCCCAAATCTGGACAGGAAGATGCTTTTAGGACTTTCTTCTTATCTCAAAGCCCAAAGAACCCTTTGAAAAAATATAAAAAAACAGTCTGGTGAGAATGACACAAAATTATTGGGTTGGCCAAAAGTTTCTAACACGGAAAAACTGAAACAGACTTTTTGGCCAAGATTTAGACATTTCCTTCTATATTGCAGCTGCCTCCTTCAAGTTGTCAGTATCTTCATTCTATCTCTCGTGTCTCCTATAACAAACCTTCTCCCAGAACTGAGGGACACAATGGACTTGCACTAAATTACAGAGTTTAGAATGAGGTTTACACTATCATCAAGTTTAACCTCGTCCAAGGACGTATGCATTTTAAGTGGGACTAAAGCTTCTATTGTCTTAAGTCAAAGAAAACAGAAACAAAGGGAAAAATTTCAGGCATAGGTACGGGCAGCAGAAAATTTGCAGTGGCCCAGATTCGTTCAGGAAACTACCTCCTCCAACCCCCAGTCATGCAGAGGGTACTGTGGAGCTTCTGTATGTAGGAAGGATTCATTAGGGAGATGAGAGAATCCATTCATTCTTTCAACAATCATTTGTTGAGCATTCACTATTAACATAGCCGGGCATATTCAGCTACTGAGATCAATGAGATGTCCTTTCTACCCGATGGTACCCTCTATAAGTACTGTGTGAGTACAAGGACCTACACCAGTATCATACAGATGCATGTCTAAGGTGCCAAAGAAGCAGAAAGGGGGAACCCTGGGTGAAAGTAGCTGAGGGGAAGTCAGGGGCCACAGAACACGCACAGCAAACACACAATCTAGGCCCACAACACCTGTGTTCCTATAATAGGCTGAGCAAGAAAGCCACATCCAAACATCAAAACTCCCTCTCCTTTACCTCATCTCCTTCTGAAACCAAGTTTTAATTTCAAACTGTCCTCTTTGACTATTTAAAAAAAACCCTAAACATAGAAGTTGGAAGAAAAATAGATATATAAATGATATAAACTATATAAAATTAAATTTAATAGTGTAAATATCTTATGCAGTTTTATGAGAACTGCAAACAGAAAAACTGNCAAACTGTCCTCTTTGACTATTTAAAAAAAACCCTAAACATAGAAGTTGGAAGAAAAATAGATATATAAATGATATAAACTATATAAAATTAAATTTAATAGTGTAAATATCTTATGCAGTTTTATGAGAACTGCAAACAGAAAAACTGTTTTTCTGGGGGAGTAATGATTTAAAAATCCAAGTAAAAAGGAAGATTTCAACTTCTGTGAGTAATAAGCTTGACTTTTTTTTTTCAAGTCATTTGGCTTTTATCTCTTGTTTCACTTTCCAGAAGTAAATACTTGTCTCTAGCCCACTATTTCCACTTTTCAAATTACATTATACACTAACTGAATCATCTTTCATGTTTTGTCTCATAATTAAAGATTCCAACCCACATTTCCTTGTCCTGACTTTTATACATCAGGGATTTAGCTAAGTTAACCAAGGGAGTCTAAATTTGTTCCTACTTATTTCAACAGCACAACTTGATACTTTCTTCAGGAAGCCCTATACATTTTCAAGGAGATTATAGAGATTATTATATGTTGCATTACCCACCACCATGTGATCAGTGGGCAAAACCAAGGTTTGTCAAAGTTTAGCAGTGAAAAGGAATTCTTAGGTAGTAAACAAAAATCACTCAAGGGATTTCCCTAGTAGTCCAGTGGTTAAGACTCCCCACTCCCCAAAATGGGGCCTGAGTTTGATCCCTGGTCAGTGAACTAGATCCCACATCCAACAACTAAAAAAAAGATCCTACTTGTCACAACTAAAGATCCCGCATGCTGCAATGAAATAAAAAAGATCATATTGTGCACAGCAACTAGGACTGGGTACAGCCAAATAAATAAATTAATTAAAAAAAGAAAAGAATCAGTCAAGGGGGCTATGGACCCTTCCTTAAATCTCTTGGTCAGTCACTCTCTTGATGTATTTACCCAGAAGGCAACCCTAGGGACAAGGAGGAGGACTGATTCTTGAAGAGGAACCACACGTTAGGTAGAGGTTCTCAGTTCAATTCAGTCGCTCAGTCGTGTCCGACTCTTTGCGACCCCATGAACTGCAGCACACCAGGCCTCCCTGTTCATCACCAACTCCCAGAGGTCATTCAGACTCACATCCATCGAATCAGTGATGCCATCCAGCCATCTCATCCTCGGTCGTCCCCTTCTCCTCCTGCCCCCAATCCCTCCCAGCATCAGGACCTTTTCCAATGAGTCAACTCTTCTCATGAGGTGGCCAAAGTACTGGAGTTTCAGCTTTAGCATCTTTCCTTCCAAAGAAATCCCAGGGCTGATCTCCTTCAGAATGGACTGGTTGGATCTCCTTGCAGTCCTAGGGACTCTCAAGAGTCTTCTCCAACACCACAGTTCAAAAGCATCAATTCTTTGGTGCTCAGCTTTCTTCACAGTCCAACCCTCACATCCATATATGACCACTGGAAAAACCATAGCCTTGACTAGACAGATCTTTGCTGGCAAAGTAATGTCTCTGCTTTTGAATATACTATCTAGGTTGATCATAACTTTCCTTCCAAGGAGTAA
>SJYV01031552.1:919257-964263 GCA_006410875.1 Neotragus pygmaeus
AGGCTTTTTAGTTCCTCTTCACTTTCTGCCATAAGGGTGGTGTCATCTGCATATCTGAGGTTATTGATATTTCTCCCAGTAATCTTGATTCCAGCTTGTGCTTCTTCCAACCCAGCGTCTCTCATGATGTACTCTGCACAGAAGTTAAATAAGCAGGGTGACAGTATACAGCCTTGACGTACTCCTTTTCCTATTTGGAACCAGTCTGTTGTTCCATGTCCAGTTCTAACTGTTGCTTCCTGACCTGCATATAGGTTTCTCAAGAGGCAGGTCAGAGGCAGGTAGAGGTTGTAGGTGACCTCTAAGGGTATTTCTAAGCCTACAATTCTGTAAAATTACTTGCTGGGGTGTCTGAGAGTCTTGTCTTGACAGGCCTTCCCCTGTGCAGGATGAATCATGGATTTTGAGTCAGGAGCCTTCTTTTACCCGCTTTCCTGCAAGGAAGAACTCACTGACCCAACTCTTAAACCTGGGCTCCCTGCCTCTGCTGCCATCTCAAACCAGAAGCCAAACAGAAAATGGACAAACACTGAGCGAGCATGTTTTGTATACAAACTGTTAAACTAGATCTTGGAGGCATTTTTCAGTAATTGTCAATAAGACATGTGAACAATGAAAAATCTTCAACAACATGAAAATTTAAAAAAAAACACACACAATGAAAAGCGGTCAGCAAGAAGTCTTGTACAGTGATATGGAGGTGAATATATAGTTTTACATTCTTGCACTGTTTACTAGCTATGTGATCCTGAGCAAGTTATTCAATACAACTAATCCTTCAACCACATCAGTAAAATGGGGGCATTAAGAGTACTTTCACTATAAAACCGTTGTGAGATCAAGTGAGGTGACTACACAAAATGATTAACAGAGTCTGTGCAGAGGAGGGATTTGAGCTTAAGTCTTCTATTTGCCCTTTTGTACATTCTGCTACTCTTCACCCTCCCTGTGCTCTAGGAGGCTGGCCCGTATGCTTTCTGCCTGGATTTGGTCACCCGAGAGCCCCGGCAGGAGAACAGAGGGAGGAAGGAAGGAAGGGGATGAAGGTAAAATGTATATTTCTCCAGCTTCCTACCTGTAGGGTTGCCATGGGGTGGTTGGGGGTCCCTTGACAAGAGGCCACAAAGCCTATGAAATGGTCTTTCTACAAAATCATCAGGCCTGGATGAGGTTACCTGCCTGCCTGGCATCACTGCATTCTCTCTCATGGTTTCCTACATTCTTTCCCCGGACTGTCAATAGTTCTTTTGTTAAACTCTCATTACACTGCTCGACTGGTGTGCATCACACAGTAAGGTAGCCAGTGAAGCACAGTAGCAACCCCAGCAGCAGCAAACGTAGTTGTGATCGTTTCGAGTATGAAGCAAAGAACCAAACGAATTTTACAGACACTGCAAAATACATACTGTAATGTAAACAGATTCCCTCACCTGAAGAAGGTAGCTGGAATAGCTGAGAAACAAACCATTTCCTAATTCTCAGACTTTTTTATACCATACCTGAGGAATAGCTTCCCCTTTGAAAAATCTCTTGTCACTAGGGTTGCCTGATTTAGAAAACAGTAACAACAAAAACAAAGAATCACTTTTTACTGAATGTCACAAACACTGATGATGCTCATCGGAAATATATTCACTGTTTAGCTGGAGTTCGAACTTAAGTGCCCTGTGCTTTATTTTCCCTGTTTCTTAAATACGTATTTAAAAACACATTTGCCTTTACAGCTGGATGGGAAAGTCAGGCTTCATGATTAACCAGTATTTTCCCATGTAAAAATATGCTATCAACCTGAGTACACAAGTGATAAGTTGAGAGAGGTGAACTCTGAATCACACACTGTTATAGACACACCAGTTGTGTCTGCCTTTCCCTCCAGCAACTCCTAAGAACAACGCCTTATACACCCTACTCCACCACCACCCAAGGAGACTACGAAACAACAGCCAATTAGACCAGGAGATGGACCTCTGCCTGAGAGTGATGGACATTACCTGGTATAGAAAGATAAGCTGGACCAATTAAATTTCTGGTATTTCTAGAGAATTTTGCTGAAGAAAATGAGGTAGTTAGCAATGGCAGCCATAGGAGCTAAAAGAAGTCTTGATAAGCCTTAATGCAAAAGGAATCTGTAAGAAGCAGAAGTTGGGGTAGAGGAAATATGCATGCATGCTCAAGTACTCAGTCATGTTCAACTCTTTGCAAACCGATGGACTATAACCCGCCAGGCTCTTCTGTCCATGGGATTACCCTGGCAAGAATACTGGAGTGAGTTGCTCTTTCCTCCTCCAGAAATCTTCCTGACACAGGGATAGAACCTGCATCTCTTGTGCCTCCTGCATTGGTAGGTGGATTCTTTACCACTGAGCCACTTGGGAAGCCCAGAGGAAATAAAGCCATCAAAAACTGAAAGAATACAAGTGCATAACAGATAGAAGCAGACATACAAAAAGTAGCTAAGATCCGCTGATGATGGAATGTGAGAAGAAAGCTCCATTCACTACAGAAAGAGGTTTCCAAAGCCTTACGGGACGCAGAACCAACCAAAGGTTCTTATCTTCCCAAGGCTCCAAGTGTCCTGTTTTCTCCTGAACAGTGAAGGATGCAACCTCTCTTGTATCCTTAAAATGCCCTCCTTCTTACTTGTGATAAATTCAGGTGAGTCTCCTTGCAAACAAAAGCCCAGTCACCCTGTACCTGCACCACAAGCCACTGGGCCCCAACCAGGTGAGGCACTCTCCAACCCTGAAGAAATTCCTATGCAGCCTCAAACTTGTGGAGGTCCAGAACCCTGCTATCAGGAAGAAGGGAGAGTGGCCTGCAGCCATAAAAAAGAATAAAATTCGATATATACTATATCATGGATTAACTTTGAAAACGTTATGCTAAGAGAAATGTCACACACAAAAGATCACACAATGTGTGATTCCACTGATGTGAAAATTTTCAGAATAATAAATACAGAGAGACAGAAGATCAATAAGGGTTGGTGAGAATGGGGAATAATTCCTGAATTGGTAGAGAATTTCTCTTTGAGATAATGAAAAATTTCTGGAAATGGATAGTGGTGATAATTACACACCATTGGAAAGTACTTCAGTTCAGTTCAGTCACTTAGTCCTGTCCAACTCTTTGCAACCCCATGGGCTGCAGCATGCCAGGCTTTTCTGTCTGTCACCAACTCCCAGAGCTTGCTCATACTCATGTCCATCGAGTCGTTTATGCCATCCACACATCTCATCCTCTGTCATCCCCTTCTCCTCCTGCCTTCAATCTTTCCCACCATCAGGGTCTTTTCTAATGAGTCAGTTCTTCCCATCAGGTGGCCAAAGTACTGGAGTTTCAGCTTCAGCATCAGTCCTTCCAATGAATATTCAGGATTGACTGAATATTTAGTCCTAAAGAGGACTGACTGGTATGATCTCCTTGCAGTTCAAGGAACTCTCAAGAGTCTTCTCCAACACCACAGTTCAAAAGCATCAATTCTTCAGTGCTCAGCTTTCTTTATGGTCCAATTCTCAATCCATACATCACTACTGGAAATATCATAGCTTTGACTATACAGACTGTTGTTGGCAAAGTAATGTCTCTACTTTTTAATATGCTATCTAGGTTGGTCATAGCTTTCCTTCCAAGGAGCATGCATCTTTTAATTTCATGGATACAGTCACCATCTGCAGTGATTTTGGAGCACCCCAAAATAAACTCTGTTTCCCCACCTACCTGCCATGAAGTGATGGGACTGGATGCCACGATCTTATTTTTTTGAATGTTGACTTTTAAGCCAGCATTTCACTCTCCTCTTTCACTTCCATCAAGAGGCTCTTTAACTCTTCTTCACTTTCTGCCATAAGGGTGGTGTCATCTGCATATCTGAGGTTACTGATATTTCTCCCAGAAATCTTGATTATGGCTTGTGCTTCATCCAGCCCAGCATTTCATATGAAGTACTCTGTATACAAGTTAAATAAACAGGGTGACNTTTTTTAACCACAATTAAAAAAACAATCAGGATGTCTGAGTCCAGGACTTCAGCGGATTTCCATAGGTTACTAAAACAGTTCTAAGGCAGTGAAAACTGCTGCACATTGAAATTATCTGGGGATAAGTTCCCACTCTCAGGACCACATCTCAGACCTATTCAATCAAAGTCTCTGAAGTTGGCATTTTAAAAAATTCTCCAGTTGATTCCTATATTCACCTAAGAAGAGTGCTGTAAGGCAATCTGCTTCTCAAAATGTTAATGTGCATCTTAATCTGGATATCTTGTTAAAATGCAGATTCTGAGTAGATTTGTGGTGGAGCCTACAGTTCTAACAAGCTCACAGGTATCACTATTGTTGCTGGTCTGTGAACCATACTTTGAGTAACACCCCTTAAGGAGTCAACTCATCCCGGCCAGTTATGTATCCTTTCAACAAAGAATATTAGTGATTCTAAGACTTAATAGCCTTCATTATTAGGAAGGTCTTTATATCCAATCACATTTTCATTACCCATATTTCTTCAGCCTAATTAAACATCACTCCATGGCCTTCCTCCAAAGGGCCAGATGTTATCATCAGCTACTTTGAATTATTGAATATTTCTTATTATTACTTCCACTTTTGTCTGAGTTCTCATGTTCCTGTGGATCTGAGTGTGGATCCAGAAATATCCGTTAATGAGCTAAATTCCACATTTGTTTGCAGTATATAAAACATACAATATTTCAGTGAGACTTGTGGCTAATAATTCAAGAATAAATTATATAAGATTTTGACAGCTTTGCTACTGATGTCACAATCAAGCAGTAATAAAGTTGGAAAAGTATATTTAAGATTTTCAAGGAAATGAATTTTAAAATGATAGCAACTATCTATAAATAAAATGATTTCAGACACCTCAGTTTCCAAAGGATTTTAAACAAAATAAATGAGGTCTCCAGTAATGATTACAATTAGGAATTTAAATATTAGCAGCCAGAGGTTTGAAAAACTTGGTGACGAGGCATTTGTAAAAGAGGTGGCAAATGGGTGTAATTATGAAACACAGTTCACTGTTAGCATCACCTGGTCAGAATATATATAAACCAAGGGAACAGAAGAGGAATTTCAGAGTTTCACTGTAAATTAACTTTTGCCTGAAACCGGTACATACATTTCCAGTTTAACTGGCAGAGTCCATCTAGAAAATACACAGTTTGAGAGTCACAAAAAGTTCATAAACCTGCAATGTGCAGCAGGAATGAATTATAGCAATGTACTTGTAAAGATGGTATAAACATCTAAAAACACTGATGGGAGGAACAGAAGAGAATCAAACCAATTGAGCAAAGATTTGTACTAAGAATTACTCAAAATATGGCTAACCTAAGCAAAACTCATGATGACAATTTAAGGATTTAATTATTGTATATGATGTCAATTTTATAACAAAATGCATTGAGAGACAAGCATTTAGAGCAATAAAATAAGGATATAATATTAATAGAAGCCATAAAAAATTATGCAAAAAATTCTGAATGCATGTCCCAATATAGCGATAAATATCTAAAGAAGAAATGTAGAAATGTAACCATAACCAAGATTCAACCAAGATTTAATCAACTGTTTTCAAACATTACAAAAAAGATAGAGCATTAATAAGGTTACTACACATGAATACTTTATTGTATTACTCAGTGCCTCTTAAATAAAGGTTTGTATGGCAAATTTCTCTCAGAGTTCACACCCAAGACAACATTTCCTCTCCTGATGAACAGATACTCTTTGTCATCTATACCAAAATTTAGAACTATTTCAGAAAGATTTTAAAATACAAAATCCATGTAGTTCCTGTTTTGTTGAGGCCACTAGAAAGCTCAGGGCCAAACTTTGATCTTAACAGTGTCATTTTCTTCAGCCACAACTTTTTAATATAATATTAATTTTCTCCTTCTCACTTGAATTTCTGCCTTTTAACCTGTATTACTGTTTGTTAACAATAGTGTATCTGTCCTTTTATCTTAGGCCACCTCATATTATTTTTTCCTCATACCCTGGGACTGTAGTCTGCCAGGCTTCTCTGTCCATGGAATTTTCCAGGCAAGACTACTGGAGCAGGTTGTATATACTGGAGTAGCCATTTCCTACTCCAGGGCATTTTTCCAACGTAGGGACCAGATCTGCTTCTCTGCACCTCCTGCATTGGCAAGCAGATTCTTTACCATTGTGCCACTTTTTTGAAAGCATATCGTATGAAATAAATTAGTATAAATGCAGATCTGAACACAGCATCTAATAAAATAGGACAAATTTCACGGACCTGTTTTAAATCCCTGGCCGTCCTCAGAATGGGCTCTTTTAAGACTGGGCAGAACCAGACAGGCATCCCTGGGGCTGATGCTTTTAAAAGACTCCTCATCATCTGTATAAACCAGTATCAAAGAGACAGCCCAGTCCTGAGTCAGATGTGAGATCCCTTCACTGACCTTGTCATATAATCCCTGCTGCTCTGGTTTGAATCCAAATCTCCAACAGGCCTTGTGTTCATGCAATAGTCCATCTTCCTCCTCATTCCTGGCTTACTATCTGTACTTTGACTATACAGCACCGATCTTTTCCCAACATTTACTAAAATCCTTATTAAGAACCATTTTCACCCAGCGAATCCAGCAAGTTTCCTCTAAGGGCCTACTCTCCTTCACTGCCAAGATCTGATCAAGCCAGCCTGGGTCCTGGTACCTCAGGGGTCAGAATTAAAGTCACAGAGGAACAAAGGAAATTCAAAACGCAAGCTTTTTTCCCAAGTGTCTCTTTCAATACAATGTGGATTATAAAAAAGCACTTCATAATTATAAAAACGTAATAGTTCTCTGAAGTGGTATATAACTAAACAAAAAAAGACAGGTAGAAATGCTACTAATGTCTCAAAAATCTGTGCAAATAATAAAAAATTACAAACTATCTTAGCCTCAATATCTATCCCCAGTTAAAAGCATAACTTTCCAAATTTCTTTTGCATATCTCATTAATTCACTTATCAAAGAGTTATTGAGCATTTATTATGTGTTGGATCTGGTCTGGGCCTGGGGATACAAGGGTGAAGGAGAAAAAAAAGAGCTTACTGTTCAGTGGAGGAGGCAGTTCTACTTATAAGATTAATAAATAGAAGATGTTGTAGAAGCACAGACAAGAGTACTCTGTCTTGCAGGAATGGGATGAATTTCCTGAGTAAGGGAGACCTGAAGTCAATGATTAAGGGCATGACAGAAGCTGTTGTGGGCAGGAGAGGTAATGAACTAGAAATGGGAGCTAATAGAGAGGAGAGAGGGCTTCCTAAGTGGCTCAGTGGTAAAGGATCTGCCTGCCAGGCAGGAGACGCAAGTTTCATCAATGGATCAGGAAGATTCCCTGGAGAAGGAAATGGCAACCCACTCCAGTATTTTTGCCTGGGAAATCCCATGGACAGAGGAATCTGGCAGGCGATAATCCATGGGGTCACAAAAGAGTCAGACATAACTTACCAACTAAACAGTGACAACAGCAACAGAGATTAAAAGAAGTAGACAGGTGTGAGAGTTAAAGATGAGGTAAAACGTTTGAGATTTGATGACTACACAGTAAGCTGCGGGCAGGGAGGAGGCAGGGTTTGGTTCTGACAGAAGGGTGATGCCATTCACTGTGACAGGCAATACAGGAGGGATTATGAAACACTGAGTGAGCTATGTTTCTACATGGTAGAGGAGAGAGAAGAGGGGGGAAAGGTGGAGGGAGAAGAAGGGGTAAGGAAAGGGGAAAGGCAGAAAAATTGAAGACTGATGACCCCAGATTGCTGACATCACTACTGACCACAGAAGCTAGAGGGAAAAATGAAGATGGCTCCAAATATACAGCTGCCTATTCTTATTAGAGTCAGCTGGTTACTGACTCTACACCTTTATACCTGAAGACCTAAATGATTCCATTTTCCCAGGTTAGAAGCAAGTCAAGTGGCCTGGAGAAAATTTTGGTAAAATCATCTTCTTGGCCCAGTTCTCCTGGACCCACCACTCATGGAAAGGAGGTATGATAATCCAAAAAGAAAAATAGAAAAAAAGGGATTCTCTGGCCACCTTGGAGTTACAGCCCATAGACTTTCATTTCTTTAGTTCTTATTTGGTTGTCTAAGGGTCACTATAGGATACACTTCTTCCTCAAATAGAGGGTTTGGGCCCCTCTCAGTGCAGCAGCATGTAGGGAACTAGATGACCAACAGACAAGCCAAAGTAGATTACTGAGCCACAAATAGGCTGGATGAAGCAAACTAATGCCAGCAGTTCAAGAAAAACTGTTGGACTCAAAGGAATGGGAATTTTATAGAGAGAATGAACATTAGCCTAACTCCCATATAGGGAAAGGCCTTTATAACTCTCAATTTAAACTGTCCCAATCCATTTGATTTGTGCAGTAAAACTAGCTGGAGTATAAATAAAAATGTTCAGTTCCTAGAGGCATTTTACAAGTCCCACAAGTGGAGCAACCAATCACATTTCTACTTTTGACCTCCTGACCGCAGACCTAGGTAGTTGGAAGTAAAGAAGGCCTGGGTATCTAATTCAGAGCACCTAATCAGAGTCCCACTGGGAAAGGGCTCAGGACAGACAGTGGGGTGTTTCCGAAGGGAAGAAAAAGAAAGGTAGCCTTGCACCCAGACGTGGAGACAGTGTTAATTCAAAGTAGATGTAGATAGAGAAGTATGGTTGTTGTTGTTGTTATTTTTTAACCCTACTACCTCTGAACTCTGGAGGTATTAATCCAAACACCATTGAAAATTATTCCTTAATCCCTAAAAGATTCAGATTATTGAAATGCTTGATGAGTCAATGAGTGCTATTTCCTAGGAAATTCAGGGAGTGCCTCTCTGTAAACTAGCAGACCTTGAACAGGTGTAGTCATGTGTCCATGGGCTAGTAAAGAACCTGTATGATCTATGGCTTCTCAGAGTCTAGAGCAAATAACCGGTGCTCTCTGTGTTATGTTTGACACAGGAAAGTAGAGTAATGGCCTGCCAGGTTTAGACCAGTGTTCCTTCCTTAAGTTTTTTCCCTAGCACTTCTCTGTGCAATTAACCCAACACAGAAAGTGAATCCTTTCAAGATGAGCTTTTAGAGAGACTACCCTTTGCCAAATTTTTCTAAGAGAACATATTAATCTATTTCAGGGAGTCAGAAAAGACAGCTGGAGAAGGGGTAGATGTAGGATGGCCCTCAATGTAGTCCAGATTCAGATTCAGAAAGAAGGCTGTCACTTTTCCAGATATCAGTTTTCTCACCTAAATGTCTGTACTAGACTACTAATTTAGGGTCCCTGGAGTTGTACTATACAGAGGCCTTGGAAGGATGCTGCTGCTATGACTGAGAATAAAAGCTGACTCTAAGCTTCCCAGAAGCCAGTGTAAAGAGGAAAGCTTGGTAAGAATTGTATGTAATTAGCTGAGAGAAAGAACTGGGAAATGTCTGAAAGGAAAGAGTTTTTCCTAGTACTGAATTCTGAGACAAATTCTTTGCAGGATACCCTACACAGGGACACTGAGTGATTTATTGGAGTTTTTTTGCAAGTGCAAAAGCTGGAATAAAGCTGTTTTATCTTGTAATAACCACTGATTAAAGTAGAAAGCATGATATTCAAATTTAGTTCAGTGAAGGAGATTCTCTTTGGAGTTGAGCTGAGTTGGACCAAGTTAATAGTCTTTCAGGAGTTGAACTTGCCTCAAAGACAGAATTTAAAGTTAATGTAGGAAAAAATGGATAGACAGTATGTCCTTTGAGTTCTATTTCCTAAATCCATTTCTCTCAAACGGGGTTTTGATAAAAGCTGTGAAGATCCAGATTATTCTCTCTAGCAAAATCCTTGAGTGCTTGAAGGTATACCAGGATCAGAAAATTATATCCTGTGAGCTTATATGACCCTAATATAGCCCACTAACCATTTTTGTATGGCCCATGAGGAAATAAATTTTTTCCACATTTTTAATAGCTGGGAAAAAATCAAAAGAAAAATATTTTGTGATGTGAGAATAATATGAAATTCAAATTTCAGTTTCTATAAGTAAAGTTTTATTGAAACACAGCCACTGATACAATTACATCTTGTCTTAGAAGGAGTGCTATGACAAACCAAGACAGTATATTAAAAAGCAGAGGCATCTCTTTGCCAACAAAGATCCATATAGTCAAAGCTGTGGTTTTTCCGGTGGTCATGTACAGTTGTGAGAGTTGGACCGTAAAGAAGGCAGAGCCCTGAAGAACTGATGCTTTTGAATTGTGGTGCTGGCGAAGACTTTTGAGAGTTTCTTGGATTGTAAGGAGATCAAACTAGTCAATCCTAAAGGAAATCAATCCTGAATATTCATTGGAAGGACTGATACTGAAGCTCCAATTCTTTGGCCACCTTATACAAAGAGTTAACTCATTGAAAATGACCCCGATGCTGGGAAAGACTGAAGGCAAAAGGAAAAGGGGGCGGCAGAGGATGAGATGGTTAGATAGCATCACTGACTCAATGGACACGAATTTGAGGGAACTCTGGGAGATAGTGAATGAAAAAGGAGCCTGGTGTGCTGCAGTCCATGGCATCACAAAGAGTTGGACATGACTTAGCAGCTGAACAACAAACAACTTGCTTCATAGTGCAACATGAAGTAGTTGCTACAGAGACTATGTGGCCTGCAAATTTACTACATGGCCCTTCACAGAAAAATTTTGCCAACATCTGGGATATACTTCTGATTGATGACAAACCTCTAAATTCTTGAGATCAGACAAATAAATGATAGGATTTGCTAGTGAGAGCCATTGTTGGATGACTAGGCCCAAAACAATTTAGACAGAACTAGAATTTTCTTAAGTTTCATTTAATCTTTTACCATTTAATGGTGGCTTTCCTCCTATTTGTATAGATGAGAAAATGAATCTCAGATATTAAGTGGTGAAACAAACAGATTTCCAGAAAAGACGGCACAACAAAAGAAGACTGTAGACTCTTCACTGGCAACATTATTGAAATCAATAAAAATAAAGGAAAACCCATAAATTTACCAAACATGTAACCAAATATAAGACAGCACTGTGGATACTTCCAGTCTTATGGGAGATTGATCTTATGCCATAGACTTCAAACCTTGGTTGGTAACCAAGGAAAAAACAGAAGCATAGCACTGAGGAAAAGTAAGTCAACAGCATCATAAGAACACAGTAATCATCCTCAATTTGTAAATAAAGTGAGCAATGAATAAACAGTCCTAGGAAGTCACAGTTTGCAAGGACAGGAAGGTCTTGTTGGGCCTTCCCATTTTCCAGGGTGCTGTGCTGAGTCAGAGGAATGAGTAAGAGCCCTTGGAAGCAGGATATACCAAAGGCTAAATGAAGTGAGCCATTTGGTCTTACTCTTCTGAGATTCTACAGAATCTCAGAGGACATATAAGAACCCAAATGAAGACAGTACTCAGTCCAGACTAGCCCATGCCTTCCTCATACCCATATCCACACTCCTAGTTTTCAGAGAAGTGAATAGACAGCAACATGTTGCTCCTAAAAGGGGTAAAATTAGAAAGATAATCTATTCCTAGTGAAGGTGGAAACACTAACAATTTGAATTGATGACATGAGGAAAAAGATTGTCAGAGTTATTGCCACAGAAAAATACAAAGAAATTAAGAAAATTAAGACTAAAGATGATAAATAAGATAAAAATGACTGTCAACTTTGGGGAACACAATTGAGTTAGTCTCAAAAAACTCTTCAGCAATATGTAGAGAACAAAACTGATAAAATTCTAAGGACAGTATAACCCAGAAATATCACAGGCTGCAAAGGTATTGTTTAAACAGGCAGATATTATTTCTCAAAATTTTAGAGAACTCAGATCACATCAAATCCACAAAACTCTTCTTGAAAAAACTACTTAACTGTGCAATCCAGGAAACAAAAGTTGAATCAAACTAAATTTAGGAATGGAAAAGTCATGCTAGGGACTACCCTGGTGGTCCAGTGGCTAAGAGCTTGCCTGCCGATGCAGGGGACATGGGTTCAATCCCTGGTAGGGGAACTAAGATACCACATGTCACAGGGTGACTAGAAAGCCTGTGTGTTGCAATGAAAGATCACACATGATGCAGTGAGCATCCCACGGGCTGTAATAAGACCACCCAATGCAGCCAAATAAATAAATTAATTAATTTTTTAAAAGTCATAGTAAAAGGGTAAATGGCGATCATAGAAGTCTTTTATATGTAAAGACTGAACAGTGGTGATCATTTTGTAACATATAAAAAAATCAAGTTGTTGCACACCTGAACTGAAATCATACACCTGAAACTAATATTGTAAGTTAATGATACTTCAACAGAATTTTTAAATTCTTAGGAAAACAAAAAACAGAGAAGACTAAACAACTGGGGGAATTATAATTGTAAGCCAGAATGCAAATGTTATAATTCTTAACAAAGTTAAAATACAGGAGCACCTGTGACAACCTAGAGGAGTGGGATAGGGTGGGATGCGGGAGGGAAGTTCAAGAGGAAGGGGA
Organism: Neotragus pygmaeus; assembly: GCA_006410875.1. Classification (NCBI taxonomy): domain Eukaryota; kingdom Metazoa; phylum Chordata; class Mammalia; order Artiodactyla; family Bovidae; genus Neotragus; species Neotragus pygmaeus. The sequence goes on from SJYV01031552.1 coordinate 931,782, forward strand.
CACATGTATACCTATGGCTGACTCATGTTGATGTATGGCAGAAACCAACACAATACTTTAAAGCAATCATCTGCCAATTAAAAATAAGTAAAATTTTAAAACACATGAGCAACAAAAATCAGAAGGTAAATGCAAAGGGAGGTGGGAGCAAATGTAAGCATTCATATTACCTCCTTCCCCTAACAAATATATCTGTACTGTCTAAACTTAAGCATTTTTTATTTTATAAGTTATCAACTCAATAATTTATTCATAATTTCTTTTCTTAACCCTAGAGGGACTCTAGAAAATATTCCTTGTAGTGAAAAAAATCATTATCTAAAGTTTACCAACTCCTTATTTCTATTGGATTTCCCTGGTGGCTCAGATAATCCTCCAGCAATGTGGGAGACCTGGGTTTGATCCTTGGGTTGGTAAGATCCCCTGCAGAAGGGAACAGCTACCTACTCCAGTATTCTTGCCTGGAGAATTCCAAGGACAGAGGAGCCTGGTGGGCTACAGTCCATGGTGTCACACAAAAAGTCAGACACAACTGAGCGACTTCTGCTTTCGTTTCTATTGCTTTTGTTATTTTTTTTTTAATTAAAGCTTATAGTGTGATTTTATGCATAATTCAAGTAAAATTAAACAGTAATACTATTTATAACACAAATATATGTACAGTTAAACTCCACAGAATAACATGTATTTACTGCTATCTGTCCTTTTGTTTCTCACCCATATGCAGAGAGAGAGACATTTGAAAATAAGTTAACCAAATGCCACCCCATTTTGGGATAAGAGCGAATTATTGTTTTTGTTTCTTCTTATATTTCTATGTTTCTCAATCTCTTATGCATTGTTTTAGTCACTTTAAAAGTTTACATACAGTAAAATTGACCCTTTCTGTTATACCATTCTTTGAGTTCAGAAAAATGCATAGTCATGTAACTGCCATCAAAATCAAGACATGGAAGAGTTTCATCATCCCACAAACTTCCCTCTTGAGCTGCCCCTGCATTCAACCCCTCTTCCTACTCTCTGGCCCTCAAACCACTAACCCATTTTCTCTTCCTATAATTTTGGCTTTTCCATAATTTATTAGCAGTAGTATAATTCAGAATGTGTCTTTTGAGTCTGACTTCTTTCACTTGCCACAATCTATTTGAGGTTCAAGCACACTGTTGTACTAGTAGTTTGTTCACGTTTAGTGCTGATTTTCATTGTATGAACATTCCACAGTTAATCCATTTACCAGTTCAAGAACATTTGGGTTGCTCCCATTTCTGTGATAATGAATTAAAACGCTGTAAACGTTAATGTACAGGTTATTGTGTGAATATAATTTTCTTTTCTCTTGAATAAATACCTAAGAATGGGAATGCTAGTTCACATGGTAGAAATGTTTCATCTTATAAGGAACTGACAAACTGTTTTCCGAAGTGGTGGGGGTGTTATTAAGTCGTTCAGTTGTTTCCAACTCTCTGCAATTCTTTCCAAAGTGGCTGTACCATTTTTATTCCCATTTTTATGAGAGTTCTGTTTGTTCTGTGTTCTCATCATCTTTAGTACTGTTAGTTATTTGTGTGTATGTGTTTAATTTTTAGCTATACTATAAAATAAGTGCACAGTGGCATCTCGTGGTTTCCATTTGCATTTTGCTGAGCCTGAATTTTTTTAAGTGTCATTTTAGAAAAAATTATTGATACTATTAAAGAACGAATAGATCATAAAAAAATTTAGAGTTTTCCCCCCAAAAAAGTGATAAGATATTATCACAGCGTTTGCTTTGCCGTGTGGTGTGTAGTCAAGATGTGCTTAGTAGCTCAGTTGTGTCCAACTGTTTGCAACACTACAGACTGTAGCCTGCCAAGCCCCTCTGTCCATGGGGATTCTCCAGGCAAGAATACTGGAATGAGTTGCCATTTCCTTCTCCAGGGGATCTTCCGGACCCAAGGATCAAACCCAGGTCTCCTGCGCTGCAGATGGACTCCTTACCTTCTGAGCCATCAGGGAGGCCCTAGTGCCATATTATCTTTTCCTCAAGATATTGTATTTTCCTCAGGATATTGTTCCAGTTCTGCCGCTTTGTTACACTGAAATCTGATCTCCCAAGATCTGATGCTTTATCCAAAACAATGGGAGTTTGGATGACATCAACAGTTCTCAACTTTGGCTGAATATTAAAACCACCTGGAAAGATTAAAAATCCTGATGCCCACACCACACCCAAACCAGAAATTAAACTGTATCGGAATCTCCAGGGATGGGACCCAAATGTCAGTATTTTAAAGCTTCTTAAGTGATCCTATGGTCAACCAAGGTTGGGAACTGCTCAAGTAATCTTTAAATTTTTTCAAATCCCCAAATGCTAATAGTCTAATTTGAGCATTCTCAGGCATATCTGAGGTAGGCCCACTCTACTGGAGTCAGATAATTCTCTGTTGGGGTGGGGTGTGTGAGGGCTCTCTTGTGCAACCCTTGCTTCTACCCACCCATGCAAGTAACACACTCCCACCTTATGCTGTGACAACCAAAAATGTTTCTAGGCACTGCAAAATGTTCCCTGGGGGAAAAATCACCTACAGTTAAGCACTGCTCTACTGCACGACCCAGTAAATCAAACACACTTCAGTAGCATTTAAAAGCTTTTATAATTCATAGCAACATTCTCCTCTGTGTTTTATCCTATCTACTAGAGTCTTCCACTTGAATTTTTATTAAACGAAGAAACTCTATTTCCAGACGTTAATTTTGATGTTGCATTGCCAACAACCAGTAGAGGGCACCTCTAAAGATTGACTGATACTTCTCATTTCTTCTGAGCTTCTGTGGGTGAGTGGTAAGATAGAGGCACAAGCAGACAGCCTGGCCCCACAAGCCCTGTTTGTGGGACAAGAGAAGAATACGGAGGGAGACAGGGCTGAGGGCTGAAGAAGAATCTCTGAGGAGAGAGAAGATAATACAAGAGAGCCAGGGAGTTGGCAGGCCAAGCAGTCAGATGCGGGCCACTGAACTGGAAATTCATTCCAGAAATTTAAAAGGTTCCCAGCTTCATAGAGAGCTGAAGTCACTTTCAGTTTCCTGGAAAGGACTGAAGAGGGTATGGAAAACACCTAAATGCCTTCCTCTTTCTGCCTAGACTAACCCAGCTGCCCCTGAAAAGGAGCAAGTGAGGAAAGCATGGACAATTTCTCCCTACCCGCGATCTTGTGAGAGAGCCCAAGATATGTTGAAGTTGCCACCGTGTATCACAATTTAAAAGTGCTATAAAAAATTCCACTCAGGGAATACCAGCTAGTTTTCTGGAGGGTCTAAAAGTTCCATAAGTGTACACCCGTGGCTGATTCATGTCAACGTATGGCAAAACCAATACAGTATTGTAAAGCAAAATAAAGTAAAAAAAAAAAAAAAAGTTCCATAAGGTCCTCTCTCCAGACTCCTGTTACACTAACTTTGCTCATTCACTCAGTCTTCTTGTGAGCCATGAACTCTTTTAAAAATAGGTCTTCTAAAGCCAGCTTTGATTACACACCCCATCTCATTTACCAGCAGGCTTGATGTTCCCTCTGGCTTGCTTTTTTTCTGACAACTTTGTAAACTCATTTCAGAGGAGGCTTGGCCTCCTCTCAATAGTTCTAGCCTGGCTAGAACTCAAATCGCTCAAATAGTTCTAGCCTGACACCTCTCTATCTTTGGGCAAAATCAGAGGGTACTCATCTTACAGAGACAACAGCCACCTAAGGGAATGTCCTTTTTTACTTTTCAAGAAACAATTTAAATAATGAACATGCAAAGGAAACTTAGATGTATATTACTATGTGAAAGAAGCATCTTTAAGAGTCTCTATTCAAATATGATTATCTTTGGAGGCAACAGATATTAAACTTTAATCTAAATTATTCTTTGGAATAGAGTCTAAAATACAGATTAAGAACTTGGGCTCTGGAATCCAGCAGGCTAGGAGTGAGAACTGGTCCTGGGACCTACCAGCTGTGTGATCTTCAGTATACTATTTAATATATTCAGGTGTCAGTTGCCATCACTAAAAAATGGGGATCATAATAATGTAATTTGACTCAGTTATTTCATAAGGGTTAAATGAGGTAATGCATATAAACTTCTTAGGAAACACTCTGGGTCATATAGCATGCATTTTTGATTCCTGTATCTAAGAACCTTGTAATAATGTCTTTTAAACATACACTGGGTTTTAAAAATCTTAAATTCTTCATGACCATTATGATCTCTGAAGTATGTTTATTTGCCAGTTTCAACATATATTCAGTTCAGTATAAATGTCCCTAAAAAGAGTAATAAAATATTAAAGTAGTCCAATATCTTATTTTATACATTAATAAAGTTAATTCCAGAGACATTAAGGGTTGGACCCAAGAAGGTACAGCTGATCTCAGGGCTGGGAGAACTTCTATTCTTTAAAGAAAATATTGGAAATTTGGTTCTGAATCCATTCTTAAGCCAACTTCTTATTCTGAATGTGGTTCATCCCACTTTAATAACATCACTTGTTTTACAGATAACAAATCTTGGTAAATTATAAACTAGAAGCTTTGAGGTCAGTTGGGCCCAGGTTTGAATGTTGATTCTGCCTCTTAAAGTAAAAGATAACTGTGGCCTTGGGTTGAGCCTAGTATCAGCATACAGTCAATGATTAATATTGGTTGGTAAAACACAAATTAATATTGTAAAGAGTATTGGGCTTTCCTTATTCACATCTTTTAGTAAGAATAGAGCAGAATATAAATATGCCCAAGAATGGATTGTTGATGCCCAGAATCTAAAAGACACCAGAGAGAAAATATTAACACTTTTGAGACAAAAGCTGGGGATAGACATTAAAGGACAGTCCAAATGAATGATTATATAATTTGGGAGGGTTGTAGATTATCATTCATTTAGAAGTTATAACACACTTTGAGTGTCTTACACTCTAAAAATGAATAGACTGATCAAATTGGAGGCTTTCCTGGTACAAACATTGCAATATTAGAAAGATTTGTCTTTGGGCTCCATTTCAGTATATTTTTCCATTTGCTGTGCAATTACCTGGGCCAGTCAGACAATATCTTATTCTTTTTCTGGGAAGGATGCCAGATATTTCAACACACTATTTTTAGTAGCTTTGTGGCACCTCAGCTAAGACTTTCAGCTGGCCTAGTTGGTCGTAATGTGATAGAGGGACATCACTATAATAGCAAAGAAAGAGAACACACACTCAATGTCCACATTTGGTTAATTATGGCTAATTTAGTCACAGTACATCCAGGGAATGTCATGCAGCCCTTAAAAGAATAACATAGATCTATCTGTGCTACTCTGGAAAGACATCAATAATAAATATTCTGGGGTCTAGGGCCACTCCTCTCAGTCCCAACCTCAGCTGCAGCTACGGGGACAGTTTCCATGCAAGCTGAAGGCTACCCAACTCAAGTAACAGCTTCAGTTTCAAGCTCTCTTCCAGAGCTTTTGTCAAAGCTGAGAAGCTTTCTCAGCCCTCCCAGAGTAGACCAGAAGAGCAGGAGATTAACCTCTTGAGACAACCCTTAGCAAATGGGGTTGCCTTCTGTGTTTTAGAGGGACAATTCTGAAGTGTGTTCTACATGGAGACTCTAAGATAGAGTCTCCATGAAACTGGTCCCCGGGTCCACTGAACTAGTCAGCCCGAAGATCCTGGTTTTTATTGGTTTGTCCTCTATAATATTCTTCCTAATATTTCATTCCAGCTCCTTGGAACTAAAAGAAAGAAAGAAAGGGAGGGAGGAAGAAAGAAGAAAAGAAAGAAAGGGAGAGAGACAGAAAGGGAGGGAAGGAAAGAGGGAGGAAAAAGGAAAAGACACAACTACCTATGCCCATGTCCTTTACTCAGATTCTTTTGGGGGGGAACCCAAATCTCAATAAATTTTCCCAAATTTCTGAAAAAAATCAAGATGATGTTCATTGGAAGAAGATGTGAATCAAGTTGCATAATTGGATACACGGTTGTTCCCATTTGTGTGGAAAAAAAAAACACAACAAAACAGTGATATGCATATATGATTATATATACTTAGAAATAAGATAAAAGCTATGGAGGGAACCACACCACACTGTGACACTGTTGCCTCTGAGACTGAGATAGTTAAAGAAAAAGGAGAAGGAGACATGCCATTTAATTTTTATACACTTCTGTATTATTTCAACATTCAAAGAATGTTACTTTTGTAATCAAAAAATAAGTTAAAGTGGAGGAAGCAGTAGTTTCCGTGTTCTTAAAGCATCTAGCTTCCCCTTCAAGCCATAAGGTGTATTGTAGAAAAAAGTAACCACGCAGACACACGACCACTTCTCTTTAAGACGCAACTGCTGAAAATCCCAACCCAAACCATCTTCACAGAAAAATCACACACTAGATAAAAATTCTTTTGGAAATACCCATCTAATGCAAGGTGAATTAACTTCAGATTTAGTCTAGAGGCCTCCAGTGTAATAGAGAATACAATATCTTTTTTTTTTTTCAAACTGAACTGCTTTAATAGTAGGTTAAACCTTATAAGAAACTGATGAACAATTCTCTGAAATGGTTGCACCATTTTGAGTTGTTTTTATTTAAGCTGTTCTGATTGGTTTTCTTATGAATTTCACTCTGACAACTAATGATATTTGAGTATCTTTTCACTCGGTCATTCCTGTATCTCCTTGAAAGTCTTACCAAGATTCATGGGGTCACAAAGACTCAGACACGACTGAGCGACTGAACTGAACTGAACTGATTGAAAATAAGTACTTCCCTGGTGGTTCAGACGATAAAGAATCTGTCTGCAATGTAGGAGATGTGGGTTCAATCCCTGGATCAGAAAGATCCCCTGGAGAAGCAAATGGCAACCCACTCCAGTATTCTTGCCTGGAGAATCCCATGGACAGAGGAGCCTGGTGGGCTATGGTCCATGGGGTCACAGAGTCATACATGACTGAGTGACTAATACTTTTACTTTTCACATTGAAAGAGAACATAACTTTATTTTTCCACAAAAACATGATGCATTTGCCAAACCTGACTGGAAAGAACTCTTCAGCTGGACTCTTAACGCTATCCGGGCTTGAGTTCATCTATCTAGGTTCAACTCCTGGCTCTGCTACTTGCAAGCTGTATGACCCTGTATGACCTTTGTGAAGGTAAAAAATCTACCTTTGAATGATACAATATGTGTTAAGCAACTAGCATAAAGCTTTGCACATAGAAAGCTGGTAATAAATATTAACAAATATTATTTTATAACTGCCTGTAACTAGGTGAGAGAACAAGGCACTATACTTGTGGTTCAGAAGAAAACAGTGAAGAGCTGTGCCTTGAGAGAAAAAGGAATGAGTTGAAGACTCCAAGGGAAGAGAGTGAAACAAAATGAAAAACCTGAGTCAGTTCCAGGCTACCTTGGAAGAGAATCAGGAAAGCAGAGTAGAAAAAGCAATTCTAGAAATGGATGAGCTGAAGACCAAGTTGGGATCAAAATGAGAAACCAATGGTGATGGTAAGATAACAGCAAGTCAGGTTTTAGGAGTCCCACTCAAGTAGGTAGGACTCAAAAATCCAGGAGAAGGTGCATTAACAGCTTCTCTGCATAAAAAATAAAAATAATAATTCCTCTGAGGTAGTTTAACATTTACTGCTGTTGAAGGCACCAAACTCCAGTAGCTTTGAGACCATAACAATGGCTACATCAAGGCATTTCATTTCATTTCATTTCATTTCATTTGGGTAATATAATTGAGTTAGAAAACATTTAGGGGAAAAAAAATGTTTCATAGAAAAGGGATTAGAAATCTTTACTCTGCATATTAAATACAAAAATCCAGCCATGGTATTACATTTGAGTGGGTAAATAAATTTATTTACCAAACTCAGAATATTCAAATTGTATATAGATCAGGCTTCTCAAGTTTTCTGTGATGATGGGCCAGATTTTGTTTGATGCTTTGTTTTCCCAGTCAATTCTGGAACATTACATAGCCTAATTATGTGTCAGGCTACATAACTATAGGTGTAAGGTATGTGCTATGAGTAGTATGCCGGAGAAGGCAATGGCACCCCACTCCAGGACTCTTGCCTGGAAAATCCCATGGATGGAGGAGCCTGGTAGGCTGCAGTCCATGGGGTCGCTAAGAGTCAGTCATGACTGAGCAACTTCACTTTCACTTTTCACTTTCATGCATTGGAGAAGGAAATGGCAACCCACTCCAGTATTCTTGCCTAGAGAATCCCAGGGACAGAGGAGCCTAGTGGGCTGCCATCTATGGGGTCACACAGATTCGGACATGTCTGAANGACTGAGCAACTTCACTTTCACTTTTCACTTTCATGCATTGGAGAAGGAAATGGCAACCCACTCCAGTATTCTTGCCTAGAGAATCCCAGGGACAGAGGAGCCTAGTGGGCTGCCATCTATGGGGTCGCACAGAGCCGGACACGACTGAAGCGACTTAGCAGCAGTAGCAGCAGCAATCCTCAAAATGAGTATAGGACATGGTTTGTATCAGTATGCTAATTTTAATAATGAAACTGAGGCTTCGGGAGGTACAGTGCAAGTCTGTACCTCCTCAAGCCTGTACCTCCTCCTTAGTTACCCAAGCAGACACAACTAAGATAGGGTGCAGCCAGGATGCACACGGGGTCCTTTGAGCTTTGGCGCTCAGTCATTGCGCTCTGTTGCCTTCCACAGGCTTCCAGCGGTCATTCAGTATTTGATCCGGAAGTGATCTTAGATGTTATCTAGACCTGAGATTTCCAATGCAGTCTTCTGACTGAAGACCTCTGATGGTGGGTGGTCCCTCTTCTTTTGACAGAGTCACAGAATCAGATAAGTGATGGAAACGGAGGGTCCACATGGAGTTCTCCTGACTTCTACTCGCGTGTTCTGTGTGCTCAACCTGCATCCTCCTAGAGCCTCAACCCTGTTTAGGAACCCCTGGAAAGAGCAACTGGACAGAAGTGCAGCTTCCCCAGAGGGGAGAAACCGGGGTCACGGAAAGCGATGCACATGAAAATCAGTGTAGTGCTGAGCGCAGAGTAAGGGCTCAGTGTACGCAAATGCCTTTGGTGATGTCCACATGGCCCACTTCTGTGCTCGAGGTGTGACTGGGGGAGGGGCAGTGAGGCCAACAGGTGGGGAAGGGTTTCTTCTCCTGAGCCCATCATCACTAGTGACACATCAGTCCCTACCAAACCCCATGGATCACAGTGAATATAAAATGTCATTGGAAACCTTGTAACTCACCATTAAAACTGCTGCGTGCAGGAAAACAATTGGCTGCCCTAAAGAAGTGACTTATGATCGCCCTTGTTTGTCTGTGTTTCTCTTTAATTATAGCCCCTCTTTAAACACTTGGACACAGAAGGCCTTTGTCAGTGTGAACTCTCTCTCTCACAGATCTCCACATGCACACTCTCCCTTTCATTTCCAGAGCGTAAACACCATCTCTTACTCATTCACATAATGAATTTCAGCCCCACACATCTCAGTTGAAGTGGGGCCCCAGGAGAATAGTGGGCACTGGAGCACTCTTCCTGTTCCAAAGCCCCAGGGGGCTCTTGCGCCCGGATCCTTTATGGGGAGAGAATAATGGGCAGAAAGTGCTCTTTCTGGGACCAATCCCAGCATTCTCTTCCCTTCCACAGCGGAGTTGTTGACTCCAGCAGCCACTCTCCTAAGAAAATTCCAAACCTCTTCCGCACACCCCCTTCTCATGCTTCAGATCTTGACGCACAGTCCCACTCTTACATGCTCCTCCTCTTACAAGCTCAACCCAGAGCCCTTTGGTTCTGGAAAGATTTTCTAGGTCTCAGGAGAGACAGGAGAGCCTTCCTTGCTCCACTTGCCCTCCTTCCTTCTCAGAAGAAAGATGTAGATTTTACTGAGAGCTAGGAAGGACCTTGGGGTCCAGAGCCTGAAACAGGTCTCCGAGACTCCCCGCAAAGTCAGTGGGAACTCGTGACTTGATGGTATCCCCACTGCACACGCTCAGCTTCTCACTCCAGAGTCCTTCCTGTACTTGGTCAAGGATCACAGGAGAGAAAGGCAGGGAGGAAGTACTCTTTCTTTCTTTTCTAAGAAATACTTGGAGGATGCTCCCTTCAAAAATGTTTATTTTCATTTATTTATTTGGCTGCTCTGGGTCTTCATTGTGGCATGTGGAATCTCATTCCCTGACCAGGGATTGAACCCGGGCCCCCTGCGAGGGAGCCTCGAGTCTTAGCCACTGGACCACCAGTGAAGTCCCAGAAAGTACCTTTTCTTGATGTTTTTTCCGCGGTCCACCAGTGCCTCAGCCCCTCTTTGGCAGGAAGACCACCCTTTTCTCCACATCCCTGGGCACTGGTGTGCTGGTCAGCACTAAATAGGCCCCCCTCCAGTCCTGAGTGGCAGCATTTGCCCCCTTGAGCGGTGTGAACACTCCCACAGGACCTGGTCCAAGCTTCTGTCATGATGCCCCTGCATCATGTGGGACATGGGATGGGCACCACTCAGTCCTGCCCTCCTACCCTCACCATCTGCTCTCCTCCCTGCACCCTACCCCCTCCAGCGGGCTGGGGTCTGTCCTGGAGGACTGGTGATCCCCCAGGCTCCAGAGCACAGATAATTGTGCTCAAATCATTAGGACACGGTTTATAAGTTCACATAGCTAAAATGTTAGTGATGACTGTCTAATAGCAAAGTTCTTGAAAACTAACCATTGGTACCAGCCCATCCTGCCCACCGTCTGCTCCCGCAGACGGTGGGCCTGGGCATCCATGGGTTCCGTACAAGCTCTCCATGGGCTCCAGAATGTGCCTTTCTGGCAGCGCTAGCACATGTTCAGGGGCAATTCTTGGTTCTGGATTTTTTAGGGGACACTGTGATGAGCAAATTGCAACGGGAGGGCTGAGGTGGGTCTGGGAGAGAGGGTTAGCCTCCAGTCTAGATATTGCATTCCTGACCCCAACTGCCTTGAGATAAAGGCTAAGACCCAGGGCGCAGCCAGCCGGAGGTCCGCAATGATGCTCAGGGCACTGGGGCCGGACGCAAATGCAGACTCCGCCGCCGGTTGCTCCGGCCAGCCCACGCCTCCTGCCTCAGCGCAACGCCACTCCCTCCCCGCCAAGTGGCTCTGCGCTGGGAGGCGGGATCGAGTTCTTCGGTGGCCCCAGGAGGCTGCAAGCTTTGGGAGGCTGGGAGAGGAGGGAGGGAGAGCGCTGACTGGGCAGTCCAAAGAGGAGGGGGCCTTTAATAGGCTCGCCCAGCGCCTGGTTTGCTGCGCTGTGAACCGCTGGGGTTCGGAGAAGCGGTCGGCACCTCCCTCTAGCTCTCCGCTGCAAATCTTCGTCCTTGCACTTGACAGCGATTGTACTTAAGCTCCCAGGGCGCGCTCTGCTTGGAAAGGCACAGGTAGGAGGCGCGAGCTGCCCGGTGCACGCTCACAGCTCTGGGAGGAGTCTCCCTCCCTGGGGTTCTCCTTTCTGGGAGCTGCGGGCGGCCCGGGGCGTCGGTGGTTCCGGTGTACGGGCTGCCAAGAGACCGTGCCGGCGGCCGGGGAGCCGGGCCGGGCCCTTCCGAGAGCGCGGCCGTGCCTTGCCCGGCGCCATGCTCCTGCTGGGCATCTTAATGCTGCTTCTTGCTGGGGCACCCGCTGGCGGCTCAGAGCCAGAGCGGGAGGTGGTGGTCCCCATCCGACTAGACCCGGACATCAACGGCCGCCACTACTATTGGCAGGGTCCCGAGGACTCCGGGGATCAGGGACTCATTTTTCAGATCACAGCGTTTCAGGAGGACTTTTACCTACACCTGACGCCAGATGCTCAGTTCTTGGCACCCGCCTTCGCCACTGAGCACCTGGGCGTCCCCCTCCAGGGACTCATCCGCAGCTCTCCGGACTTGAGACGTTGCTTCTATTCTGGGGACGTGAATGCCGAGCCAGACTCGTTCGCCGCCCTGAGCCTGTGCGGGGGGCTACGCGGAGCCTTCGGCTACCGGGGCGCCGAGTATGTCATTAGCCCGCTGGCCAACACCAGCGCGCCGGCGGCGCAGCGCAACAGCCAGGGTGCACACCTCCTCCAGCGCCGGGGCGTCCCCGGCGGGCCTCCCAGAGATCCCACGTCTCGCTGCGGGGTGGGCTCAGGCTGGAACCCCGCCATCCTGCGGGCCCTGGACCCTTACACGCCTCGGCGGATCGGCATAGGGGGGGCTCGCAGCCGACGCAGGTCCGGGCGCGCCAAGCGCTTCGTGTCTATCCCGCGATATGTGGAGACGCTGGTGGTGGCGGACGAGTCGATGGTCAAGTTCCACGGCGCGGACCTGGAGCACTATCTGCTGACGCTGCTGGCCACGGCGGCGCGGCTCTACCGCCACCCCAGCATCCTCAATCCCATCAACATCGTCGTGGTCAAGGTGCTGCTTCTCGGAGACCGCGACACGGGGCCCAAGGTCACGGGCAATGCGGCCTTGACGCTGCGCAACTTCTGCGCGTGGCAGAAGAAACTGAACAAAGTGAGTGACAAGCACCCGGAGTACTGGGACACGGCCATCCTCTTCACCCGACAGGTGAGTCGGTCCGTCATCTCTTTGGACCCAGGTAGCCCCCATTTGTTTGGGTGGCGGGAGTCTCCGCCCTTAACTCTCCGAATGTCCTTTATGCCGTGCAGTCACCGCCTCATCCCCGAGTTTGAATTTCGTTGATCTCTTCCGACTGCCACTTGGCTCTTCGGGGGAAAGACTGCCGCTAGGGTCGGCGGAGCTCTGACTCGCTTGCACGCGGACGCACGTGGGCGGTGGGAGGAACGCCCGCTTCTTCCGAAGGTGTCGGCCCGGCGCGGCCAATGACGCCGAGGGGCCGGGACCCAGGAAGTTGCCGCCCCGGAGCCGCGGTTGGTCTGCACGGCCGATAGGGGGCGCCCCGGGGATGGTGTTGGAGAGTCCAGTCCTTCAAGGGGGCGTCCGAGTCCTTCCGCACCCTCCTTCCCAGGCTTCCTTCTTCTCTGCTCGGGGACCTGCAAGCTGAGCGCCGGCTGTTCTTCTCGAGGGCAGCACGTTGCAGTCCTCTGTCTGTCTTNAAAAAAAAGAATGAAATAATGCCAGTTGCAGCCACATGGATGAATCCAGAGATCGCCATACTGAAAGTCGTAAGCCAAACAGAGAAAGACAAATATCATATGATATCACTTACATGTGGAATCTAAAATATGAGACAAATAAACTTACTTACAAAACAGAAATAGAGCAAGAGACATAGAAAAAACTTACGGTAACCAAAGGGGGACAGGGTTAAGAAAGGGATAAATTAGAAGTTTGGGATTAACATATATACACTAAGATATATAAAATAGGTAACTTTACAATAAGGTTTTACTGTATATAATCTATAAGGGAAAAGAATCTGAAAATGTATACACACACACACAAACACGTATGTATGGCTTCCCTGGTGGCTGAGCAATAAAGAATCCACTTGCCAATTCAGGAGCCACAAGTTCTTCCTGGGTCAGGAAGATCCATCCTCTGGAGAAGGAAATGGCAGCCCACTCCAGTATTTTTGTCTGAGAAATCCCATGGACAGAGGAGCCTGGCAGGCCACAGTCAGTCCATGAGGTCGCAGAAGTGTTGGACTTGACTTAGCAACTAAACAATGACAATAACAATATATGTATATATATAACTGATTCACTTTGCTGTACACCTGAAACTAACACAAGGTAAAACAAAAACAAACAAGCAAAAAAAAAAAGATCTTGACAAAATTATGATTCTTTTTATTATATTGATAGATATGTATAAAAGACATTTATCATTTTGCTATTAGCATTTTTTGTCTGAACACTAAATTTTACCATCCTGTTGCATCTAGTTCATTATGGAAAGAACTGCCCTCTATTCCAAATGAAACTCCAGAATGCTGATCGATCCTATGCGGTGTAGGATATGGATTTGCTGTTCAGTCGCTAAGTCATGTCCGACTCTTTGCAGCCCCAGGGAATGCAGCTCGCCAGGCTCCCTTGTCCTTCACTAACTCTCGGAGTTTGCTCAAACTAATGACCATTGAGTCAGCGATGCTATATATACACATCTATGCTGTACATATGGGACTTCCCTAGTGGTTCAGACAGTAAAGCATCTGTCTACAATGCGGGAGACCTGGGTTTGATCCCTGGGTCGGGAAGATTCCCTGGAGAAGTAAACAGCAACCCACTCCAGTACTCTTGCCTAGAAAATCCCATGGATGGAGGAGCTTGGTGCAGGCTACTGTCCATGGGGTCGCAAAGAGTCAGGCACGACTGAGCTACTTCACTTCACTTCATGCTGTACGTATACATATGATATGCATACGCATCCCCACAAGACCCAAGGCCAGAATGGGAAGACGAGTGCCAAGCCTGAGATGTGAAAGGAAGAAAGGCAAGAGCAGGAGTGAGGAGAGGAAGAGGATGACAGAGACCCTGCCTCGAAGACCCTACAAGAGGAAGAAGAGGGCTTGGAGGAAATCAGGGAGCGGCTGAGGGAGCAGCACGCACGGTACTCAGCGCTCTCAGGAAAAACAGGTACATGAAGAAGTAAGTGGGCAAACCCCACAGACTACAAACCCTAAAACCGGTCAGTCCCGTGGAGGAGACATCACAGGGAGCAAACTAGAGCACGGACTGGAGGAGCGGGCCTCCCACAAGAAGGAAGCAAGCTTCCTGTCCCACTGACGCTACCTGCTTCCTTCTCGCCAGTCCTTCCATCCAGCATCTGTTTGTCCCTTATCCTCGGCTTCTGCACACCAGCATTACAGAGAATGATTTGGCCTCCAGCAAAGAGGGATCTTGGTCTTCCCCAAGGCAGTCACACCACATTGTATTGGTTGTTTCCTTGTTGGAGGTCCCTTACACACGGTGAATTCCTGGGGGCCAGAGGCCACATCTGACGAGTATCTGTATCTCCACGCCCAGGAAAGCNCAAAGAGGGATCTTGGTCTTCCCCAAGGCAGTCACACCACATTGTATTGGTTGTTTCCTTGTTGGAGGTCCCTGACACATGGTGAATTCCTGGGGGCCAGAGGCCACATCTGACGAGTATCTGTATCTCCACGCCCAGGAAAGCAATGCAAGTAATAGATGCTCAGCAAGCGTTAAGAGAATGTATGGATAAATGAATCAAGTCAGCCAACCACAGAGCCACCCAAACTGCAGAGGCATCCAACCTAAAGAAGAGAGAAGACCCAGGGAAGTGTGGTCCCTCTGGACCCCTGCCCAGCAGAGCGGAAGCCATAGAAACTTCTCCTCATAGAAATAAAAGTCCACGCAAAACAACTGGCTCTCATTCTCCACAGATCCTGGTTCCAATTCCGTGTGACCTCACCCGGCTGTTATGAGCTGGAAGCTGATCACTTTGCACAATCCAACATGCACTCTTCCTCCAGGAACTTAGACTCATTCTGAATCTTTAAGGAAACTCCTCAAATTGTCAAAATCCTTGCTGTGCGTGTGATCCATGGTTCCTCCTTTGTGGACAGTAAAGGATCCTCCCCGGGTCGCCTCTTCCCGGTGNTGCACTCTTCCTCCAGGAACTTAGACTCATTCTGAATCTTTAAGGAAACTCCTCAAATTGTCAAAATCCTTGCTGTGTGTGTGATCCATGGTTCCTCCTTCGTGGACAGTAAAGGATCCTCCCCGGGTCGCCTCTTCCCGGTCAACACCTCACATCCCTCCCTCCACCTGCCAAGAGGACAGCAGGCTCCCACAGCCTGGCCCAGGCTGGTTGCCACTGCCGCAGCACTAAGGGGTTGGAAGGGAGCTCCACGTCCACCCGTCCAGCCCTTCTCCTGCTCTTTGCTGGGCACCCCAGAGCACCTGGAGCTCCCCAGAGCTGCTCGCCCCTTGTCATCACAGGAGGAAATACGACTCGGCCAAGCCCGACCTCTTCCTAACTGCTTCCACCCCATGAACACAACCATGTGATCAGAGACAATCACACCATTTTTCCAATATCTCCAGGAGATCCAAGAAATAGGTGACTCTAAATGTACCTGTCAGTTTAAGGTCCTTTAGAGACAAAGGTAACTTACAAAATAAGCGCATTTCTAAAAATGTTTAATCCAAACAAATTATATATGGCTTCCTAGACGGCATTAGTGATAACGAACCTGCCCCCCAGGGCAGGAGATTTAAGGGACTCAGCTTTGACCCTGGATTGGGAAGATCTCCTGGAGGAGGGCATGGCAACCCACTCCAGTATTCTTGCCTGGAGAATCCCATGAACAGAGGAGCCTGGCGGGCTACAGTCCATGGGGTCGCAAAGAGTCAGACATGACTAAAGCAACTTAGCATGCATATATAATTATTTTCAAAGTTTAGTTTGAAAAAGCATTAATTACACCAATNCTCCAGTATTCTTGCCTGGAGAATCCCATGAACAGAGGAGCCTGGCGGGCTACAGTCCATGGGGTCGCAAAGAGTCAGACATGACTAAAGCAACTTAGCATGCATATATAATTATTTTCAAAGTTTAGTTTGAAAAAGCATTAATTACACCAATATTCTGATAAATATAAGCAGAGAAGCTCACACATCTGATTTAAAGGATTACTCCTGCCCCTTACGAAGGTAAAGAATCTACCTGCAATGCAGGAGACCTGTGTTCAATCCCTGGGTTGGGAAGAACCCCTGGAGAAGGAAATAGCAACCCACTGCAGTATTCTTGCCTGGAGAATCCCAGGGACAGAGGGACCTGGTGAGCTACAGTCCATGGGGTTGCAAAGAGTCAGACATGACTGAGCGACTAAAACAATAACTTACAAAGTAAAACAAAAGTCCCTCCTGTGTTGGCGCAGAGAGGTGGCTCCAGACTCCTGGAGCCCACGCCGGCCTCCGTCTAGAAAGCGCAGCTGTATGCTGGCGTTCTCATCTCATACTGTATCTTCCCCCGGGAGCTCAGGAATGAGCCATTCCTAAGACTCTGAGAACGCGGCAGGCCCCGGAGTCTGTGCTGATGAGGAGGTGGGGGAGAGATGTTTGCTCTAAAGCATAAAGCACATATCTGCTGGACGGGCCTGCCAACACAGCCTCCCTACTCTCTGGCTTTGCCCTTGCGACGCCTAAGCACAGCTTCTAAGGGGTCACACCGCACACACCCTTGTTTCCGACCCAAGCGGCCACGCATCTTGTGCCTAATATGCTGGGCAACAAGGCCCCCTGGGAGGGGGCCCACACCAGCAACAGACAGAAGCTGTCACGCTGTATGGTTGCTGCTGCTTCACAAGGCCGATCCTTCCAGCAGCGTGACCTATACTCCAGGAGTCCTGATCCCAGGACTGGCTCCAAAAGTGAGGCACACCACGAGGCGGCAGAGACACAGGTCTGTTACATTAGACCAGTGTGCAATCTTCACAGGGCATCCCGGATAGCAGGTAGGCCAACAGCTGCTTTGCCCATTAAGAGACCCTGTTCACGGCCTCTGCTCTCTCCCCACCCATCTGACTGCCGAGCTCTCAGTGTGCAGAGGTCGAGGCCCCCTCCCTTGCAGCTTCCCTGTGACTCAGGCAGAACTTGGAGGAGTGGGGCAGTGACAGCCCCACTGACCTCAGTTGGAAGAATGAGCACAAGGAAACAGACTCGGGCCAGAGACCTCCTTAGAGGAACCAGGTGGTGGGAGGAGAAGGCTGGGAAAGGAGGAAGTTCAGCCCCAGGAAGGGCCCAGCTGTGCCAGCTGGGTCAGCATGGAAGGCTCCCGCCCCAGCCCAGTGCGCTGGTACCAGTCCACCTGCAATACAGCAGAGACTCAGGACCGCACAGGTACCCGAGGGCTCCGTGCCATCCTCGGAAGGCCGTGGTTATGACGTGAACAAAGCGAGAGCCTGGAACTGATTCAAGCCCCAGCTCCCGGGGTCAGAGGAAGCGGGTCACACGGATGCCCTCTTCCCTCTGTCTCTCATACCTGAGAAATATCAAGACTCCGACAACACAGCACCCAGTCTATGAATCTAAAATGTCAATAGATCCTAGCACCAAAGGCTTCTCTGATGTGCTATTCTGACCTTTCTAATCCCAAGACTCAGTGTCTTTCCAACCCTGCAGCTGGGATCTGCGTGCGCTCTGTCACTGAGCTGACTCCTTCCGCGCGGCCGGGCGCGAGCTGGAGCCCTCACAGGACGTGTCGGTGAGCCTGCTCCGGCGGAGCTACCGCAGGGCGCCCAGGTCCCCCATCCCCCGCTCTGCCAACAGGGATACCCGACAACTCAGCTCAGCTCCGAGCAAAGCTCCACTTGGAGCTCCAGGCTCCGAACTCTCTGACTACTCTGCCTGCTCCGAACGGGCCAGGAGCCCGGGGGAGGGAGAAGCAGCAAGGAAGAAGGGAATGCTCCGTGTACTTGAGCCTGTCCTTTCGCTGCAACCCACGAAAAAATCCAAACGAGCCATCCACCCCAGTCCAGACTTCCCAGGCCCAAGACNAGCTGAAACTCCAGTACTTTGGCCACCTCATGTGAAGAGTTGACTCAATGGAAAAGAGTCTGATGCTGGGAGGGATTGGGGGCAGGAGGAGAAGGGGATGACAGAGGATGAGATGGCTGGATGGCATCACCGACTCAATGGATGTGAGTCTGAGTGAACTCTGACAGATGGTGATGAACAGGGAGGCCTGGCATGCTGTGATTCATGAGGTTGCAAAGAGTCGGACACGACTGAGCGACTGAACTGAACTGACTCTCACTAAAGGACCTTTGTATAGAGGAGGGATGTCCTGATTGGAGCATGCAAGTGTCGAATCCTAAGAAAGGTTTTACTCAGTTTAATTCAGTAAATTACCTCTTAATTAAAAACCAGTGTTGACAGAGTTTGGATAAAATGAATAGCTCTCCTTGGGTCTAACTACCTATGGTTAAGCCAACTTCCAGCTCTGGAACAATCCCCCAATCTGTGAAATCCAGCCAAGATGATACCCAAAGAGACCTTAGTCTTATTCAGGCTAAATTTCCTCCGTAACTTATGGGGTTCCTGTCTCCAGGGATTTTGAAGGGGCTTCCCAGGTGGCTCAGTGGTAAAGAATCTGCCTGCCAGTGCAGGAGACAGGAAGATCTCCTCCTGGGGATCTTCCCTGGTTGATTGGGAAAATCCCCTGAAGGAGGAAATGGCAACTTGCCCCAGTATTCTTGCCTGAAGAATCCCATGGACAGAGGAGTCTCGTGGGCTACAGTCCATGGGGTCGTGAAGAGTTGGACACNCCAGACTATGGAGAAGGCAATGGCACCCCACTCCAGTACTCTTGCCTGGAAAATACCATGGATGGAGGAGCCTGGTGGACTGCAGTCCATGGGGTCGCTAAGACTCAGACACGACTGAGCGACTTCCCTTTCACTTTTCACTTTTATGTATTGAAGAAAGAAATGGCAACACACTCCAGTGTTCTTGCCTGGAGAATCCCAGGGATGGGGGAGCCTGGTGAGCTGCCGTCTATGGGGTCACACAGAGTCGGACACGACTGAAGTGACTTAGCAGTAGCAGCAGACCTGCCTCTTGAGAAATCTGTATGCAGATCAGAAAGCAACAGTTAGAACTGGACATGGAACAACAGACTGGTTCCAAATAGGAAAAGGAGTACGTCAAGGCTGTATATTGTCACCCTGCTTATTTAACTTCTATGCAGAGTACATCAGAGAAACGCTGGGCTGGAAGAAGCGCAAGCTAGAATCAAGATTTCTGGGACAAATATCAGTAACCTCAGATATGCAGATGATACCACCCTTATAAAAGAGCCTCATGATGAAAGTGAATGAGGAGAGTACAAAAGTTGGCTTAAAGCTCAACATTCAGAAAATGAAGATCATGGCATCTAGTCCCATCACTGCATGGCAGATAGATGGGGAAACAGTGGAAACAGTGAGAGACTTTATTTTGGGGGGCTCCAAAATCACTGCAGATGGTGATTGCAGCCATGAAATTAAAAGACACTTACTCCTTGGAAGAAAAGTTATGACCAACCTAGACAGCATATTAAGAAACAGAGACATTACTTTGTCAACAAAGGTCCATCTAGTCAAGGCTATGGTTTTTCCAGTAGTCATGTATGGGTGTGAGAGTTGGATTATAAAGAAAGCTTGGTGCTGAACTGCCGGGTCCAGTCTTGGTGCATCCAGGGTAATTTGAAGCAGGGATGGAGTCAGCAATTAGGAAAGAATTATTTAATTAGAGATATGCAGAGAGATTAGAAAAGAATAGTGTAGTGGAGAAAATAGTGGATAAAAGATGTTGAATAACTTGGTTTATGTGGAAAACCAATAAAACCCTGAGACAAGGGGTTTGCACCACCTACGTAGGCCACAGGAGTCTTCCCGGTCTCCCAGAGAAGCGGAGACACAAAGTGCCTCCCTGTTCAGATCTTAGAAGCCCAGGCAAAATTAGTAGGCTCAGCGAGCCTCTGCACTCCAGATGGGAATTCAGCCAGAAAAGAAGAGAGTGAGAAAATACGACACAAGGGAAACCAGTCTTTCCAGGAACTGGTCCGTTTTTATTTTCCAGGGCTGCTTTTATACTTTAAGTCATACATAGAGATAAATGGAAAATACAAAGTCAGGCGGGGTCAGCAGTCCTGACCCTTATTGAAACCACGCTTTCTTTCTGCATTCCTTCCAATATACAAAGTTCTTAGGTGATTTATATTATCTTCTGGCCAAGAGGCCTGCTAACATTTTATGACCCTTTCTGATCATGATTAGTCAACTAGAAAACGTATTTTCTCCAAAGGTGATTTTTCTTAAGTCAGGCACCACCCTCCGAAGGCACCAGATAAAGTTGCATTCCTACAGGGCAAAGGTGCAGTGGGCTATAATCAAGAAAAGAATTTACTTAGCCTAAGGTCTAACGTGATTAATATCAAGGTTAATACTTATTTCTCCTATATGCTAGTTATATCAATTAGTGTGTATAAGGGGCAAGGGATATGGAGGCTAGCAGCAAATATTGGCTCAACAATGAAACCCTCCACCGATATAATTTCTAACTAACCCACTAATACTATACTAATAATTTTCTAACTTCTCAAAAGAATCTTTATTTAGAAAGTTTATAGCATCATATGCCTCTCACGGTTGGGAGGCTGTGAACAATCACATGTAGCCAGATAAACCTGTCAGGCAGGCTAGAGAGCCATCAGAGGAGCTTGTGGACTGAAACACTCTTGTTACACCCAGGAGATTTATTAACTGGAGCTCTAAGTTAGCTCCTTTTCAGTGAGAGGTGGTGGGGGATAGCCCCCTGCAATGTCAGAAGTGTAGGTGAAAGCATAATGCAGTAAGGTAGGCAGACTCTGGTTTGGGGGGTAGATGCTCGAGAAAGTCCAGGGGGACCCCTGAGGCCTGATCCCATCTTTGCGTATGTTAGGCCTCCTTCCTCATTACCTTTGCCATGGGTGGGATTCCTCACGCTGGCTCCCGGCACTGAGGAATTGTTGCTTTCGAACTGTGGTGTTGGAGAAGACTCTTGAGAGCTCCTTGGACTGCAAGGAGATCCAACCAGTCCATCCTAAAGGAGATCAGTCCTGGATGTTCATTGGAAGGACTGATGTTGAAGCTGAAACTCCAATACTTTGGCCACCTGATGTGAAGAGTTGACTCGTTGGAAAAGACCCTGATACTGGGAAAGACTGAGGGCAGAAGGAGAAGGGAATGAGAGGATGAGATGGTTGGATAGCATCACCGACTCAATGGACATGAGTTTGGTTGGGCTCCGGGAGTTGGTGATGGACAGTGAGGCCTGGCATGCTGAGGCTCATGGGGGTCGCAAAGAGTCGGACGTGACTGATCAACTGAATTGAACTGAACTGCACCGCACCACAACAAAGAGCAGCGCCCACTCTATACAAACAGGAAAGCCCATGTGCAGAAACAAAGACCAAGTGAAACAAAAATTTATTTAGTTGATTTTTAAAAATTAAAAAGAAAGAAAACAAATACAAAACAAGATGTCAGGAACAAGAACAATCATATCATTAATCAGAATGTGACTGGGATCTGTTAGGATAGATCTGGACATTTCTGAATTTACATAAGATGAGGATCACCCAGAGAAGTGACAGAAGCAGGCCCCAGCAGATGAGAATCCCAGGCAGAATTCAAACACTGCCTCTGAGAAACAGTGACTCTCCATGACAAATGGCAGAGATCACGCCCTGAGCCTTTGAAGTGGGAGCACCGACTCCAAGAGCCTAGACTACCAGAGAACTAACCCTAAGGAGTATCAAATAGTGAGAACTCACACAAAGGATATCACTTGAACATAAGACCAGGCATTACTCAACCACCAGTAGCACCCTGTGCAGGATGCCTCATCTATACAACAAAGAAAACAAAAATACAAACCCAATCATCAGCAGACAGGATTATCACCTCACTCAGCCTTGCCCATTAGAGGAAAAACAAACAAACAAACAAAAACTCAGCACAAATCTCACAAAGCTCACAAGAACCACTGAACCAACCTTAGGAGGGCAGAAGCCAAAAAGAAGAAAGAATGCAACCTTCTTCAAGGAAAGAATTCGACTTTCCTTGTAGCCTGGGAAAAGGAGACCTCAAACACAATATGTTAAAAGAAAAATAATGAAAAAGCAAGAAATACTGCACAAATGAAGGAACAAACTAGACACACAGAAGTCCAAATAAATGAAGAGGAAATAGGCAAACTACCCGAAAAAGAATTCAGAATAATGATAGTAAAAATGATCAAAAATATTGAAAACAAGAAAATGCAAGAATCAATTAACAAAGATCTAGAGTTAAACATAGAGAGACAAACAACATAATTACTTAAATTAAAAATACTCCAGAAGGAATTAATATCAGAATATCTGAAGCAAAGGAACAAATCAGTAAGCTGGAAGATAAAATGGTGGAAATAACTTCTGAAGAGCAGAATAAAGTAAAAAGAATGAAAAGAACTGAGGATCATCTTAGAGACTTCTGGACCATATCAAATGTACCAACATTCAAATTATAAGGGTCACAGAAGAAGAGGAAAAAGAAAGTGTATGAGAAAATTTTTGAAGCGATTATAGTTGAAAATTTCCACAACATGGAAAAGGAAATAGTCAAGTCCAAGAGGCACAAAGAGTCCCATACAAGATAAAACCAAGGAGAAACACACCAAGACACATACTAATCAAACTAACAAAGACTAAATACAAAGAAAGAATATTAAAAGCAGCAAGGGAGAAGCAACAAGTAACATACAAGGGAAACACCGTACCCTTAACAGCTGATCTTTCAGCAGAAACTCTGCAGGCCAGAAGGGAATGGCAGGATATATTTAAAGTACTGAAAGGGAAAAACATACAACCAAGATGACTGTAATTCAAAATTGATGGAGAAATAAAAAGCTTTTCAGACAAACAGAAGTTAAGAGCATCAAGTACGACCAAACCAGCTTTACAACAAATGTTAAAGGGACTTACATAGTTAAGAAATACAAGAGAAGAAAAAAGATCTATAAAATCAACCCAAAATATTTAAGAAAATGGCAATAGAAACATATATATCAATAATGACTTTATTTTTTAATATAAATTTATTTTAATTGAAGGCTAATTACTTTACAATATTGTAGTGGTTTTGCCATACAACATGAACCTGCCATGGGTATACACGTGTTCCCCACCCTGAACCCCTCCTCCTTCCCCATACCATCCCTCTGGGTCATCCCAGGGCACCAGCCCCANTTATTAATCTAAAAAAAGAAAGTGTGTGAATGGGTTGAATCCACAATTTAGAAAGTATATTGACTTTGATTAAAAACTAAACTCAGCCATACAATTGTTTATAAGAGTTAAAACTAAAATAAAATGACACAGAAAGATTGAAAATAAAGGCAAAGACAAAGATATCTAGGCAGATGGTGACAAGAGAACAAGAATGGCAGTATTAATAGAATGAATAGAATGCCAGGCAAAAATCTTTAAATGAGAAAAAAGGAGTATGTTTCATACTGATAAACTTATCTAGCAAAAAGTTTAAACATGTATAAAACTTTAATGTACCTTATTGTGTGGAATTAAATGTAAACCTACTATCAAAATACCAATGCAAAGCATAAATTATCACAACACTCAGTGTTTTTAATGCACAAATAAGTGGTTTTAAATTGCCTTCTTAAAGTTAAAATCCTATAAAAGTGAAGAAAGTAGAATAATAGTCCCTATACGCCCATTACCCAGTTTAAATAGCCATTATTGTTTCATCTAATCCTCAATTTTTTCTTAGTATTTTAAGGCAAATCCAAAATGTTATATTATTTCATCTATAAACACTTCAGTATGCACATTATCTGGTAACATTTTTTTCATAAGCAACATAACATCACCATATCTAACAAAATCAGTAATTATTTCTTAACATCTCTGAGTTCATTTGGGCTGCTATGATAAATATACCAAAGACTGGGTAGATGATAAACAACAGGAATTTATTTCTCACAGTTCTAAAGGCTCAGAAGTCCAAGATCATGCCACTGGCAGATTTGGTGTCTGGTGAGAGTCCCCTCCTTCCTTAATGGGCAGCCTTTTCACTATAATCTCCACAAGGCAGAGAGTAACGGGAGCTGTCTAAGACTTCTTTTGTAAAAGCACTATTCACATTAATAAAGGCTCCACCATCCTAATGACCTCCCAAAGGCCCCACCTCCTAATACCATCAGCATGATGTTTAGCTTCAACATAAGAATTCAGGGTGATACAAACATTAAGACCATAACAATATCTAACAGCCCATAATTAGACTTCTCAGATAGCCTCAAATGTCAATTTATTTGACTTAAGATCTAAATAAGACTCTCACATTAAATTTGATCGTGTCAAACCTTTTTGTTTCTGTAACAGTCCCCCTGCCATTATTTTTTCATGTCTTAGGTTTTTCAACAGCTTTACTGACATATAGTTCATATACCATACAGTTCACCAACTTAAAGTATATAATTCAAGGTTTTTCTCAAAGATGTACAACTCTCACCATAATCAATTCTAAAATATTTTCATTACCCCTAAAGAATAAATTTTGTACCCCTTAATCACCATCTCCCAACCCTACCATCTTCTCCAGGCAACCACAAATTATTTTCAGTCCCTATAGACTTGTCTATTCTGGACATTTCATATAAATGAATCATATAACATTTAGTTCTTTGTGACTGGCTTCTTTCACTTAGCATAATATTTTCAAGGCTCATCCATGTTTTAGCAGATTTCCTTTGTATTGACAAACAATATTCAATGAATGGATATATTATAGTTCATGTCATGAATTTTTGATGAAACTTGAGCCATGTGTTTCCTAGATTTGTCCTGTAGATTCTCTGACATTTTGGATTTGGCTAATCACCTTCTCTTGGTCTCAGCTAATGTGTGTTGGGGGAGGGAGTGGTAAATCGATTATGGGGTTTAACTAGACTAAGAATTAATATCATAGATAAGAATACTTTGGGTAATGCTAAATATTTCCTATCACATCACATCATGAGACATGATGTCTGGTTGTTCCCTTCGTAAATGTCAAAGCAATCAAGAGGGTTTAGGTGGCAACATCCTGACCTCTCTATTACAAAATCTCTCATGAAATTTTCATTTTATAGGACTTCTCTGGTGGACCACTGACTGATTCTATACTCCCAATGCAGGAGGGCCTAGATGGATTCCTGGTCAGGGAACTAATCCCACATGTCACAGCTAAATATCCTGCATGCTTCAGTGAAGATTGAAGATTCTGCATGCAGCCAAATAAATAAATAAAATTTTTAAATCCATTTTCATTTTATGGCTTTAACATTCACTGACAAACATGTTGCTTGGGTCCATAGGGTTACAAACTAGTGATTTTCTACTTCTATCATTCTTTCTGCATTTATTAGTTGGACTTCTTCCATAAAGAATTTTTATGAATGGCTTGGTTATTCTTAAATAAAGTTTGAAAGGCAGAATAAATGCTGATTCTTTATTTTTATGTATCAATTTACAGATAAGTTAGTGCCCTATTAACCTTCAATGGCAACCAGTAAAGTTTATGTTTTACATTTTTATGGAATTTTACATATCTCATATGATTCAGTGAATTACAATTATTGTTCTTTTGCTGAAGTCTAAATTTTTTCCATTAATTTTTGATAGCTTACTTGTTCTCAGGTACAATAAGATAATACAGGTTTATCTTAATATATTTCTTACCATAAACACGCAATCAGCTATTTTTCTAAGAAGCTCGGTTTCCTTTTAGTTGAAAACCAACAATTTGGGAAATTAAGCGCGCTCATTGTTATTGCATCATTATTGTTTTTATGTCTTTGTAGAATTAGGAAGGCTAAGACAGAGTTAGGAAGTATGTATTGGTTTTTGAAATTAAAAATCATAAATCATAAACTGATACATGCATTTCATGTATTACACAAAATGATTACATGCTTACAGAGTGTTTACTTAACTTGTCTGGTTTTATATGTGTCTTTTTTCTTCTAAGTTGAAAATCTTGGTTTCCAACATTAACATAATTATTTACTTTCTTTATACTATGACATATCTATAATAGTTTTAGACTAGCATTATCAGTAGTATTTAAAACAATAAGACTACTGAACACAATTTAATATTTTTACGGGGTTTTGTTCTTAGCATATAGCCTACTAGGGGTGCAAACTCAAAATACTGCACTTTAAAGTCACTTCTAGTAACTACGTTCTTTATGTGGGCTTAGCATCTATGTGATCTACAGTTGCAGGCATTTGTTTTCAATTTTTAGGGAATTCTTTTTATTCTTTAGCAATTCAATTTCTGTATGTAAAACATTTACATGGGTCCAAAATTAAAACTATAACAAAGTGACTTGACAAAAGTCTTGCATTATGCTTGCCTGCCCCACTAAACCTTATTTCTCTACATAGGCAACACATTTTATTAATTTTTAATCTATAACTAATTGCTTTTAAGATATACATACATATTCCCCCCTTCCACAAAGATTGTAGCTGTTATTATTGTTTAGTCACTAAGTCCTGCTGACTCTTTGCAACCCCACAGACTGTAGCTCTTCAGGCTCCCTGATTTTTCAGGCAAAAATACTGGCATGAGTGCCATTTCCTTCTCCAGGAGATCTTCCAACCCCTTTCCTGAATTGGTAGGCAGATTTTTTATCACTACTGTAAACAGTGATCTACATCTTACTTTCTTTATTTAAAATACATTCTAGAGATAAGTCAATATAATGTACAAAAATCCTTCTCATTTTCATTTGTACAACTGCATGGTCAAGAAAGATTTATTTTAAAACATAAAATCAGACCATGAGATTTATCTGCTTAAACCTTTTTAAAGGTTTACCACTGCACTTAGAATTAAATCTAAACTCTTGACCACAGTTTTCAAAGTCTTATCTGGACTTGCTAGTAACTTCAAACTCATTTCATTCTCTGGCCAGTGTACCCAAATGTTTCTGAACCCTACCTGTATATTAGAATCATCAGGGTTACTTTAATAAAATAGTTTCTTCAACCTCACTCCAGACCAACTAAATCAGAATTTAGAATTTTTAAAGGCATTAGAATTGTTACGGAGAAGGCACTGGTGACCCACTCCAGTACTCTTGGCCTGGAAAATCCCACGGATAGAGGAGCAATCGACTCCAGTGTTCTTGCCTGGAGAATCCCAGGGATGGGGGAGCCTGGTGGGCTGCCGTCAGTGGGGTCGCGTGGAGTCGAACACAACTGAAGCGACTTAGCAGCAGCAGCAGCGGACTCATATAACGGCTTGCAAGACACATCCCTAAGTCCCACCTCCAGATATTTTGATTTAGCACATCTGAGCTAGGGCCTGAAATTTCGCATTTTTAAGATTTCCCAAACAATGCTAATCCTGGTAGTACCAAGGATACCCTTGAAAACCTACTCAATTTATTATCTTCTATCACTTTAACACCATTGTTCTCTTTTTAATATTAAATCACAAATATTTGATGACATTTATTGTCAGTACTATGTAGAAGGGAAACAGGTTTACCATTCAACACTTAGTTTAATGCCTGGAGTATATCTCTTTGATAAAGAACTGTAACTTATTGAATCAAAATGGAAGAATTTAAGTGGTCTCTGTTACAAATTAACAATTCAAGCAATCAAAAATAAGACCACTTCACAAACACACTGGGATGGCTATAATTAAAAAGACAGATAAGTGTCGGTATAAGATGTGCAGAAATAGGAACCCATACACACTGCCAGTGGGGATGTAAAATGGCGCAGCCACTGTGGAAGAGTCTAGCAGTTCTTCAAGACATTAAACACAGAAATATCACATTTCACTTTCAGAATGTACCCAAGAGAAACAGAAACATATGTTCACACAAAACATATACATGAATGCTCAGAACAGCAGTGTTCTTAAGCCAAAAAGTAGAAACAAGCCCAATATCCATCAACTGATAAATGGATAAATAAAATGTGGTATATCATGGTATATCCATACAATGGAATTATTTGGCCTTAAAAATAAATGAAAATATATACTACAAAATGTAAGAATCCCGAAAAGTTTATGCTGATTGAAGAAGTCAGCCATAAAAGACCCATATTATATAATCCTATATTATACAACACACATAGTTCCATTTATATAAAATATCAAAATAGGCAAGTCTATAGAGATGGAAAGCATATTAGTGGTTGACTACAGCAACCCCTGTAGGTCCCTAAGCTGGGAGGCTCGGGGAATGATGGCCAAGAAGTATGAGATTTATTTTGGGAGTATTTAAAATAGTTTGAAATTGATTGTTGTGATGGTTGCATAACTCTGAATACACTAAAATCCCACTTTAAGGGGGTGAGTTGTAAGGCATGTGAAATATAGTTCAAAAAAGATATTACAACATAATGAATAAAAATGTAAAATAAATGGATAACAAAATTTAAAAGATTGAATAGACATATTTAGACCCTTTAATCTTATATACAGAAAATACAAATACTTTTCAAATATCCATGGAATATTAACAGGAATTTATCACATAGGACACCTTATAAACACACTCATAGTCACATACACAAAGTCTAAAGTTGGAAAAATAAAAAAATCTTATAGACCACTTTCTGACAAACACACATAAACAATAGAAATTAAGGCAAACAATAACTTTTAGAAAGTTGTACCAGAGTACGTGGTACCAGCTTTGACTTTTGACCAAAACGTAGAAAAAATAAGAGGCAACTCTCAGATATCGAACAACATGGAGCATATCACTGTGATCCCTGAGACAAGGAACATAATGAGATGTTCACTGGTTTTATTCTTCGGAATGAGGAAACAGGGAGCCCAGGCATGGCAGTGGTGTCAGTGAACTGACAACAGACACTGGAGTTTCAGATTGCTGAGGAACTGGAATATTCAGCAGGTATACTAGAGAAGAAAGATATGCCTGTGGCATGAAGGAAGACAGAAATTTAAACATGACTTGGATACACATACACAAGGAGAGCCCACAAAGTCTAGCAGAGATAATCTGGTGTGGGTTTGAGAGCTGAAGTGCTAGGAGATATGTGGTGTCTAGTTCATCCAATGCTGAGAGACCTCATTTAGTAACTGTTATTCAGCTTGGAACCCAGAAAGGTCATGCCTTAGAAGTAAGGGAAAGAACCTAGAATAAGATTCAGGCCCTAAGACTTATTTCAAAACAGAAATAGACCTACCCAAAATGAGAATAAAATCAACCTTGACAAGACTAAAAAGTTCTGCAAGTTAAATACCCAACACAACAAAATTCAACATTCTTAAGAAGATGATGAAATCATGTATACTATTCAACATATGGTCCACAAAGCCAGCACAGAGTTTTTTAAAATTGCTGAACATGAAAATAAGCAGGAAAATATAAATATCATTAAGAAAGAGAAATGTTAATAGAAAAAGACACTAAGATGACACAGATGTTGAAATGATCAGATGGTGGTTTCAAAGAGGCTATCATATATTTAACTGAAGCTCCAATACTTTGGCTATCAGATGCAAAGAGCTAACTCATTGGAAAAGACTCTAATGCTGGGAAAGACTGAAGGCAAAAGAAGAAGGCAGCAGAGGATGAGATGGTTAGATAGCATCACTAACTCAATGGACATGAATTTGAGCAGACACTCTGGGAGACAGTGAAGGACAGGGAAGCCTGGCATGCTGCAGTCCACATGGTTACAGAGTCGGACATGACTTAGCAACTGAACAACAATCATATATTCNGACTGAAGCAACTTAGCAGCAGCAGCAGCAGCAGCCTGTGCAGACGTGCTTTTCTCCTGACCCCTTGGCTGGGCTACTCCTTGGTTTGGGGGTCTGTCGGAGGGCCCTCTTCATCAGATCTGCACAGCAAATTCCACGATTCCTGGGTCTGTGGGTAGATCCCCTCCCACTCCAATCACCAATCCTCATCCTGCCCCTCTGGGGCCCCTTGTCTGTCTGTGCCACTGGATATGAAAAAAAGAAGAAAAATGAAAAGGCAGGGCGCTCAGCTGAACGGAGCATGGGCGCATTTGGAAAGGCCGAGTCATTAATCTCTCGGTTCTCTCTCTCTTGCCTTCATCCCCGCAGAGCCAAGGTGAAGAAGGGGGTGAACATCCTGAGCACGCGGACCAGCGAGCCTCGGCAGTGGGACGTCAAGCAGGAGATGGGGAACGGAGGCAAACACGCCACCACCGCCGTGGTGTGCCAACGACTGGCGCCAGGCGCGCGCAACAGGTAAGAGGGAGGGGCTCCCTCTTGATTGGTNGGCCTGGCGTGCTGCAATTCATGGGGTTGCAAAGAGTCAGACATGACTGAGGGACTGAACTGAACTGAACTGAAGATATTAATAATAGGTGGAGACTGTATGGCATTTCTGTACTACTTCTGTAATCTTTCTGTAAATCTGGAACTATTCTAAAAAATTAATTTAAAAATTTTAAATTTTATATGTATATAGTTTGAAACTTTTAAATATTCTTCTAAATAACTCAAAAGAGAAAATGGGAAGAAAAATTATAAATAACTTAGAAATATATAACATAAGTGCACTATACCTGAGAAGTTCTACAATACAGATAAAGCAGTATGCAGAGAAAATTAAAATTTATAGCTTTAAATGCATCTTTTAGAAAATAATAAAATTTGAAGTAAATAGCACAAAATTTAAAAAAAACAGTAACATTAAATAATATATAATCTAAAAGTAATATCAGGAATACAAATAGAAGGAAAGAAAAATTAAATTTTTATTAAATTTATAAGATCATTAGGGTTTTGATCAATAAAACCATGTTCCTAAAAACCAGTAATTATAGGAAGCTATAATTTTTTTTAAGGAATCATTAAAAAATACCATTTAGGGATGAGAAATACTTAACTACAAGGATAGGAGAGATTTTTGAAATTATAAGATATATAAGATAACTGTATTATTTTTATCCATAAATTTGAAAAAATTAGGAGGCTTATTAGTCAAGACTGTTTTGAATGCAAATGTCAGGCACCCATTTCCAATTAGCTGCAGCAGGACTTCCCTCGTGGTACAGTAGNAGGATAGGAGAGATTTTTGAAATTATAAGATATATAAGATAACTGTATTATTTTTATCCATAAATTTGAAAAAATTAGGAGGCTTATTAGTCAAGACTGTTTTGAATGCAAATGTCAGGCACCCATTTCCAATTAGCTGCAGCAGGACTTCCCTCGTGGTACAGTAGATAAGAATTTACCTCCCAGTGCAGGGGGTGTAAGTTCAACCCCTGGTCCCGGTAGATTCCACATGCCACGGACCAGCTAAGCCAGTGTGCCACGACTACTGAAGCCTGTGCACCCAGATTCTGTGCTCCACAAGAGAAGCCCCCACAGTGAGAAGCCTGTGTACCGCAACAAAGAGTAGACCTCGCTCACCACAACTGGAAAAAGCTCACACAAAAGCAACCAAGACCCAGTGCAGCCAAAACAAACAAAAAGTCTATCTGCAGCAAAAGAGATCCTGTATTGATTCATATACCTGAGAACTCCATAGGATAGTGCTAGCTCCCAACATGACTGGGTTCAATAGCTTACTGTCATAAGGCTATCTTTCTTCCCACTGTTTTCCCCAGCTCAGCTTCTCTCTTAACTCACGTAGGTTCTCTCCATGTGTCAGAGAAAATGGACATCTACAGCCACAAAATTTCATCTCCCTAGTTTAAGAACCAAAGTAGAAAAAAGAAAATCCCCAAACTCTGATGTCTTGTATCAATCCAGGAGATTCCGATTGGCCCTATTTGGAACTTAGGTCCAATCCTATGACTAAGTGTCCTGAGAATGACACTTCCTTAATTTGCTAAAGAGAATCAGAAAATGAAACACCATATTTAGTGATGAATCATTAGAAGCATTTCTGTTAGAGAAACAAGAGGATAAACTCTGTCACCACTATCTTTGAACACTGTACTAGATTTCATAGTCAATGTATAAGACCAGAAAAGGTAAATATCTTGGAAGGAAAAAAAAAAAAA
>SJYV01031552.1:964747-981014 GCA_006410875.1 Neotragus pygmaeus
GCTGAGCACCGAAGAATTGATGCTTTTGAACTGTGGTGTTGGAGAAGACTCTTGAGAATCCCTTGGACTGCAAGGAGATCCAACCAGTCCATTCTGCAGGAGATTAGCCCTGGGATTTCTTTGGAAGGAATGATGCTTAAGCTGAAACGCCAGTACTTTTGCCACTTCATGCGAAGAGTTGACTCATTGGAAAAGACTCTGATGCTGGGAGGGATTGGAGGCAGGAGGAGAAGGGAAGGACAGAGGATGAGATGGCTGGATGACATCACCTACTCAATGGATTTGAGTCTGAGTGAACTCCGGGAGTTGGTGATGGACAGGGAGGTCTGGTATGCTGCGATTCATGGGGTTGCAAAGAGTCAGACATGACTGAGCAACTGAACTGTGAACCACCCCTTAATTCTTGGTAACCATAAATTTGTTTTCTACATCTGTAACTTTCTGTTTTATAGATGATTTCATTTGTACCTTAAAAAAATTCCACGTGTAAGTGATATCATATGGTATTTGTCTTTCTCTGTATGACTTTACACAGTATGAAAATCTCTATATCAATCCATGTTACTTCAAATAGAATTCTTTTTCCTTTTTTTGTAATGGCCAAATAATATTCCATTAGTGTTAGCCACTCAGTTGTGTCCGAATCTCTGTGACTCAATGGATGCAATTCTCCAGGCATGAATACTGGAGTGGGTTGGCATTCCCTTCTCTAAGGGATCTTCCTCATCCAGGAATTGAATCTGTGTCTCTGTTGTCTCCAGGGAAACTGGCGGCTCAGATGATAGAGAATCCTCCTGCAGTCAGAAAGCCTGGGTTTGATCCTGGGTTGGGAAGATCCTCTGGAGGAGGGCATAGTAACTCACTCCAGTATTCTTGCCTGTAGAATCCCATGGCGGGCTACAGTTCATGGGGTCACAAAGAGTTGGACATGACTGAACTACTAAGCACAGCACTCAATATTTCATTATATATAATGTACCACATCTTTATCCATTCTCCTGTTNAAAAATCTAAGAAAATTAGCTAAAAAACAGTTGCACTGATAAAATAATGAAATGACATAGCAAGATTCAAGACAGATAATACAAAAAGCATTATTTTTCCTATATTAGCAATAACCAGTAAGAATATAAAGTCAATTCTCAAGACTCAGGATTGACCACCAGAACAAAATATAGAGAAATGTATGCTTTATGAAAACTAAGATTTGAAATGGAAGCTTCCATTCCTAGATGATTAGTAACATTCTCTTTGTATTCCATCCCCATAATATTTTTGGTGCAGTAGGCATACCATGATCATCAACTTGAATATAGTCAGAGGGTATGGATAAGAAAAAAGGAAATGGAGAACAATCAAAAAGGAGTGGAATAATAAGTGGTCAGAAAAGACTGGTAGAGGCAAGCCATTTGAGCCTCTATTATGTATTCCTTTCCATGGGTAAATCATCATTATCTGAATTCCTTACATTTCAAAAAGATAAAAATTTTAGATCAGAGTATTCAGTATTTGGGGAACTTCTGTTGAAAATATTAGGAAATATGGTCCATACAAAATAGTCCAAGTATGGAGGGCATTTCTCATTTTTCAAGGACTTGAATTTAATCCTTTTCCCATTCTCCACAAATTCTCCCAAATATCCCTTTCTCTCTCCTTGGCCTCATTTCTATTTTGCTTTTATTTCCTTCTATTTTCCTGTCTTCTTGCCTTTCTTCTCTTCTAAATCTAGATGGTCCTCCCCTTTTTTCTGTTAAACCTGGTGTCAGAGGGGGCTGAGGAGGCCCCAGGTTTTGCATCTAACTCAACCATGTCCCCTGTGGTGTAGGAATGAAGGAGTCAGAAATGGTCAAATATTTACTGTGTCTCATGCTTGGGAAGAGTGAGCTTTTGGGAATTAAATAGAGTTGAAATCAGGTTCCACACAGGTTAACAATTTCTGTGCCTCGGTGTTCTCATCAGGGAAACAAAGACAATACAAGCAGCTCCCACAGAGTTTCTGGATGAATAAAATAAGATATAATAATATCTATTAGTGAACTATGATTGAAAAACAAGGAAGGGAATATAAAGGTTATACTCCAATATTTTTTTTCTCCCACTTTCCTCTCCTGTAGCCTAAAATCACAGGAGTGGAAAGAGGAAAGAAGGCCGGAAGGTAAGAATATGGGCAAAGCAATACTAAATCCTTAATCTCAATCCCTAATTTAGCTGCTGAAGCAAAATCAAAGATACTGAGATGACAGTTTTAGTTTCATATACCAGATTTATAATTTATTCCAGAGAATTTATCTAAGCAACAACATTGCATTTGGAATATAAATCTCAAAGAGAAAAATATTCTTGGACAAAAATTACAGTGAAACTGACACACCCCAGTTAGTCACTGACTTCTCAAGAGAAAAAGAAATCTGGTGATGTCATTCCTGCCTTTGCTCACTCCAATATCAATACAGTTTCAATTTTTCAGAGCGTAATAAGTTCTTGTCTTTCACACAATAAGTAACAAAGCAAACTCCCCAAAACTCATGGAGGTACCGTAGTTGAAGGGGAAGAGCCAATTTTATCTAATTAGTAAATTTTTTAGATATTTAATATTTGTTCTGCATAAAAAATATGAATGTCTGTTGTAGATTACTTATTCCTTGTGGTATGTAACTGTAATTCACTTGGAAAGCATCTTCAAAGTAGGTAGACAAGCTTTTTCAAAACACCAGTTCCCTGTATAATTGCTGCTACATTTATAATTACTCCACTGATAAAGAAAATAGGGGGGAAGGAAGTTTCACCAAAGTCCCCTAAGAAAATGTTTCACTTCTCTCTGTCATCATGTTAGTGAATCTACTACACTTTTAAGTAATAAAGTAAAGAACACACTCTGGTTATTGCTGAAAAGAAATTTCATCAGTCTTCCTGTTAATATGAGTCATAGCAGAGAAGAGTTTGACGATTTGCAAGAAGAAACCACGATCCACTAAAGCACTCCAAGTCTTCAGGCCACAAGAGAATGGATTGGCAACAAATTTTACTCTAAATTTTTCTTTGAGCACCTACTATGTATAAAAATACTACCACTCTTCTAGGATTTGTGAACACTCTTTAAAAATACAGGATATAGTTTCTGACATTAAGGAATACTTAACTTGAAATTGTCTTTGTAAGAAATCAGCAGTCTTTTTGAACCCTCTGATGTTGGGCAATCCAGAGAGTTCAGCCTTCATTCATCATTAGAACAAGGATAATAATATTAATATCCAAATTTCACCAGCTCTAAGCCTCCCATCAATTTGACCATGGGAAGTCCAATTTCTCAGAATCTCCCTTTTAAAGTCATTTCTCAGAGCCTGCCAAGGTGCCTACAAATAGACGCAAATATCCATAAACACAGAACTCAGAAGGGAAAGAGGCCTCAGTAAAGTTGCTTGAACCTCACAGTGTTGAGTGGTTAGCCCAGCAAACTCTTTCATTTGTCACCTTATTAGCAGTTTAGGCACTGACAGGCCACCCAGGGGATCACACCATCCTGCCAATGCCGGACATCTTGTCACCTAAAACTGATCTTGAAAAATGAGAAGTTTAGGGGCGGTCCATAATAAAGTTTTTCAGTGCCCAATTTTCTCTGGACAACTCACTCACAAGTTAGAAACAGGTATTTTCTTTAGGGCCCTTATTCACCCAGATGGTAAAGTCAGGATGGATTTTGGTAGCAACCCGTACCGTACACCAGGAGCAACCACTCCTTAAGACACTGTGGCCTTTCTGCTACTTTTGGTTTTGTTATGACAGTTCTTCCCTTATGGTGACTTAGCTCTCAAAAGCCCCAGCACTGACAGGTCACAATGGGGATCACCCCAGCCATTTCTCTCTGTCGTCTGGCCTCTGTGAGAGCTATTTCAGTCCATCAGACATAGTGTCTGAAGCCAGTGGTATCAGGATTCAAGTCTTGTGTTCCAGGACACTCCTTGGCCCCTTTGCAAATCAGTGTCAGACTTTCTTATCACAATCACCTGAGCCTCAACTCTGACCTAGCCAAGAAGCTCTGTTACACCAACACTGGGAATTCCACTACTAGGTGAGTGATCATAAATGATGTGTCAATGTAATTTGGTAAGCACAGTGAAATGTAAAAGCCTTCTTGGTGCAAAATGTTATTTTTACCTATCAGTTACACAGTTTAAGGGGGCAGAGGTGGTCGTATGTGATTAGATGGCTATTTAAAGTAAGCAGTAGAAATTCATAATAAATCTACAAGAATTAAGATTTTACATACAGCTTTACCTTTCTCAAAAGTTTAAAATATTTTATTTCAGAATATTATGTGCCCAGAATCAGCAAGCAAGCAGCAACATACCTATCTGTTTAGAGGACTTTAGAGATTGAGTAGGAGAAGGCAATGGCACCTCACTCCAGTACTCTTGCCTGGAAAATCCCATGGACGGAGGAGCTGGGCAGGCTGCAGTTCATGGGGTTGCTAAGAGTCAGACACGACTGAGTGACTTCACTTTCACTTTTCCTTTCATACATTGGAGAAGGAAATGGCAACCCACTCCAGTGTTCTTGCCTGGAGAATCCCAGGGANCCTGGAAAATCCCATGGACAGAGGAGCTGGGTAGGCTGCAGTTCATGGGGTTGCTAAGAGTCAGACACGACTGAGTGACTTCACTTTCACTTTTCCTTTCATACATTGGAGAAGGAAATGGCCACCCACTCCAGTGTTCTTGCCTGGAGAATCCCAGGGATGGTGGAGCCTGGTGGGCTGCCGTCTATGGGGTCACACAGAGTTGGATACGACTGAAGTGACTTGGCAGCAGCAGCAGCAGAGATTGAGTACAGCAAATTGGTCATATTTTAGTTTCCAAAGCCCCAGAAAGATAGAGGACTTGATTGGTAATGTTTACTGAGCAGTTACTATATGCCAAGCATTGTCCTAAGTAATTTACATGCATTGTCTCACATGATTAAACAATGCTTTGAGGTAGCTACTATTATAACCTTCACCCTACAGATATGAAAACCAAGATTAAGAAAATGTCCCAGTATTTTGAGCTATTGAGACATGGAACTGAGAAATGAACACTGGGCCTCTGATTCTGACATCTCTGTGCTCCCTGCTTCCCCCGGGCTTCATCATGGGTTTGGCTGCCAAATTTGGCTTCTAACCCCATTTCTGCTCCTAAAGAGTTACTAAACCTCACTACCTTGTCTATAAAATGGAAGAATGAGGATTCTCTGAGCTAACATTTGCAAAGACCCCAATGCAAGATTATCATTACATGAGAGGGCAGAGTTCATCCCTCATAAGAAGGATTAGAGAGTCAGAGGACCCTTCTGCAGCAGAACTGAGCTCTGTGGCACCAGCAGTAATGTCCAAGCACATTTGAAGAGGGGCAACGCTGTTACCAGGTATAGTGATCATGTGATTTGAGGCCTGAAAAGAATGTGGGCACTTTAGTCACACTCCTGACCTCAGATCATCAGTGACTTCTGACAAGGAAGTTCAGGCACATTAGACTTATTTTAATATTTACCTAGACTCAAGTGTTCTTGCCTGGAGAATCTCGGGGACAGGGGAGCCTGGTGGGCTGCCGTCTATGGGGTCACACAGAGTCGGACAACACTGAAGTGAATTAGCAGCAGCAGCGGCGGCAGACTATTTTTGCCTTTGTCCAAAACTAGTCAAGTTGGGAACACAGGGATTATTTGCTTCTTTCATTGTCATGAAAGTTGCCTCAATTACTAAAGCTAATTATTTTCTACAGATGCTCTCATGCTTATCACAGTGTCTCAGAATACAAAAGCTCAGAGGCCGTTGCATGTCTGGGAAACTCTTCTGAAGCTTGGATTCCCCTTTGAATAATAACAATACAGCTAGTCTATGAACTATTTACTTACTCTCTCCTCAATGTGAAATTCTTTCAGTTGCACGTTTGTTATTAGGTTCTCCATCTATACGGCAGCTGGACACAGACTCACTGCAGGTAGCCACTGCTGGATCTTTGTGCTTATGATGAAGTGTGAATAAGGTAAGAGAAGAGGGAAACAGGTTGAACCCTTAGTCAGTGGACTGAGAATTTCAACTAGCTGATGTTTTGTTGTTATTTGCCCTGAAAGGTGACTGCAACAGAAGAGAGCTATCTGCTATCATCTGCCTGTTTAAGAAAGCCCAGTCTCTCTCCATATCTAGTCCATTCTGGGTTGATCGATTAACTGAATATTTATCACTGAGTCCCTATATGCCAGTTCATATTTAAATCCATCATTTGTTAACTGATTGCTATTATCATGTCTAGAATAACTGATTGCTATTATCAACAAGAAGAGGATGACAGAGGATGAGATGGTTGGATGGCATCACTGACTTGATGGACATGAGTCTGAGCAAGCTCCAGGAGTTGGTGATGGACAGGGAAGCCTGGCATGCTGCAGTCCATGGGGTTGCAAAGATCAGACATGACTGGGCGACTGAACTGATAATCACGTCTACTGTAAATCAACATTAAGTAATTTCCATATATGGGTTTGTTAGTATCTTACTCATTGTTCGTGGAATTGGAGATCAGTGGACACCAACCAGTGTCCCCTCTTTTATTTAATCCACTGGTCTCTGCTGGATTTTCAGGGTTCTGTTCACAGGACTGCCTCATTTTCCCTTAGACTAGACTTCCCTGCTATCATCATCAAAATGTCAACATACATTACTTTCCATGCTTGAGATATTGTGTAACTATCAATAATACATGTATACTTCACATGAAAGACCTCACTTAATTCTATAGTTTTATCATTACTATTTCCATTTTACAGTTGAGGAAGTTGAGTCATAGAGAAGCTTCCTGCCCATAGATCACAAAACTAGAGAGGATTGCAGCTGGAATCTACACCTGTGCCTGTGTGACTCCAAATACTGAGCCTTCAAGAGCTCCATATTTACACTTCTCTCTGACTAGGATCTTAAAAAAAAAAATTCATTTCTACCAGTTTCCCTAAAATGATGGCCCAATGAATGGCTCTCTCTTTGGGCAGGTTACAGTTCATTCACCAAATTATAAGAACATAAATTTAGTCTAAAGTGAATGATAATGACCTGAATGTTGTGACTAAGCAATTGTCTAAATCAGTTTCAGGAAAAACCGAGCTGCTTTGTAAGGGAAAACAGTTGGTGTGAGGAAACATGGGTCTCTCCTGTTTTATTCTTTTCTGTATGCCATTAGGTAAGTCACTTAGCTTTCTCATTCAGAAAACGAAGATCATGGCATCTGGTCCCATCACTTCATGGGAAATAGATAGGGAAACAATGAAACAGTGTCAGATTTTATTTTGGGGGGCTCCAAAATCAATGCAGATGGTGATTGCAACCATGAAATTAAAAGACGCTTACTCCTTGGAAGGAAAGTTATGACCAACCTAGACAGCATATTCAAAAGCAGACACAATTACTTTGCCAACAAAGGCCCGTCTAGTCAAGGCCATGGTTTTTCCAGTGGTCATGTATGGATGTGAGAGTTGGACTGTGAAGAAAGCTGAGCGCCAAAGAATTGATGCTTTTGAACCGTGGTGTTGGAGAACACTTTTTGAGAGTCCCTTGGACTGCAAGGAGATCCAATCAGTCCATTATAAAACAGATCAGTCCTGACAATAATCTATATTAACACTAAACAATATAGATTATTTTTTTAACTTTATATCAATGAAACTATACAACATATACTATTCTGTATCTGGCTTTCTTTGCTCAACATCCTGTTTGTGAAATTTATTTTGGCACTATATTTTGGTTTGTTCATTTTTTCCAATTAAGGGCCATTACAAACAGTGCTGCAATGAATTCTTATATATCTGTTGGTACACGTGTATATATAGTCCATTCTAAAGGAGATCAGTCCTCAGTGTTCTTTGGAAGGACTGATGCTAAAGCTGAAACTCCAATACTTTGGCCACCTCATGCGAAGAGTTGACTCATTGGGAAAGACTCTGATGCTGAGAGGGATTGGTGGCAGGAGGAGAAGGGGACGACAGAGGATGAGATGGCTGGATGGCATCACTGACTCGATGGACATGAGTTTGGGTGAACTCCAGGAGTTGGTGATGGACAGGGAGGCCTGGTGTATTGCAATTCATGGGGTCGCAAAGAGTCGGACATGACTGAGTGACTGAACTGAACTGAACTGAACTGAACACATGTGTATGCATTTCTGCTGTGTCCTTGAAAGTGTGCTAGTCACACAGTCGTGTCTGACTCTCTGTAATCCCATGGACTGTAGCCACCAGGCTCCTCTGTCCATGGAATTCTCCCATTGTGGGTAGCCATTCCCTTCTCCAGAGGATCTTCCCAATCCAGGGATCGAACCTGGGTATCCCACATTGCGGGCAGATTCTTTACAGTCTGAGCCACCAGGGAAGCCCACATTTCTGTTAAGTAAATATTAATATATAGAAATGAAATTACTGGGTCTGGGGCGAGAGTTCTCACAAGACAGTGACCATGCTGGCACCTTGATCTCAAACTTCCAGTCAACAGAACTGTGAGAAAAGAAATTTCTGTTGTTTAAGCCACCCATTTTTGTGGCATTTCATTATAGCAGCCCAAGCATATAGGGTTTGAATGTCATTTTAATAATTTAATTAGGTTCTAAAAGGTAACTGAAAGTTAACTTTCAGAAGGATACCTTAGCTAACTATTTCAAAGCATTTGTTTACTTATTTCCAGGGAAAAAGCATTTCATTTCTGTCTTCATCCAAGAGACAATTCTTCAAAGGTAGGTTTGCTGCTGCTGCCAAGTCACTTCAGTCGTATCCAACTCTGTGTGACCCCATAGACGGCAGCCCACCAGGCTCCACCATCCCTGGGATTCTCCAGGCAAGAACACTGAAGTGGATTGCCATTTCCTTCTCCAATGCATGAAAGTGAAAAGTGAAAGGTTTAGGTTAGTCCNGCTCGCCCAATAAAGGCTTCTTAATATCAGCTAGCAGAGACATCTTTCTGTTCGCGGCGACCTTACACATGTAACATAAAAAGTAACATGGGAAGGACATAATAAGTACATATGTATCATTTACAAGTCAAAAGACTCCAATGATACCATGGAATAAACAGGACAGTATGGTTTAAGGAATCCCTTACACACAGGAGCCAGATTTGACTCAGACCTTTGATTACAAGTCTGAGGGCAAACTCTCAGACACAGCTAGCAACAGCCCAGGAAAGCCCTCTGAAAGAGAATTGTGTGACCTTGGATGAGAGCAGACAATAAACTACAGGTGATGGCACTATAGCAGGAAATTTTCCCTATGATTTGGGGCTACATATTTTATGGTGTCTGATCACATGAAATGACTCCTAAAACATTAAACTCTCCCAAACCTGAAATAATATTTTCGTTGCTAGAAGTACAAGGTCAAAACAGCTGGATGTCTTACCTATCTTTGGGAAGATGCATTTTTAATTTCTTTTTAAAAAGATGTTATACAGATATTTTTGAAGAGCAGCCCAGCCATAAACTCAAGATGGCCTGTGGCTGTGAAATGAAGTATCTGATATTGGCCTCTAGATGTCTTCTAAAGCAGTACTGTCAACAGAACTTCCTATGAGGATTTTCTATATCTGTTCTTACCAATATGGTAGCCACTAGCCCCATAGCTATTTAAATTAAATTTAAAAAATCAGTCCACTGGTATACTATCAATGCAATTATAAAGCTATAGTAGTGAAGACTATGTGGTATTGGTGCAAAGATAGACAAAATCAACCTATTAAATAGAACAGAGTGGGAAATAGGTCTACACATATGTGGTCACCTGATTTGTGACAACTGCAAATGTGGGCAAGTGATCAATTAAATAACGATGCTGGATTCACTGGATAGTCATATAGAAAATAAGATGTCTGGACTACCTTTATATCCGATCACTCACAACAATCAGTTCAAAATGGATTACTATTCTAAATGGGCAAATTAAAACAGTAAAACTTTTTGAGGAAAACAGAGAACGAATCTTCATTACCTGAAGTAGGCAGAGATTTCTTAAAACCAGTCACCATCAAAAATTGATACATTGGAGTATTAAAACTAAAAATGTGGACTTTG
Source organism: Neotragus pygmaeus (assembly GCA_006410875.1). NCBI lineage: Eukaryota > Metazoa > Chordata > Mammalia > Artiodactyla > Bovidae > Neotragus > Neotragus pygmaeus. Next base: position 974,830 of record SJYV01031552.1, read on the forward strand.
CTGGTGTCTCTGTGCTAAAGAGTCACCAACAACACATCTGCCTGCCAACACATGGGACACGGGCTCAGTCCCTGGTCCAGGAAGACTCCACAAACTGGGGAGAGACTAAACCTATGTGCCACTACTACTGAGCCTGTGCTCTAGAGCCCAGAAGTCACAGCTACGGAAGCCTCGTGCCTAGAGCCTGCGCTCTGCAACAAGAGAAGATGCAGCAATGAGAAACCTATGGACCATAACTACAGACAAGACCCCCTCACTGCAACTAGAGAATATGCCCATACAGCCATGAAGACCCCAGCTCAGCCAATAAATAAATAATAAGAACTCTCCCTCTCAACGGGCATCGCTAGAAGAATGAGAAGGAACTCAGAATTGAAAGAGATATTTGAAACACATACACTTGACAAAGGAGGCATATTTTAAAAGTCCTTTTACTATGGATAAACTAGTACATTTACCCAGTGGAATTCTACTAAGCAATAAAAAGAAATGAATTATTGACACATGAAATGACATGAATCTAAAGTACAGTAGGCTGAGTAAAAGAAGTCACAAAATAGCAGATATGTATGATTCTAGTTATATGAAATTCTGAAGCAGGTAAAGCTAATCTACTGCAGGGAAAAAATAAATCAGAACTGTGGTTTCCATCAGGAAAGTGGAAATGGAGATTGACTGGAACATGGCATTGAACTTGAAACTCCTTTGCTCACAACTCAGCCAATCTACACTGAAGATTTGTGCACTTAAGTTTTATATCAAAAGAAGAAACATTAAATATGGAATTATATATACACTGAAGTATTTAGAAGACACGTATTGCTATCTGCGATCAATTTTGAAATGCAACAACATGACGATAGATAAAGGGAAGGATAAGAAATATAACAAAACAGGTTCTATAAAAAAATGGGAGATCAAAGCAGTCAATCCTAAAGGAAATAAACTCTGAATATTCACTGCAAGGACTGATGCTGAAGCTGAAGCTCCAATACTTTGGTCACTTTATGTGTGCTGTGCTGTACTTAATCACTCAGCTGTGTCCAGCTCTTTGCAGCCCCACGGACTGGTGCCCGCCAGGCTCCTCTGTCCAAGGGATTCTCCAGGAAAGAATACTGGAGTGGGTTGCCATGCCCTTCTCCAGGGAATCTTCCTAACCCAGGGATCAAAACCAGGTCTCCCGCATTGCAGCTGGATTCTTTACCATCTGAGCCACCAGGGAAGCCCTTGATCACTTGATGCAAAGAGCCAACTCATTGGAAAATACCCTGATGTGAGGAAAGATTGAAGGCAGGAGGAGAAGTGGAGGACAGAGGATGAGATGGTTGGATGGTATCACCAACTCAACAGACATGAGTTGAGCAAACTCCAGAAGATAGTGAAGGACAGGGAAGCATGGGATGCTGCAGTCCATGGGGTCCCAAGGAGTTGGACATGACTTAGCAATTGAACAACAACAGAATCTGTGTGGCAGGTTTACTTGTGTTTACTGTAAAAGTCCTTAAACTTTGCTATTTGAACATTTTTATAATCAAGTATTAGGAAAAAAAAAAAACTCGGGAAAATGGGCAAAAAATTTAAAGAAACTTCATAAAGTTATTTCTAAATAACCAATAACCATACGACAAGGTGCTCAACTTCATTAATCCAGTTCCTGTTCAGTCCAGTCCAGTCTAGTTCGTGTCTGACTCTTTATGACTCCATGAACCACAGCACAACAGGCCTCCCTGTCCATCACCAACTTCCGGAGTCCACCCAAACCCATGTCCATTGAGTCGGTGATGCCATCCAACCATCTCATCCTCTCTCATCCCCTTCTCCTCCTGCCCTCAATCTTCCCCAGAATCAGGGTATTTTCAAATGAGTCAGCCTTTCACATCAGGTGGCCAAAGTACTGGAGTTTCAGCTTCAACATCAGTCCTTCCAATGAACACCCAGGACTGATCTCCTTTAGGAAGGACTGGCTGGATCTCCTTGCATTCCAAGGGACTCTCAAGAGTCTTCTCCAACACCATAGTTCAAAAGCATCAATACTTCGGTGCTCAGTTTTTTTATAGTCCAACTCTCACATCCATACGTGACTACTAGNGACTTCGAAGGTCTCTCGCCTGCTGCCTGGCAACCGTGGGGGACACGGTTCTCCGTTGCCAGGAGGCCGTTCCACCTTTGGTTCCTCCGCGGGGCCCTGGGCCAGGCGCCAGCATCCCTTTGCTAAGTGGCAGTACTGATGCATGGTGGGGGGAAGGATAATGCAGGGTGGTTCTGATTAAAGTGGTGGCAGGAGGCGCCAAAAGACATCAACAGGTTGGGATGTGTTGATGAGTAGATCATTAATTGGCAGCCGTCAACAATATCTGGAGGCATGAATGAAGGGGGTGAGGGGGGTCCTGGGAAGGTGTTGGCAGGTCCAGAGTAACTGAGGGGTCTTTTTCACCTGCCAGGGGGCTCCTGGTCAGCAGCAGCTTGGAGGAACAGACTGACTGGAGTCTCCCCGTGGCCCCTGGCGCCCCTGCCAACTGGCTGCAGTCCAGCCTGAAAGCCCGTCTTAAGGGGGTGGGAGGGGGCAAATGCTTTCAGGTTAAAGGAGCGTCCTGGCTGAGTGCTTTCGGGGTCCTGTGAACCCCACAGGCATGAGAAAGCGCGTGACAAGGAAGTGCTGTGATAATGGCCCCCCTGCTAGGAGCCAGTGGCCCCCTGGCCACTCTGAGAGAACTCTGTGACCACCCAGATACAAAGTGGCCAAGCCCACTTGGGGCAGAAAGTCAGGTCAGCATCTGAACTTGAAGGTGATGGTGAGGGGCTTGTACTTGATGTCCTGTGTCCTTTTTCTGACAGTCTCCAGTCCAACCTGGCCACCTCAAGACAAGGAGCGGGGCCACCGAGCCCCCAAAGCTCGGGGGAAGACTGCTGTAAGTCCCAGGCGATAAGCTGGGTGCAGGGACCCTGCTAAGCTGGGGCAGAGGGGTCTCAAGACTCAGTGATGACCAGCTGACCCTGGCGCGCACACAGAGGGAAACTGGCCTTCAGGCCTCCCTGTCCCCTCCTGACCTCCTGAAGCCCGAGGGGGGCCAGGCCAATGGTCACAGCAAGTGCGTATCACAGAAGGTCCCTCAAGTTCATTTTAATATGCTTCAAACACAAATAATGCAACACAGAAACCGCAGGGGCCAGAAAAGGAACGCGTGACCCCCTTCAGATGGTCACCAAGTATGCCGGCTCCACGGCCCGTCCGCTGCTCCGACACCCAGGCGGAACCTCGCAGGGCGTGTGGTGGGCTGGGGGCGGGCAGGGCGCCAACAGCGTCCACACGCCAAGGAGAGGTTGGTGAGGTTGGGTGGGTTGGTTCGAGACAGGTGAGGAGGCTGTAGCATTTCTCTATGGGAACAGCTCCAGCCTGGGAGGTGGACACCAGAGAGACAGAGGTCCAAGTCCTAACAGCGTTGGGAGTGGGGAAGAGAGAGGCGAAGTGGAGGAGGGGGGTGCTGCTGCCCCTAGAGTTTGGGGATAGGAGCCATNTGGGAACAGCTCCAGCCTGGGAGGTGGACACCAGAGAGACAGAGGTCCAAGTCCTAACAGCGTTGGGAGTGGGGAAGAGAGAGGCGAAGTGGAGGAGGGGGGTGCTGCTGCCCCTAGAGTTTGGGGATAGGAGCCATATATGATGGGCATCCATGACAAGGAAAGGAAGCCAGGCGTTGTAGGAATTAGCTCGGGTACCCAAGGTCAGGGATGGTTAGAGCCACGCTCTAGTCACCTAGTGGGGGATTACTTGGTTCTAACAGCACTACAACTGTGACTTCAACAGGCTAACACACCAGACCACATTCTAACATAACACTGACATCTGTATTGCTGTGTGACTGCATTTAGCAGGTGCCGTTATGGAAGCAGTTCCTAGTTCGGAGGGCTGAGCTACTGTGCCTGCAGGTGGTGCCTACTAAAAGAATACATATTCGTGTATTTTAGTCAATGTGGCATCATCTACGCTAACGGGATGCCCAACTCAACATCACAGCATCATGCAGACCCACTAAACGGAAAAAGAAATGTTTCTTTGCTGGTTATCTCCTGTCTGTCTCCAGGATGGGCAAAAACCTGGAGGTTTGCTAGAAATGAGATGTATGGGAGGCCAGGAAGCCCAAGCTTGACTCACGCAAGGAACACAGACCAGGTCTGTCTTCATGCCAGCCACATATGCCACGAGCAGGCAGGGGTTCTGGGCCAAGGGACCCCTTTCTTGAGCCGTTTCTTTCCTGCTCTGTGACTCTGGCCCCACAAAGCATATCTACATAAGTCTGCCTATCTCGGGTTTGCTCAGAATCAGTCTTGTGCTCAGGACCACTCTGAGGGGCCTTGGGGAGAAAGTACAGGGTCTTCATCACGAACAGTAAAGACATCATCATCATCACTGTATAAATGGCTGAAACTACTTTGCGTGTTATGTTTCTAATGGTCCACAGCCCTACAGGAATCTCTTCCCCATTCTAATCCATTTAGGAGACAAATGCCAGTCCAGAAGCCTGTGACCACCGGCTGGCTGTCTCCTGGGGCTCCTCTCTTTGGAAGAACCTCCTGGGCCAAAGATGGGACCTCTCTCAGCTGTGGTATAGCTTGACCATCTCGCAGAAGAAGACACCTGGGTTTCTGGGAGGTCATGCAATGATCTAGCACAACCAGGAACTGATCCCCACAGGACAAAAGAACTGGTTTTCTGGAAGCCCCTGCTAGAACCCCTGAGCTGCTCAATGTACAAGAATGAGGTTGGGTTACAGAACCTAACTGAAGGGGGGGGCAATGAAATAGGGCTGAGGGTCGTATTTTGGTGGGTTGACCATTTATAGCATCATATCAAACAGGATGCCAGAGGACGCTCTTCTCCTCTACGCTTAGTCAGAATACAGACCCTATCAGCAGTTTTCCTTCTTGAGGATGGAGGGTGAATAGTCTTGGCCAACTCCAAGGCCATTCTCACCCTCATTCTCTAAGGTCATGTGCTTCCATATTTTCCCAAGGATGCAATAGCCGAATGATGGATTCCAAGATGCCATTTAGGAAAAAAGCAAAACTTGTGTTTACAAGACTATAGGTGATCCACTGGTCATGAGTTAACATCTGCAAAACCGCTCATCCCCCTCAGGGTTTCTCACTGCTGCCCCTTATCCACTCAGGACAGGAATGCCAATAATTAAAAATCTGTGGATGGAGTAATAGTGACCTCATGTCATGCTGACTAAGAAGCTGATTGTTTCAAAGGTAGTTACTGACGAATGGCTGGTGTTTGTGTTAAACAGAGTACCACGTGGTGGTATGTCGAAAGGCGCTTCTTCTCTGTATCTTTTTTTTTTTTTCCTTTTTCTATTTTGGGTAGAAATATTCCTGGGAAGGTAGATAGAAATGCATTTTCATTTCCCAATAATTCTTAGGCACGAGTTAGAAAACTGCTGACCGTCACCAAAATACGTCAGCACTTCATGTTATAAAAAATGCAATTCAGAACCGCTGCATGTGTATATACGTGTATCTAAATATACACACATACTGGTGCAGTACACAAGGATTATTCAATGGATAGTCAAAACTGAGCTGTTTGTTAACTAACCTGAAATTCTGCAGTGAAAGTTCATTGCTCAAGGACAACTGGCGTTTCCTTTTTTTGGCTCTGACTACGGCCAAACGTTTGCACATGAGACACTACTGTTTACACATTCCTAAGTGCCCGTCCCAGGACAGTCCTACACACGAGGGTTAGGAGAGGGCTCGGCCTGTGCTGCGGCTAGGCAGCGACTGGGCATGCGCGCATGGGAGGCCGCGACGTAGCGACTGGGCATGCGCGCGGGGCCAGGCGGGCCGGCCCGCGGCGGTCACCACTCCCCGCCGGTGGGAACCCTCGTGGACCGGGCGCCGCAGCTCGGCCCGCAGCGTGGTGGCGTCATCTGGGCGTCATGCTGACTCTGGCGGGAGAGGAGGGCCCGGAGGAGGAGCTGCGGTACACAGGGGATGTGGGGGACAGTTTAATGGGGCTGGTCGGGTCCCCGGTTTGGAGCTTCCATAACAGCTCTTCATTGGTTCGGCTCAGCCTCTTCTTCTCCTGCGTTTCTTTCTCCACATATTCTTGGAGGTTAGCGTTCTCCTCCGACCGCTGTCTGCATGGGGGCGGGGGGGGGGGCAAGCAACAGTTAGAATAGCAA
>SJYV01031552.1:981067-1022257 GCA_006410875.1 Neotragus pygmaeus
ATTATTTTCTACAGATGCTCTCATGCTTATCACAGTGTCTCAGAATACAAAAGCTCAGAGGCCGTTGCATGTCTGGGAAACTCTTCTGAAGCTTGGATTCCCCTTTGAATAATAACAATACAGCTAGTCTATGAACTATTTACTTACTCTCTCCTCAATGTGAAATTCTTTCAGTTGCACGTTTGTTATTAGGTTCTCCATCTATACGGCAGCTGGACACAGACTCACTGCAGGTAGCCACTGCTGGATCTTTGTGCTTATGATGAAGTGTGAATAAGGTAAGAGAAGAGGGAAACAGGTTGAACCCTTAGTCAGTGGACTGAGAATTTCAACTAGCTGATGTTTTGTTGTTATTTGCCCTGAAAGGTGACTGCAACAGAAGAGAGCTATCTGCTATCATCTGCCTGTTTAAGAAAGCCCAGTCTCTCTCCATATCTAGTCCATTCTGGGTTGATCGATTAACTGAATATTTATCACTGAGTCCCTATATGCCAGTTCATATTTAAATCCATCATTTGTTAACTGATTGCTATTATCATGTCTAGAATAACTGATTGCTATTATCAACAAGAAGAGGATGACAGAGGATGAGATGGTTGGATGGCATCACTGACTTGATGGACATGAGTCTGAGCAAGCTCCAGGAGTTGGTGATGGACAGGGAAGCCTGGCATGCTGCAGTCCATGGGGTTGCAAAGATCAGACATGACTGGGCGACTGAACTGATAATCACGTCTACTGTAAATCAACATTAAGTAATTTCCATATATGGGTTTGTTAGTATCTTACTCATTGTTCGTGGAATTGGAGATCAATGGACACCAACCAGTGTCCCCTCTTTTATTTAATCCACTGGTCTCTGCTGGATTTTCAGGGTTCTGTTCACAGGACTGCCTCATTTTCCCTTAGACTAGACTTCCCTGCTATCATCATCAAAATGTCGACATACATTACTTTCCATGCTTGAGATATTGTGTAAATATCAATAATACATGTATACTTCACATGAAAGACCTCACTTAATTCTATAGTTTTATCATTACTATTTCCATTTTACAGTTGAGGAAGTTGAGTCATAGAGAAGCTTCCTGCCCATAGATCACAAAACTAGAGAGGATTGCAGCTGGAATCTACACCTGTGCCTGTGTGACTCCAAATACTGAGCCTTCAAGAGCTCCATATTTACACTTCTCTCTGACTAGGATCTTAAAAAAAAAAATTCATTTCTACCAGTTTCCCTAAAATGATGGCCCAATGAATGGCTCTCTCTTTGGGCAGGTTACAGTTCATTCACCAAATTATAAGAACATAAATTTAGTCTAAAGTGAATGATAATGACCTGAATGTTGTGACTAAGCAATTGTCTAAATCAGTTTCAGGAAAAACCGAGCTGCTTTGTAAGGGAAAACAGTTGGTGTGAGGAAACATGGGTCTCTCCTGTTTTATTCTTTTCTGTATGCCATTAGGTAAGTCACTTAGCTTTCTCATTCAGAAAACGAAGATCATGGCATCTGGTCCCATCACTTCATGGGAAATAGATAGGGAAACAATGAAACAGTGTCAGATTTTATTTTGGGGGGCTCCAAAATCAATGCAGATGGTGATTGCAACCATGAAATTAAAAGACGCTTACTCCTTGGAAGGAAAGTTATGACCAACCTAGACAGCATATTCAAAAGCAGACACAATTACTTTGCCAACAAAGGCCCGTCTAGTCAAGGCCATGGTTTTTCCAGTGGTCATGTATGGATGTGAGAGTTGGACTGTGAAGAAAGCTGAGCGCCAAAGAATTGATGCTTTTGAACCGTGGTGTTGGAGAACACTTTTTGAGAGTCCCTTGGACTGCAAGGAGATCCAATCAGTCCATTATAAAACAGATCAGTCCTGACAATAATCTATATTAACACTAAACAATATAGATTATTTTTTTAACTTTATATCAATGAAACTATACAACATATACTATTCTGTATCTGGCTTTCTTTGCTCAACATCCTGTTTGTGAAATTTATTTTGGCACTATATTTTGGTTTGTTCATTTTTTCCAATTAAGGGCCATTACAAACAGTGCTGCAATGAATTCTTATATATCTGTTGGTACACGTGTATATATAGTCCATTCTAAAGGAGATCAGTCCTCAGTGTTCTTTGGAAGGACTGATGCTAAAGCTGAAACTCCAATACTTTGGCCACCTCATGCGAAGAGTTGACTCATTGGGAAAGACTCTGATGCTGAGAGGGATTGGTGGCAGGAGGAGAAGGGGACGACAGAGGATGAGATGGCTGGATGGCATCACTGACTCGATGGACATGACTTTGGGTGAACTCCAGAAGTTGGTGATGGACAGGGAGGCCTGGTGTATTGCAATTCATGGGGTCGCAAAGAGTCGGACATGACTGAGTGACTGAACTGAACTGAACTGAACTGAACACATGTGTATGCATTTCTGCTGTGTCCTTGAAAGTGTGCTAGTCACACAGTCGTGTCTGACTCTCTGTAATCCCATGGACTGTAGCCACCAGGCTCCTCTGTCCATGGAATTCTCCCATTGTGGGTAGCCATTCCCTTCTCCAGAGGATATTCCCAATCCAGGGATCGAACCTGGGTATCCCACATTGCGGGCAGATTCTTTACAGTCTGAGCCACCAGGGAAGCCCACATTTCTGTTAAGTAAATATTAATATATAGAAATGAAATTACTGGGTCTGGGGCGAGAGTTCTCACAAGACAGTGACCATGCTGGCACCTTGATCTCAAACTTCCAGTCAACAGAACTGTGAGAAAAGAAATTTCTGTTGTTTAAGCCACCCATTTTTGTGGCATTTCATTATAGCAGCCCAAGCATATAGGGTTTGAATGTCATTTTAATAATTTAATTAGGTTCTAAAAGGTAACTGAAAGTTAACTTTCAGAAGGATACCTTAGCTAACTATTTCAAAGCATTTGTTTACTTATTTCCAGGGAAAAAGCATTTCATTTCTGTCTTCATCCAAGAGACAATTCTTCAAAGGTAGGTTTGCTGCTGCTGCCAAGTCACTTCAGTCGTATCCAACTCTGTGTGACCCCATAGACGGCAGCCCACCAGGCTCCACCATCCCTGGGATTCTCCAGGCAAGAACACTGAAGTGGATTGCCATTTCCTTCTCCAATGCATGAAAGTGAAAAGTGAAAGGTTTAGGTTAGTCCAAATGCATAGTTTCAGTACCCAGCATTGGCAATAATGGTGGTTGACGTAGGGTACCGCTCCCGCAAATGAATGATTCTATACATAAAAATTGAAAATGATAACTAAACACGCTCAAATACTAGAGGGTGATTTCAAAACAATGCTGACAGTATAATTTTTTTTTTTACAATAGGTCTAATTACCTATCTATGTAGATCCATATGCTCTTACCTAAAACAGGAAAAGAAAAGGCCTAAAGGAAAAACAGAGTCTCCTATATGTCAATAGGACTGGAAACTGGTTAACCCTTTGTAAAAGGCAATTTGACCAACAGCTTTCAAATTTTAAATGCATGTGCTCTTTGACCCAGTAACTCTAATCCAAGGATTATTCTTACAGATGTATTAATACATGAACCCAATCACAAATGTTCAAAGATGTCAACTGCAGCTTTGCTAGGAATATTTTTTTTTTAATGAACATGTATTCCTTCTTTTAAATTGTTTTAATTTTCATGCATTGTTTTTTAATTAGAAAACAGAATAAATACCATTTTTAATGAAATTAATAAACCCAACAGCTTCCCATTCAAAAGCCTAGAAATTAGACATACTCTGGGAAAGCGTCTACCTTTGGAACTGGCTAGTGATCTTTAATAATTTATAATGACACTTTACTTATAATAAGCCATTTAAAATATGTGATCATTCAGAGATGGCATGTGATTCTTAGGTTATGAAAACTGATATAACTTCTCTCAGTTTTCTACCTCACAATAGTAAAGTGAATCTAATCTTAAATTAGTAGCCTTTTAAAGCAGTTATTCAAATTAAAGAGTATTCATTTTCAAATGAGTGTTACATTATGCTGATGGTATAAACTGCATACTCTTCCTTAATTTACTAATATTTATTAAGTAATGAGTCTTAATCCCAACACCATTATTATTATTGAATAATAATATATGAATAGACTATTTGAATTATATGAATAGACTATTTTTATGATTAACATGAATAGACTTTTTTCCAAGAGATTGTACATATAGTTATTAATTAGATAACCCCATTATATTATGAAATCACCTGTGGAGAAGTGTGTTAAGAACTAGAAAATAAAGAGCTCATGATTCCAGCACTTATTGCTTTGTCTCAGGGTCTGGAGCTCAGTCAGAAACACCCATGAGATTTTCTGACTTCTGAGTTAGGCAACTCCAACTCCAAAAGTTGATATTAGGTTCCAACTTTTCCTTGGAGCTCATATGAGTGAACTTTGTCAGGTGATGAGTTTGCCAGTCTAGCTCTCAGCAGAGTTCCAGTCTGCATGTAGAGAAGCATAGGGTGCTTTGAACAGAATTTTCTAATGAGGAAATTGCTGCACATTCTGCCATGTGGTTATTTGAAGGATGAGGCAATGACATCCTCCAAAGTGGCATCTCCTTTTTTTCTCCCTTTTTAACTTAGAAACTGCCCTTAGGGCTGTTAAGAGTGGATTTTCCAAATATAGAAAGCAATCTAAAGTGACAAATAATTGGAAATTTTGAAATTTTTCTTTTTGTGGTCAGTAATTCCAACAGCTTTCTTCCCATTGGGGAGACACTCTTACTCCTAAGTATTCATTCATTCACTGGAATGTATCAGATTTGGAAATTCCCAACTGCTGTTCCTGTCAGGGATCCATTTCTTCACCATGCCAAGTCTTCTTAACCACAGAAGTCTGCATTTAGAAGTGGGAAAGTTTTCTATTTCTTTCACACTTCAGGAGCAATAAGTCAAATGCTTTGAAGAATGACTATCATCAGAAGATGATGAAGGAGTGGATGCCTTTTAGTATTACCTAATGAGATGTTCTGAACTCTTCAGCAATAGCAGGATTGTACTAAAAAAAATTTCCTTCCCATAAAGTTTTAAACTAAAATTAGCTGGCTTACATTAGCAATTAACTAAACTTCTGTCTCTACATCCAACTCTACTCAACCTGTAAGGTTAACCATATCTGTCTGCTGCTGCTGCTGCTGCTGCTGCTGCTGGTTACTTGCTGGAAAAAGAGAAAGAAGAAATGGCCAATTAATTACCAAGTGACCGAGAGCTACTATTTGTGTTTGGGTCCAATTCTCTTTCATCTTTCAGGTATGAAATCCATCCTATTTCATCCCCAGAAAAAGGAAGCAGGCTTTTTGCTGAGTTATTTGGCAGGACTGGGGAGGTATCTTGTACTGTTGGATTAGCTGAAGGGGTTCCATGTGGGCAATCAAGCAGCATGGTTTAAATGACAGGGTCTGAAAGAAATAGAGGAAGAAGGGTGAGAGGAGGCTGCTGGGCAGTCGTGGGCTGGATGTTGGCTGTTTTTCCTTGTTACATTCTTGCAAGCAGTGAGGCTGAATCCCTGCTCACCAACACTATGTAGTCCTTTACAGTTTACCAAGAGCTTCTATATACAATAACTCATCTGGCTTCCTTAATACTCCTGTGTTTTAGAAATGGCCAGTATACATAGTAAATACTATTTTATATCATACTCCATTAAATTTTCAGGCTTTAGGTCGAACTACTGGGATTCAAATATTAATTCAGTCAGTTTCTAGCTGTGTGACTTTAAGTTATGTGAAGTAAAATATTATGCCAGCCACAGTAGGACAAATACTGCATGATTAGTTGTGTGAGGCATTGAAAAGAGTCAATTTCATAGAACCATAGAATCAACTGGTAGTTGCCAGAGGCTAAGAAGAGGAGGAAATGGGAAGAAGATAATCAGTGGGTATAAAGTTTCAGTTAAACAAGATGAATAAATCCTAGAGATCTACTATACAACATTTTATCTAAGGTAACAAACTGTATCATAAAATTAAAACTTTAAGAGGGCGGATCTCATGCTAAATGTTCTTACCACAATAAAATAAACTTTGAGAAAGATGAGAATGTAAAAATAATACTGTTAAAGCAAATATGAGTGAATATATCATCTTAGGGAGGGAAGGAACTTCCTAGGCATGATAGCAAAGACGGAAGCCATACAAACATTACGAGTAAGAGCTAACTTCTATTGAGGTCTTGCTATGTGCTGGCCATGTACTGAGGACTTGAATTACCTTATTTAATCCTCAATCCTTTAATCCTTTAACTACAGTTCAAGCTGGTTTTAGAAAAGGCAGAGGAACCAGAGATCAAATTGCCATCGGTCAGATCATCAAAAAAGCAAGAGAGTTCCAGAAAAACATCATTTTCTGCTTTATTGACTATGCCAANCTGGGATTTCTTTGGAAGGAATGATGCTAAAGCTGAAACTCCAGTACTTTGGCCACCTGATGCGAAGAGTTGACTCTTTGGAAAAGACTCTGATGCTGGGAGGGATTGGGGGCAGGAGAAGGGGAACTATAGAGGATGAGATGGCTGATGGCATCACTGACTCAATGGACATGAGTTTGAGGTCACAAAGAGTCGGACACAACTAAGCGACTGAACTGAACTGAATCCTCAAATCAATCCTGTGATGTATGATTATCACCCCTTCATGAATAAGAAAAACAAAGCATAGGAAAGTGAATACTGATGATTGTCTTGCCAGAGTCCATTCTCCTCTTCATCATTTCTAAGTGAATTTCAATTTTGTTCAGGTTTGTATAGCTTCCTCATGAATAACTTGTGACCCCAGAGGTGAACTAATTTGTATAAGCCAATCAGTGATTGGTTCAGGAATGAGTACATGATTGACTGATATTTGCTATATCTTCAAGTTAACTGACTCTTCTGCCATCTCTTGGACTTCACTGGTGGCTCAGAGGTTAAAATGTCTGCTTGGAATGCAGGAGACCAGGGTTCGATCCTTGGGTCAGGAAGATCCCCTGGAGAAGGAAATGGCAACCCACTCCAGTACTCTAGCCTGGAGAATCCCATGGACGGAGGAGCCTGGTAGGCTACAGTCCATGGGGTCGCAAAGAGTCGGACACAACTGAGTGACTTCACTTCACTTCTTCACTTCTGCATTCTCTAATCTGCAGTTCCACTTTGTTTTATAATTTCTATTTTTCTATTGAGATTTTCTATTCGTTCTTCTATAATGAGCATATTTTTATTTCTACTTGTTGTTATAATAGCTATAATAGCTACTTTTAAATATGTATTTTCCAAAGCTAATATCTGAATTATTTGAAGATTAGTCTCCATTGATTCTCTTTTTTTTCCTTGAGTATGTAATAAGGTTTTCCTATGTGGCTAAAAATCTTGGATTTTAGGGACTTCCCTGGTGGTCCAATGGCTAACACTCAGGGCTCCCAATGCAGGGGGCCTGGGTTCAATTCCTGGTCAAGGAACTAGATTCCACATGCCCCGGCTAAGAGTTTGCCACAATGAAGACTGAAGATCTCACGTGCTGCAACTAAGAGTGCAGTCAAACAAATTAATCTTTTATCTGGATTTTATATGGACATTAAGAACACTGTAGAGTTTCTTGATTCAGCTATATTCCTCTGAATTTTATTGATTTATTTTCTCAATTAACTTAGCTGAGTGAACGTCACTCAGTCATGTCTGACTCTTTGCAACCCCGTGGACTACACAGTCCATGGAATTCTCCAGGCCAGACTACTGCAGTGGCTAGCCTTTCCCTTCTCCAGGGGATCTTCCCAACCCAGGGATCAAATCCAGGTCTCCCACACTGCAGGCGGATTCTTTACCAGCTGAGCCACAGGGATGCCCAAGAATACTAGAGTGGGTAGCCTATCCCTTCTCCAGGGGATCTTCCTGAGCCAGGAATCGAACCAGGGTCTCCTGCATTGGGGGCAGATTCTTTACCAATTGAGCTATCAGGGAAGCTCTTAACTTAGATGAACTTCGTGTCAAATCTGCCTCTCCTTCATTGAACTGTAGCTAAAGTCTATATTCAGTACTTCTAGCTTCAGCTTATCTGTTTGGAATCTACCTCAAGTGAAGCTAGTTGGCTGGATATATATGTTTAGATCTCAGGAGTTATATTTGGAGTGGGAACTGTAGCTAAAGTCTGTCTTCAGTACTTCTGGCTTCAGCCTATCTGTTTGGAATCTACCTCAAGTGAAGATAGTTGGCTGGATATGTATATTTAGATCTCAGGAGTGAGATTTGGAGTGGAGATGAAATGTTGAGAGGAATAAGCATTTAGATGACAGACGAAGACGCTGGAGTAGATAAAATCACTCAAACATAAAGTGAGAAGAAAAGGGGGGTGTAATGGTTTGTTTCACAGCAACAACCAACTCTCCAACTCTTCAGACACCAATTGGGCGTCCAATGATTCAATTCAATGCTGACACTAAATACCCAGAGTTAACAGCTTTTAATGGCTCAATCTGCCCCCACTTCAGACACTAATTAGAGTCCCAGGCCTCCCCTACTTCTGACCAACTTGCTATAAATTGGTGATTCCCACTGAACTCCTCCTTAGGTTTGATAATTTACTACAAGGGCTCACAGAACTCAGGAAAGCACCTCATTTATTATTACTAGTTTATTGTAAAGAATATTATAGAGAATACAAACAGACAGCCAGATGAAAAGATAAATAGGTCGAGGTCCAGAAGAGCTCCTAGTACAGGAGTTTCTGTCCCCAGGGAGCTGGTATGTGCCACCCTCCTGGCACATGGATGTGTTCACCAACCTGGAATTGCTCCAAATCCCATAGTTGAGGGGCTTTTGTAGAGGCTTCATTAAATAGGCACAACTGACTTGATCACCATTGGCCACCAGTGATTAACTCAACTGCTTTCCTCTCCTCTTCTGGATGGTCAGAAAGAGGTGGGGAGAGGCTGAAAGTTCCAACCCTCTAAACATGCTTTGGTCTTTCTGGCAACAAATTTCCATTCTGAAGCTATTAAGAGGGTAACAGGCAGGAAGGCCAGGGATCTCCAAATGGAGGAAATAGGCTGCATGTGTCAGACATTTTTATCTCTCTTAAGAGGCAGGAGGAAACAAACTAGCGATTTTTCTTCTCTATATAAATTTAAAAGGAGGTTTTCTCTTAAAATACTGTGTAGCCATAATGACACCTGGTTTCACCTGAAGTTAACTATTCTCAAACCTTGAGTTAAATTAACCAATGCATTCTTCTTAAGGAAATGTTTGTCTTAAGCTATGTTAATGTACTATGCATTTACCCCAAACTCTGTCTTCAAGTCGGTTTCACCTCATGGCTCAGAACCTACTTGACAAACCAGTATGTTATACTCAGACATTATTCCCCTAATCTATGTAAGCGAAACTATTTGTATGGCAATCTGCCCTTCTACAAGATTCAGGTCAATCATTTTATGGCCCAGGATGAATCATCTGGTGTTAAGATTATCCCAAAATGCACCTTATGGATTGGGGGCTTGGTGACATTCTGAGTTTTAAGACATTCCTTTCTTTCATTAACAGAAGGCTAGTGACTATATAACATCCAGCTGAAGACTAGCAGGGGGGTACTCTTTCTGCCCGCTTCTGATGCCTATGTCAGAAGCTTTCTCTATCTCCTTTATATTTTAATAAAACTTTATTACACAAAAGTTATGAGCGATCAAGCCTCGTCTCTGGCCCCGGATTGAATTCTCCTCCGGAGGCCAAGAATGCCAGGATCTTTTCTTTCAGCAACAACCTTTCCTATCTAGAGGCCCCCAGCCACCAGTCATCACATTAGCATGCAAAGACACTCATCCCTCTGTAGAAGTTCTTGTGCCAGGAACCAAAGATAAAAACCAAATAAATATTTATTATACCACAATATGACAACCCCATGTTCATGAACTACAAAATGTAGTCATCATTAAGGCATCAGCCCTCCCCAAACTAGTCAAGAGATTCAATGCAATCACAATCAAATTCATACCAAGCTTATTTTTGTAGAAATTGTCTCTCTAATTTCAAAAGCCAATAGAGTATTGTAAAATAAAGTAAAGTAAATAATATAAAATAAAAAGAAAGAAAAAAAAACAAAAAAAAACCCAAAATATATATACAAATGAAAAAAGTTCTAGAAAAGCCAAGATAATCTTGAAGGGGAAAAAAAGCAAAACAAAGTTGGAGGACTACAACTACCAAATTTCAAACTTACTTATAAAGCAACAGAAATACATTCTACCTGCTAATCTCCCTTACATGCAACTGAGACCAATATACCTGTTCCCCATAATACCAAGGTGTCTTTTACACAGTGATAGGACAGCAAATAGATATGTGCTAAATGCAAAGCCTTCCTAAAGACACAAACTGACTATACACCTTAGTGGCATCATTTGGTCATACTGTCCTCAGTAGAGACACAGCCAAAGCAGTAAGAAAGCTCTTGATCTCAGAAGAAAATGATTGGCCTACCACAGACTAACTTTCGATTCTGTTTACCTTGATCCAGTATTTCCCCAAATGTATTATTTTTACAACCGTGCATCACAGGGAGGGAGGAAGGAAGGGAGAAAGGAGGGAAGACGGGTAAAATTTAACCAAATAAACTTGGGGATTGCTAATTTCAACAAACTTTGATTTTATTTGTTGCAAGACTTCCCAGAACCTTTAATATGCTAATCTGTATTACAAGACTATAAGATCCCAGACACTAGAATTTTGTGTTTGAAACATTTTTTAAAATTAACTAGTGTTCAGTGGAACAACATACTTTGAGAAATGCTATCTCAGGCCAACTCAGAAAGGCTACAANTCTGTATTACAAGACTATAAGATCCCAGACACTGGAATTTTGTGTTTGAAACATTTTTTAAAATTAACTAGTGTTCAGTGGAACAACATACTTTGAGAAATGCTATCTCAGGCCAACTCAGAAAGGCTACAAATATAAATTTATTATTTTTCTCTGACAAGAAAAAAGCTTATTAGGGGAACCCTTATATTTTATTTTCTTAGGCTCCAAAATCACTGCAGAAGGTGACTGCCCCCATGAAATTAAAAGACACTTGCTCCTTGGAAGAAAAGGTATGACCAACCTAGATAGCATATTAAAAAGCAGAAACATTACTTTGATGACAAAGCTCTGTCTAGTCAAAGCTATGGTTTTTCCATATGGATGTGAGACTTGGACTATAAGGAAAACTCAGTGCAGAATAATTGAACTGTGGTGTTGAGAAGACTCCTGAGAATCCCTTGGACTGCAAGGAGATCACACTAGTCAATCCTAAAGGAAATCAACCCTGAATATTCATTGGGAGGACTGATGCTAAAGTTGAAACTCCAATACTTTAACCATCTGCTGCAAAGAACTGACTCATTGGAAAAGACCCTGATGCTGGGAAAGATTGAAGGCAGGAGAAGGGGATGACANTCGCTCACTACAGATTACTCCCCACAGATCACCTATTACAGAGGATTCTCAAACACCTTTCTTAACCTCTCTGGATCATTTATGGAATGAAGATAATGCCAGTCACCTCACTGGCATGTGACAAGGACTAAAGCAGTTCATGTTTGCAAAGCACCTAGAACAGCCTCCACACATAACAGGCATGCAATTTGCCTTGGCGGCTTTCTCCAGCTTCCTCTGCTGGACACACTGGGTTGAGGATTCACAATGAGCCCTGTATAGTCCTCCAGTTATTTTTAACAGAGCATAAGTGGCTTGCCATTCTCTCTTCTTACATCTGTCCCATTCCCCCTTTGATAGGCCTCCCGCAAGCCCACCTACACAGGGGCTATGAAATTCCAAAGGGTAAACAACCCTCTGCAGAGATTAGCAGATGACAACACATAGCGGAGGCATTTTCTCACCAGGAGTCCCCCAGGGCGCACTGCTGTTTGGCTGCTGGCCACCCATCTCCCTTCTCTGTGTCTGTGCACACCGACCCCTGCCCGGCTGCCTAATAAACTATCCAGTTTCCAGAGTCCACCTGTTGGGACCCTCCAAGCCCAAGGCAAAGGAAGTGCCCATTCTGTGAAAAAAGGAAATAAAGATGTGTTTACCAGGCACTGGGAGGCACCAAAGCTGACTCCCAGACTCTGGGCGCTCGGCCAAATGAATCCTCAGCTCTGCAGACAGGAAGGTCAAGCTCTGAAAGACATCAAGGGCACAAGTCTCAAGCTGGGAGCTACCTGCCTCGGTGGCACAGTCGCTGCCAAATAAGTTCTTGCTTTCCGACATAGGCCCCCGTCCACATAGAAGTCTTTCCTGAGCACAGCTGGCCTGTTTGACTCAGATCAGTCAGGGAGGGCAGGAGGAGAAAGCCAACCCCAGAGATGCCTGGGGAGTCCAGGCCAGAACCCTGGCTGCTGCCCCGCCCCGAGGGAGGACGAGGGGAGGGCTGAGGAGCCCTGTCGTGGACCATTCCGTGCATGGCAAAGCGCCCGCTAACTCCCTTTCCGGAATAAGTCATCTGAATTTGGATGCCTGCAGGAGCAGCTTTAAGAGAAGATATTGAGTTGCTCTGGGCCTTGGGTATTTCTTTGAACACACTAACCAACCACCATCCTTGACAGTACTGAACTAAAACATAAAACAAAAGAGGTCTCTGGGGTGGGGTGCAGTAACTGGGGAGACTGTGAGGCTGCTGCACTTGAAAGCCACAGAGGACCCAAACAAGCTGTCAACTCACACTCGGCATCCTTTCTGGACCTGTTGACCAAGACATCCAATTCCTCCCCGTAGGCCAACAGGGCACCAGTCCCCCAAAACTGGCCCCTGCCCAGCACTGCAACCTACACATGAGGACCAGACGGGTTAATGACACAGGATCAAGACACTCAGGCCCTTTGTACGGGGAGAGAGTTGTGACTTCCTCCTGGATTTTGGCACCTCATGACCTCAACCCGTAAGGGGTAGGAGGAGGGCTTTATTGAAGAGCTGGGCCTTGGGGTCTTCTCCCACGCCCAACACATGAGATATACTTATTTATAAATACCTAGAAATGTGTGCGTCATATAGATGGCCCCAGGGGAAAAGAAATGCCATTGGTGGTCTTTTGGCATCTAGTGATCCCTCCCATCCTGATTGCCTTTTATTTCAGTATAAAAGACCATGCAGAAAAGTGAGCAGAGCTGTGGATGAGCACAAGTGTCACACTCACACAAGCAACCCGGATTCCACTCATTATTGAACAGCTTGATTGAGGTACAATTCACCAGCCAGATAGTTTACCCACTTCAAGTGTACACCTCAATGATTTCTGGCATATTTAGAGGCCTGTAACATCACTATAATCCATTTAAGAAACTTTTCATCATCCCAAAAGGAAACACTGAATCCTTTAGCTGTGACCCCTTCATTCCCACCATTCCTTTTAAACCTTGGAAACCACTAATCTACTTTCTCTCTGTAGATCTGCCTCCTCTGAACTTTCACAGGAATGGAATCATACAGCATGTGGTCTTTTGTGTTTGGCTTCCTTCTTTTAGCATATTCTCAAGGTTCAGCCGTATTGTAACATATATCAATACTTCATTCCTTTCTATGGCCAAATAGTATTCCTTGGCTTGGATATATCCCATTTTATTTTTCCACTTATCAGCTTCCCATTTGGGTTGTTTTCACACTTTGACTATTGTGACTTATGCTGGCGTGGCTGTGATCAGTTGTACGAGGTTCTTTGTGGGTATATACCTACATTTCTCTTGGCTGTATACCTAGGAGCGGAATTGCTGAGTCATATAGTTTAACTGCCAGTTTCTTTTTGAGGAACCAGTTCTTTTCCACTATCTAGAGTCTCATGGGCTAGTAACTAGGCTCTACTGATTCATTCATTGGGCAGGTATTGACCCAAACAAAGCCCGCCTTTCTCAGTTCTGACCCCTTTCCAGCTTTCCTGGTGATTCCAAATCCTTGAAATCCTTCCAGCAAATCCACTGTTGGCTGGGTTAGCCTGAGCTGTTTTTCACGGCTTGTATCCAAAGCTCTCAGTCTGTTGGCCCCTCTCAGACTCAGAGCATGCAGGCAGCTTTGATCAGAGAGTGGCATGACATAGCAGACAGGCCCCAACACCATACAATGCCGGAGTGTTCGTGACACCAGATTGCCAAAGTCTAGGTGAGGAATCAGGAACAATCCACCAGGTCCAACTAGAGAGACCCTAGCAAAAAGTCCCGCATGGACCGTGAAGCTCTTATCTGACCCCAGGCACACAGTAGACACCTCAGGGGCCCTGCATCACATCCCTACCTCTGACTCATTCATTTGCTCATCCACCCATTTACTCAGTCAACTAGCTTTTATTGAAAGGCCTGGTTTCTTGTAACTACTCTCTGAGCTCTGGGTACACAGTAAAGAAGAATCGATTCTGCTCACAGAAGTCACCATTTCCTAAGGACCGAGGCAGACACATGGAGCACCCTAGCACGTGATGAGTTGAGGGCTGATCTAAGAGGGTAGGGCAGAGGTGGGGAGCGGAGGGAATAGGAGAGGCACATGCACCATGAGCTTGCAGGCCTGCCTCACACCTCGGCTCACTGGCTGCTTTGGCCGCTACTGCAACACTCAGCGGCTTCCGTGACGACTCCAGATTTCAGCTGCTCCACGGACCCCTGTATCCAGAGCTTTTCCCAGAGCCTCTGCCACTGACTTGTGAGCCGCTCAGCCACACTGGCCCACATACAAAAGGGGTCAACACTCCCCCTGGGGCAACCCCACCAGTGGGGCACATAAGGTACTGGAGAAACACTCCTGTGTCCTACCAGGGCACAAAATTCCCAGGCACTTGGCAGAAGGCTGCTCAGAGCCGTTACCAGCTCAGTGACACTGCCATGGCTCCTCCTTTTCTGTTCCACTCTTTGCAGTCCCTCCCCACCTCCCCACACTGAGATCACTCCCCCGGTAAGAACCTGCCTGCAAGCCCTTGACCTGGGAGCCAGTTGAGGGAATGAGGGGGTAGGGGTGCAAGCTAAGAGAGGCAATTAACCCTGTCTTGGGAGGGCGGGAGGAGGTCCTGGAGGAAGTGACCCCTGAAACCAGAGTAGGGGGAGGCTGGGTGAGGAAGGAGATGAAAGGGGCTCCACAATCCTGGCCGAGGGGGGAACCCCAAGGGAAAAGCTGCAGCTGCAGCTGCAAGAGAGAACTCAGTGCTTGCTTCCTTGAGCTGAGTGGTTCACCTCGGGGATGAAGGCTGGTGAGAGGGGGTGTGGTGGGGGCGGAGTGACAAGGACTAGATTGTGAAGGTGGGGACCCTGATCTGCAGGCCCAAGTCTAAGAACACAAGGCACAGCCTCCCCAGGAGGAGGCACGGTGCCCACCAAGCACCACCCACTGGCACAGAGTTCANTTCACCTCGGGGATGAAGGCTGGTGAGAGGGGGTGTGGTGGGGGCGGAGTGACAAGGACTAGATTGTGAAGGTGGGGACCCTGATCTGCAGGCCCAAGTCTAAGAACACAAGGCACAGCCTCCCCAGGAGGAGGCACGGTGCCCACCAAGCACCACCCACTGGCACAGAGTTCACTGGGGCTGCTATCAGGGTTTTCCCATCTCTCGATGAAGAAACCGAGGCACAGAGAAGTGAAGTCATTTTATGCACACACAGCGATGGCCACACACAGCTACTACGTGGTGGAGACAGGTTGTAAACGAGGGCAAAGGGCTCCAGAGACGGTGCTCTTCACCACCAGCGTGCGCTGCCTCCTTCAGATGAAGAGAAGAGGCGAGGTTTGGGCTGGCCCCGCCTCCTCTTCCTCTTTTTTCTTTCCCTTGATCAAGGGTTCTCAACCCCAGGCTGCGTTGCTTCCAGGGGATGTTTGGCAAAGTCTGGAGATGTTTTGATTACAACTAGGGGAGGAGGGTGCTGCAGGCCTCTAGTGGTCAGAGGTTGGGGGTGCTGCTAACCCCCCCACGACACACAGGCCAGCACCCCGTGCCCAACAGCCAAGAGTCATCCAGGCCAAAATGTCTTTCTGGTGGAGGAAGACTGTGCCCAGCTCCTCTCTCTGCCTCCTCCCCTCCCAACCGGGTGACAGCTGAGTGATGGTGGGAGGTCGGGACCACAGGAAGAGGAGAGGGGGACAGGAAGGAGCCCACCACCCAGGGCACACTGTGCCACTTGATGCTTTCTTGCCCCGCATGCTGGTCCGAGGGCGAGGGCTCCCTGTTATTGAGTTTAATGATTCCATAAGAGAGACACACTGATGGATGAAAGCGTCCTCTTTGGATCCTGTATGTCTCCGGCAGGTGGGAGAGCACTTCAGGCCTCCCAGAACTGTGTGGAATGGGCTTTCTGAATTAGGAGATCTAAACTACCCTGGAAATTCCACGGTGGGGTCATCAGAGCAGTAAAACACAGATCTGGAGGGTTAGATGCTGCTGCCGGCTTCCCGCTCTAGAGGTCGAAAAGACCTCCAACTGAAACCAATTGACTTTTTCATGAAACTGACATTTTTGACATTTACAGCAAAGTAAAGAAAAACAGAGTCTGGAGTGGGAGTTGCAGAGTGTTAGACCAGACAGAGCAAACAGGAGCTTGGGGCTGGGGGTCAGGCCCTCTATGAGAAGGAGCTGCGGGGGCCCCACCATCTCTCCTGCAAGAAACATTCCCACTGGTAGCAGGAGGATACCCGCCCAGCGGCTCAGCCTTTCGCTTTCATGGAGCGGCAGTGTCAGGGCACATGGTGTGACCAATGCAAGCGAGCCTGACCTTCCTAGAAAACCCATCCTCGGGGCCAAGTCCCTGCCCTGTGACTGCACCTGGGAATGTCTGGAATCCGCAGGGAGGCCGGCCACACCCACCATACCACCCGCCTGCACAGCCACAGCCCAGCAGCCACACCAGCGCTCCCCGGGCATACACAGCCACAGTCCCAGAGTCCCAGGTCTAGCAGACAAACCCACGATCCTCTGGTCTCTGTCTGGCACTATTAAAGATAAACAGCCTGATACTAGTGAATGTGATCAAGACAGAGTTTAATCAGTAATAATTATTGCAAGAGGGAGTAAAGTCCAGGGTGAACAAGCTCATTTCTATACAGAAGTGGCTGGGTGTTTTAAAGGGAGAACCAGGGAATGAAGGGTGGGGGGGAGTGAGCAGTAGGCTCAGGAGAGTCAGGGAAGTGAAGCATTACAAAACACAAGAAGGAGATGTTGGTCCACGTAAACCCCCAGGGTTGGCTAGCTGGCCTTATGGAGGTTAGGCTCCTCGCCTCCCTCAGAGGCTGGGAGGTGTCCCATCTCCTCAGGTGATGGCTAGGACAGCCAGTTCCTTCGGCAGCCTTGAGTTTTCCCATGTCGGTACTTTGAGAGGGGTTTACCATCATCCTAAGGATGTGGTCCTGAGCTGTTAGAAACTATGTTAGTGTCTGTTGAGGTCTTTACAGGCCAAGGGTAAGGCCTATTGCACCAGAGGGCTCGGAGGAGCCTGGCTGAGGTTTGGTGGAGGAGAGTATCCTTGTTGGNAGGGTCATCATTACTATCTTTCTAAATTCCATATATATGTGTCAGTATACTATATTGGTGTTTTTCTTATTCTACACCAACATCTGCTAATCTTTGGCTGAGGAATGGACAGAGAGAGCCCTCAGGTAGAACATTCAGGTGCTGGCAGTTTAAAGTTCTATCCTGCATTGAAGAGATAAGGGTAAGATGGCATGGTTAGGGCACAAATATCTACTGTCCCCTATTGGGGCAGGCAGTGACTTTGAGATTCCCCCTACAAGTTCTGGGAAGATCATGGAACCAAGGACATTGTCTTAGCCTTGTCCACTTAGACACCTCTCTCAGCCATTTCTAATCAACTGTCTGGGTGTATATCACATGATCTGGTGACTTGAGAAACACATCTCCAGTCCTTTGCATAGCATTGGTTGAAATAAACAAACCATCAACATTGATTTAAACGGTAGACATACAGTTTGTTTATGGAACAAGTTTGTTTTCATATTCTTTATCATGTCTGTCTTCATTTCACAATTTTAAAAGTCTGGCTTCTCAGACTCAGAGGTTAGTGAACAAATCATTGGGTACCAGTAGGGAGGGGGAAGATGGGAGTGGAAAAATAGGGAAAGGAGAGTAAGAGGCAAAAACTATTAGGTAAAATAAACTACAAGAGGGACTTCCCTGGCAGTCCAGTTCCCACATTCTATGTGGGATGGGAAAAAATAATTTTTTAAATTAATTCATTAAGCTACAAGGATATAGTGTACGAGTGGGGAATACAGTGAATATTTTATAATAACCATAAATGGGGTATAACCTTTAAAATTGTGAATCACTATATTATACACCTGTAACTCATTTAATATTGTACACCAACTATACTTCAATTAAAAAAATTAATCTGGCTTCCTTTAGTGCATTATCATTTAGCCATCCTTCCTCTAGGTTCTAACACTTTTGAGTATCAGAGATACTTTGATTCAATTTAGAAAATATTCCTGAGCACCTACCTTGTGTAAAACTCTTCCTTGAGTGCTGTGGGGGCCACAAAGATGACCAGGAGGAATGCTGGTCCTTCCTTCATAGCATATTTCTTTTAACCTATTCTGATTTTATTGAAATTTCTTTAATATTCTGTTATTAATCCCCTAGTTCTACCCTCTCTAGCTCCCTACTGCCTCTGAAATATAAACTTCCAGGCTACAATAGACTGTTACACTAACAGTCCCTGAAGAATCACACCATTACTAGGATAGCCCCCTCCCACACTGATTCTGAGTTTGGCCATGCGACTTAGTTTTAGCCAGTGGACATTACCGAACACAATGTAAACACAGACTTAATAAGTGCTTGTGTCTTTCAATATAGTCTTTTGGAACACTGCCACTGCCACACGGGAAGTCTGGTTCAGACTCTTTAAGGACGAAAGCTCCTGGAGAGAGAAGTTCAGCTGAAGTCCAGCTGAGCCTAGCCTCTAGGGGTCCATAAGAGAGCCCAGGCAAGATCAACAGAAGAACCTCCCAGCCTTGCCACAGAATCATAAAAAACAACTATTGTTTAAGCCAAAGATTTGGTTGTTTTGTTATGCAGCAATTGGTAATGGAAACATATGCCTTATTTTCAAGGTCGTTCTCTAACTCTGTCATGGAAGAATTCCATTTCAGTCCTAAAGGTCTCCAGCCAACTTTCCAAGACGCTATACTAAGGTCTATTCTGCAAGAAGGAAGAGCCTGGGCTCTGGCATCAAGTGTTTCTTGGCTATGGGGCTTCGGACAATTTACTTAACCTTTCTAAGCATCAGTTTTTCTGCATTAGAGCAGTGTTTCTTAAAATGTAGTCTACTTGTATCAGAAATACTAGGCACTTTTATAAAAAAAAAAAAAAAAAAAAAGTCTTGGGATTTCCCTGCTAGTCCAGTGGCAAAGATTCCATGTTCCCACTGCAGGGGGCCCAGGTTGAACGGCTGGTCAGGCAACTATTAATAGACTCCACATGCCCCAACTAAGACCTGGCACAGTCAAATAGAGAAAATAAATAATTATTTTTAAAAAAATAGTCTTAAGCAGCTATTTTTATAATATTTGGAACAATGGCTATTAAAACAGCTGGAACAATTGCTTGTAACTGGAAACAATGTCAACATATATTAACTGGTGAAAGCCTATGATATATTCATATAATGGAATACCCCTCAGCACTAAAAAGGACAGAACTACTGATACATTAACATGATTGAATCTGTCAAATATAATTTTGAGCAAAAGAAGCCAGACACAGAAGAATATATATTACACAGTTCTATTAATACCTATTTTAAGTCTCAGAACAGGTAATACTGATTTGTGATTATCAGATGAGATAAACTAATGAAATCAGAGTAGTGATCACCTCTTACTAAGAAGGACTGACTGAAAAGAGGAACAAGGGGACAGGATGTCATGATGGAATCTGAATCTTGATTTGGGTGTAGGTAACAAAAATTCAGGCATCTGTCAAAATATTAAACTGTACACTTAAAACCTCTGCATTTTTACATGAAAATTAGACTTCAATTTAAAAAATGGATTGCAGAAATCATGCAGATTTGGGCCTGCTTTATGGGCTGAATGGGCTTCCCTGATGGCTTCAATAGTAAAGACTCTGCCTGCAATGCAGGAGACCTGGGTTCGATCCCTGAGTCAGGAAGATCCCCTGGGGAATAGAATGGCAATGGCAGCCCACTCCAGGACTCTTGCCTGGAGAATTCCATGGACAGAGGAGCTTGGCTGGCTACAGTCCATGGGGTCGAAAAGAGATGGACACAATTGAGGGACTTTCACTTTCACTATTGGCTGAATATTTAAATGGCTTTCTCAAACTTATTTCATCTCTTCTATGGAGAAGTTGGAAAGCTGAGAATATATTTCCCTGGTATCCTCAAAGTTAGGCTTCTGGGTGTGAATTAGTTGTGTCAGTTAGGTGTATTCATGAGAGATTTGGGAAGAGGAAAGAAGGTAACTCTATTTTGCCATCTTTCCACGGAGCTTCAGGCCAATAAGTGGGCTCTGACAAATACTGGCAGGGGTCAGACTCCACACTCTAGTTAAGGACAACAGTGAGAACCTAACAAACAGTAGGGGCAGATTGACAGGCCAGCAGACCTCTAGATCTCAGCTACACTGGAATGACCTTGAGTCCAAAAGCCAAGTGGCTTCCTCTTCTCCAGCCCTTTCAGTGATTTTGTAAAGTCTCCATTCCTTATCCTACATCTCCTTCTGCTTGATACACCTGGAGGACTGTTTGCTTCCTGCACTTGAGACAGGCTAGGGCCTGGGACCCTTTGTTGCAGTGCTGCAATGCTTGTACCTGGACAATCCTTCCTCAGCAACAAAATACAAAGCAACTACGTGGGACTAAAAATACCTGCATGCAGTTGGGGCAACTTCTGGATAAAAGATACAAAGAGACTAAAAAAAAAACCAACTGCCTCTTTAGAAGAGAAGGGAACAAAAGCAGGATACTGCGGATGCCCCCTGTACACATCACCTAAGGGGTGGGCAAACCACCTCAGCCACCTCTCTGGCCTGACCCCTGGACACATCTCTACCTTCAACCCAAACAAGGAATAAGCTCCAAGCTTGCTGCCACTCAGGGAGAGAGCAAACAAGGGAACCTGTTTGTTCTTATTTCCCCTGCCACAGTAGGGGCCCCAATAAAACCTGGTCTGAATTTTGTAGGGCCCCAATAAAGTCTGGCCTGAATTTCTTAGGGCCCCAGAAAAGCCTGGCCTGAATGTCTTGTCTGGCCTCTGATCCTTCTCTTAAGGCAGCCAAGAACCCGGTCAGTAACACACTGAACCCTACTACAGAGCCCTCCACAACCCAGACCTAATGAAGTAATGATGGAATCTAGTGATTCTATCACAGGGAGTGACTGAGGCTCACATGAGATCTTATAGTTTAAAAGAAGGCATGTGACAGAGTATATGCTCAGAAAGTCAAGTAGCAACTAATTATTGGGGTTACTCAGTTAAATTATTGAGATTGTTTAAGTGAGTGAAAGTCACTCAGTTGTGTCCAACTCTTTGCAACCCCATGGAGTGTATAGTTCATGGAATTCTCCAGGCCAGAATACCAGAGTGGGTAGCCTTTCCCTTCTCCAGGGGATCTTCCCAATCCAGGGATCAAACCCAGGTCTCCTTACTGGACAAGAAAAAAATTTAAGAATAAATGGAAGCCTAGGTGTGTGGTGCAAACACATACTTCTTTTTGAAACAGGTCAACCAAACTCATTCTTCCTTGCCTAAATTGTCAAGGCTTGAGCTACTGCCATCAGGTGAAGCCAAACGTGCTGCCTTAGCCATGGCTCTTTGGACTAGAGACTGGTGAAGGTGCCAAAGAGCACCAGACTAAGGTTGAGCAGAAAGGAAGTTGCCCTAGAACAGTTTGGATGGATCTCAGCCAACTCTGCCCAACAGCCTTCTGACATGGTCTCTCACATCAGCTCTCTGCCTAGTACAGTTCCATCACCAAAGGGCTTTGAAGTCTCACACCCATGCTTCAGATTAAGTTGGGTTCCTTACTCCCCTCGTGCGTTTTCCTTAGAACCACTCTCACAATTGCAATTGAATATTTTATAATTAATTAATACTTCTCTCCCACACTAGATGTAAGCTCAGTGACAGCTGACATTTGCATATATTGTTCATCACTCTATCTCTGGTGTCTAGTTCAGCGCCTGTTACATAGAAGGTGCTCAGTGAATTTTTATAAATGAGGAAACTAACCAATTCAAGCTCATAACATCATTGCTAAGCATGGTGGCTCCTTGGAAAAGCATCAACCAGGGCAATCTCAGGTCTTTGTGGTGGTGCATTCAGCTCAGAACTAATTTACCTGTTTAACCTGCAGGTTGACAATGTTCAAGATAAAAAGAAAAGTAAGATCCTGGCACTTGTGATGGGCAGACAGGAGATTCTAGAGGTCCTGGACTGGGCTGAGAGATTAGATTCAGGTGCAGTTTTTGTCTTACCCCCAAAGTAATACTATACATGTTATTTTCACAATGTTTTCTGCACATTTCATCCCCACTGTTATGATAGTATAAAATATATAATCATTTGGTAAATTAGACCAAAGGCATAAGTTGATC
The DNA here is from genome assembly GCA_006410875.1 of Neotragus pygmaeus. NCBI lineage: Eukaryota > Metazoa > Chordata > Mammalia > Artiodactyla > Bovidae > Neotragus > Neotragus pygmaeus. Next base: position 1,003,655 of record SJYV01031552.1, read on the forward strand.
ATTGTTTTGGAACAATCTAAATTTTATCTCAGTAAAGACTAAATGTGAAACATCTTGGGCAGTAGTATGAGCCATATCCTAGAGAACCAATTATGAAAACCTGGGAAAGGAAGAGAAGAAACCCTCAAATTTAGAAACATTTCTGTTAGGCTTGCTAAAACTACTTTACTGTGCATAACAACCAGAGGTATCATGACCTGACAACTGATAACCTTACAATAGAGCCTTCTCGTTCACATTTGTGAGAAGTTTCATCATGAATACTTTACTGACAAATTGTGAATTTAAGGCTACATTTCTTATGTTAAAAAGGATCAAAATGTTTTAATACAAATTCCCAGGACTGAAGATTTTAGAAATAATTTTGTATACTCAAAGAAAGGAAAAAGCTCTTTAAGACTGCCTAAACTAATTTGGAAAAAGGTACAGTGGGAAATAGAAATTAATCAGCTAGAAGACAATTGCCCTCTGTAATTATGATAAGACTTAATCTGTTAGGAGAAGGCAATGGCAACCCACTCCAGTACTCTTGCCTGGAAAATTCCATGGATGGAGGAGCCTGGTAGGCTATAGTCCATGGGGTCACAAAGAGTCAGACACGACGGAGCAACTTCACATTCAAAGTAAGAAAGACCAGAAACAAGTCCTACTGGTTCTCAAGCCTCCTTGTCCATTCTTGCAGGTACCCTATCTGGTACTTTTCACCCGCACCTCAGGTGGCTGCTGCTACAAGGACTGTGTGAGACACTGGGCACACCAAAGGGTCTGAAAAAAAATTAACCAGTTTCTGGTGGTCGCTTGGTAAAGAATCTGCCTGCAATGCGGGAGACCTGGGTTCAATCCCAGGGTTGCGAAGATCCCCTGGAGAAGAAAACAGCTACCTACCCCAGTACTCTCGCCTGGGGAATTTTAATTTGGGCTTAGTTTGTTATTACAAGTACACATTTATCAAGAACAGATTCAAAAAAATCAAATAAACTGTAACTTTTGTGTGACTGGGAATTTCAAAAGATTTTCATTTACAAGGAAATAGCAGCACCCACATTTTCCACCCAAAGCAAAGGCAGTTCTTATGATAGCTTAGAGCATCCTAGAAAATTCCCTTGGCCCTTCTGAAGTTTCTTAGATAGTAGAGTCTCATCTCCAGTGAAAACACCAGTCAGTACCTTCCTGCAAATTCTAGATACTCCTGCCCTGGAGCCAGAGGAACTAAGTAAGGCTCTTGCTTTCTGTGGGAGCTACTTACACACAACTCCCTTTTCTGAGCATGCTGAATCTCTAGCCAGTCTCTAGATGGGTGCAAAGAAGAATGAGACCCAACGCTCTCTTCAAGAGACCAGTCACACTTGACAGGATATTACTGCTCTGGATTAATAGGTTCAGAGCCTGTAGTACCAACTCCCTGTGAGAATTAGAAGAGAAAATACACTTAGCCCAGAGCCTGGGAGATGATAGCTGCTCCAAAATGTTAGCCATTATCATCATTATGGAGGTTGGAAATTTTGGAATCTTACCTCTGAAATCATTTGTGATATAACCTTCGTCTCAGAAGCTTTATTTCTAATCTCTTAGAATTCACAGGAATAATAAGCAGATAAACTGGTTCTCAAGGAAACTTTTCTTTCCTTCTAAAGAAAAGGTGGCAGTAGAGGCTCACATTTTGTTTTTCTCTTCCCACTCTTTATGGTTTTCCTGAAAAATACTCATCACATGACTGAGCAACTGAACAATTCATCACACACTGCCACTGTGAGACAATTATGCTGAACACAGAATATTACATAGTCTTGGTTCCTGTAGCACCTGTGACTCAAGGGTAGGGAACCTACTGAGCAAATTACACAAACTTTACTAATAATTCAGTGACAAAAGAAGGGCTTACAGAAGCACTGTGAGAACACAAAACAGGGTAGGAACTGAGCCAGTTTGACAGGTCAAGAGAATATCCTTGAGCAAGTCATGGTTAAACAGAATTTTGAAACATGGGTAAGAATGAACTAAACCAAGACTTAGGGAGAGGTTGACGCACCACTGCAAGCAAAGGGAACGGTAGGAGCAAGGACTGTGAAGCAAGGCAAGTTTACTGTTTGCCAGTGCTTGTGTGCATCTTTGGTTTTATTTATTGTTTTTACTTTTCTTTATGGACTAAAATCATGGGACTTATTAAGTCTAAACATGATGTTACAGAAGAAATTGGAATGGAAATTCTGGGCACTAGTCATTACCTAGGCAAGTTATTATCACTGCTATGTGTATATATGACATCTTAAGTCTTTAACATTTGGGGGCTTCCATTTCTTCACATGCAAAATGAAGGTCTTAGAATAAATGATTTTTAGGAAGATTCAAGGAAACTTGTACACTCTTAGGGGATTAACAGAGATGCTTTACCATCTGAGCCACCAGGGAAATCGACAGAAATATACTGGGTATTTACTAGATCTTCCTCTCTTGGGTATACAGTGTTTGTAGGGTATGACCTCCCCCAGCCCACATGAGCATAAATGATTGGTTTGAGGGTGTGAACTTACTCAATTGGGCCAAGCAGATTTTATCACTGGGGAATTTTAAATGAGGCAAGTTCCTGGAATGAAGGAGATAAAAACTGGGAAGCTGTAGGGAAACCACTTTCTTCCCACGGGATAGACTAAGCAGAAAAGAGGATTTGAGAAAGAAGAATGAAACATATTGGCAGAAAGAAGCTGTCTGGGCACTCGCCCTAAGGCCAGCTATATGCCTGTCCTTATATTACACATGATACCTCTATATCCTTTTAATAAATTCCTTTTTTCTCATAAGCCAGCTTGAATTATACAGTGGATCACTGCAGGTATTATGTTTGTCTAACAACGTATTTCCCCACCCACTCTTTGGATTTCCTAGGGAATTCCTCCTCTAATTTTCATGAGTAGGATAAATCTTCATGAATACTCCCTTTAAGGGTGAGTCCATGATAATAGGGTAGCCAATCAGGGCATTCTATCTGCATGGCACAACGATTGGTTGGTATTTGTGCATATGACCCAGGGAAGGCCAATCAATGTCTTTGATACAGGAAGTTGTAAAGTTCTTTCCACTTAGGTGGGTAAACTGAGATGATGTGCATTAGGGACTCAGCCACCATTTTTACTTCTTTGTGAAGGAGCCCTGTCTGCAGAAGGACACATTGAACAGAGACAAGCAAAACCCAAGAGATGGCAGGAAAGCAAGAGAGAAAGACCTCTGAAACACTGAACCTTAGATTCTACCCTGTCTAAAGCCAGATCCATTCCTAGATTTTCCAGTTGTGTTAGTCAATTATTGCTTTGTTTAAGCCAACTAGAACTGGATTTCCATCACTTGCAGTCAAACAGCCATGACTCATGTAAGTTCACTTTCATTAACTTGCCTCCAAAATCCTAACTAAAGGAGCAATGTAAGAAAAGACAAGGTTTAGGAAGTCTTGGATTAAGACAACTGTTTGTAAAGAATTAGAAAGACCACTATTTTGGCAGGGACTCCCAACCCCATAACTCCTTCCAGTTCATTTTTGGTCTCCATTATGGGTTGAACTGTGTCTTCCCCCACCACCATCCCCCTCCAAAAAAAGATATGTTGAAGTCCTATTCCAAAGTATCTCAGAATGTGGCCTTATTTGGAATTACAGTCACAGAGGATATAATTGGTTAAGATGTGGTTAAATTGCAGTAGGGTGTGAACCCATTAGGACGAGTGTCCTTATAAGATGGCCATATGAAGACAGAAACCAAGAGAGAATATCATATGAAGATGGAGGATTAGAGTGATGCATTTACATGCTAAAGAACGCCTAGGGCCACCTACGTAGCAGAGAGGCATGGAATAGATTCTCCCTAAGAGCCATCAGAAGGAACCAAATCTGCCAATTTGGTTGGCAATGAGTTTCTGTTATTTTAAGCCACCTAATTTGTGGTACCTGATCATGGCAGCTCTAGAAACTAACACAGTCTCCAAATAATGACATGCTATTTGGAAGACAGCTGCAGGTAAAAAAAAAGGTGCTGCACTCACTGCCTTCCATCAAAGTTCTAATTTTATGTGGGTCAGAATAACTTGCATGTGTGCTCAGCTGCAAAGTCATGTCCAGGTCTTTGTGACCCATGGACTACAGCCGCCTAGGCTCCTCTGTCCATGGGATTTTCCAGGCAAGAATACTGGAGTGGGTTGATATTTTCATCTCCAGGGGATCCTCCTGACATAGGGATTGAACTTGCATCTCCTGCAATGGCAGGCAGATTCTTTACCACTGAGACAACTGGGAAGTCTTATCATGGCAGAGGAGCTTGCATAACTCAATGAAGCTATTAGTCATGCCTTGCATGGCCAGCCAAGACAGATGGGTCATAGTGAAGAGTTCTGACAAAACATGGTCCACTGGAGGAGAGAATGGCAAACCACTCCAGTATTCTTGCCGAGAGAACTCCATGAACTGTATGAAAAGACAAAAAGATATGACACTGGAAGATGAGCCCCCCAGGTCGGAAGGTATCCAATATGCCACTGGGGAAGAGCAGAAGGCAATCACTAACAGCTTCAAAAAGAATGAAGTGGCTGGGCCACAGTGGGAATAACACACAGCTGTGGATGTGTCTGGTGGTGAAAGTAAAGTCCAATGATGTAAAGAACAACATTGCCCAGGAACTTAGAATGTAAAGTCCATGAATCAAGGTAAATTAGACATGGCCAAGCAGGAGATGGTAAGAATGAACATCAATGTTGTAAGAATCAATGAACTAAAATGGACAAGAATGGGCGAATTTAATTCAGATGACTATTATAGCTACTACTGTGGGCAAGAACACCTTAGAAGAAATGGAGTAGCCCTCAAAGTCAACAAAAGAGTCTGAAATGCAGTACTTGTGTGCAATCTCAAAAATGACAGAATGATCTTGGTTCATTTCCAAAGCAAACAATTCAACATCACAGTAAACCAAGTCTATGCCTCAACTACTGATGCTGAAGAAGCTGAAACTGACGAGTTCTATGAAGATCTATAACACCTTACAGAACTAACACACACACACACACACACACACACACACACACACACAAAAGATGTCCTTTTCATCATAAGGGATTGGAAAGCAAAGGTAAAGTCAAGAGATACCTGGAATAACAGGCAAGTTTCACTTTGGAATATACCAGGGCAAAGGCTAACATTTTTGTCAAGAGAACACACTAGTCATAGCAAAAACCCTTTTCCAACAACACAAGAGAAGACTCTACAATGGATTTGACCATATAGTCAACACTGAAATCAGATTCATTATGTTCTTTTTACATATATAAATTAATTTTTAAATTGAAGGANGTGGTGGCCTGTGGTCAGAAGGAAGAAGAAGAAAAATCTGAACAGGGCTCGCGAGACATTGTATTAGGAGCATGTGGCCCAGAGTGGGCAAAGAGTATTTGAGAAGTAGAACAGGATTCACAGAGAGAGTGTCGAGAGCAGAGAGCGAAGAAAACCCCAACATAAAGGATTTTTAACTACTTGCCAATGCAGCGGCAGAAGCTATCGAGGTCCAGAAAAAATTAATACTTGGCCACTGGGAACTGTTATCAAGTCTGTATTGCAGCCAGACAGTGTTAGAATAGTAAGTAAGTCTTCTTGGTCTTTATCTCCCTTGGAAGCCCAAGGCTTTTAGGTTTCAGAGAAGGAATCCTATAGGAGTAGATTTTGAGGGCTGGGATTGAGAATTGCCCATTATGGCTGAATAGGGAGGTTAGCCAAGGGCAAGAGAAAGCGAGGAGAAAGGTTCGATAGAAATAGCATCCCTGTTCTCAGGACTTTCTCAGAGAATAATTTAAAAAGACCCTAATGTTGGGAAAGATTGAAGGTGGGAGGAGAAGGGGAAGACAGAGGATGAGATGGTTGGATGGCATCACTGACTCAGTTGGTGATGGACAGGGAGGCCTGGCACGCTGCAGTCCATAGGATCGCAAAGAGTCAGACATGACTGAGCAACTGAACTGAACTGAACTGAATGATAGTCGGCTTTGAAATGAGCGTCCCCTATTTCAAAGTCAGAAGGGGCANGTTGGTGATGGACAGGGAGGCCTGGCACGCTGCAGTCCATAGGATCGCAAAGAGTCAGACATGACTGAGCAACTGAACTGAACTGAACTGAATGATAGTCGGCTTTGAAATGAGCGTCCCCTATTTCAAAGTCAGAAGGGGCACATGGCCGAGGGCCTAGGGATCCTCCCACCTAGGGCTAGGACTTGGAAATGAGGCAAGAGAGAAGATCTAAGAGAATGGGATTTCACTCACCCTTGTAACCAATGGATGAAATGTGGGTCAGTATGTGGACATCAGTCCAACCAGGCAAGTGGAAAGTCCCGTCCCGGAGCTCTTCTCTGTTTCTCAGCAAGGTCCAAGGGAGGGGACCATCAGAGCGGGCTTGTGAGAGGAGCCCACCCAGTTGCAGTGAATCTTCCTTCCTGGGTTTTGGCACCAGAATATAAGGCAGGAGCAGAGGAAAAGAGAGTGAGCTGGGCAGTCAAGCAAGAAAAGGGAAATTTATTCCAGGGAAAAGAGAGGGTGACTGGCCCTTAAGGAGAGCCAGTGTCCTCCCTTTCTGACGGAGTCCTTCTTATACCCCACCAATGAAAAACGCTCTGAAAGGACGGTCACGTAGTTGGAAGTCTGGAATCTGGTGGTCTCACAGCTTTGAGAAGATAGGCATCAGTGAGATAACAGGATGCCATTTGGGCAATTTGGTTAGTCTCAAGGATCACTGATTTTTTTCTTTGTTTGCAAGGTCGACATGACGAGCCATCTTATCAGTTAGACCCCATGTGGACCATATCATCTTGGAGGAGGACAGGCTTCTTATAAATCAGCAATCAGTCATAGCTGGCTTTATGCACAATCTCCTGACCTTCACCAGCTGGTCACTGTGGTGGCTGCAGTTTGGTGGAGAGATGCTCAGGAGAACACTTGTCTCCAAACCTGACCTGCTGCTCTGGTTTTGTTGTTTAGTCGCTCAGTCATGTCTGACTCTTTGGAACCCCATGGACTATAGCCCGCCAGGCTCCTTTGTCCACGAGATTTCTCAGGCAAGAATACTGGAGTGGGTTGCTATTTCCTTCTCCGGGTAATTGTCCCATCCCAGGGATTGAACCCACATCTCCTGCATTGGCAGGCAGGTGCTACACCATTGAGCCACCTGGGAAGCCTGACCTGCTGCTATAGGGAGCTTCTTCTAATCAGCTACCAGAATTGGTTAAAATTAACTTGGCAGCCTGGCAGGGCTGGGTAGGTGGAGACCGAGCAAGAGGGGACAGCAGATTGCACTATGGGGACTTGTTTTTCTCGTCCTTTTCCTCTGCTTTGTATTCAAGCATTTACTCATCTCTGGGAGAGAGTAACCGGAGTCTTTGTTCTATTATCTTAGGAAAACTTTACAAGGTCTGGACAATAGTGCTGACTGTATTGTGTATGCACTGTACCACTCAGGCACTCAAGAATTAGCTGCAGATTTGATATATGAGATTAAATCAAAGGTGCACAACTGAACACCCAAAGCCAGCAGCTTAAATGTTTCCCAAGAGTCCTTGGGAGAGGGCGATGGCACCCCACTCCAGTGCTCTTGCCTGGAGAATCCCATGGGCGGAGGAGCCTGGTAGGCTGCAGTCCATCGGGTCCCGAAGAGTCAGACANTATGTGTTAGAATATAGTATTTATCTTTCTGACTTACTTCACTCTGTATAATAGGTTCTAGGTTCATCCACCTAATTAAAACTGACTCAAAGTCATTCCATTTTATGGGTGAGTAGTATTCCACTGTGTGTATATACCACAACTTCTTTATCCATTTATCTGTCAGTAGATATCTAGGTTGTTTGCATGTTCTAGCTATGATTATGTTCTTTGCAGCCAAAGATGGAGAAGCTCTATACAGTCAGCCAGAATAAGATCTGGAGCTGACTGTAGCTCAGATCAAGAGCTCATTATTGCAAAATCCAGGCTGAAACTGAAGAAAGTAGGGAAAATAACTAGGCCATTCAAGTATGACCTAAATCAAATCCCTTATGATTATACAGTGGAGGTGACAAATTAGATTCAAGGGATCAGACCTGGTAGACAGAGTACCTAAAGAACTATGGATAAAAGTTCATAACACTGTATAGGAGGCAGTGATCAAAACCATCCTAAAGATAAAGAAATGCAAGAAGGCAAAGTGGTTGTCTGAGGAGGCTTTACAAATAGCTGAGGAATGAAGAGAAGTGAAAGGCAACGGAGAAAGGGAAAGATATACCCAAATGAATGCACAGTTACAGAGACTAGCAAGAAGAGATAAGGAGGCCTTCTTAAATGAACAATGCAAAAAAACAGAGGAAAACAAAAGAATGGGAAATACTAGAGATCTCTTCAAGAAAAATGGATATATCAAGGGAACAGTTCATGCAAGGATGGCACAATCAAGGTCAAAAAATGGTAAGTAACTAAAAGAAACAGAAGAGATTAAAAAGAAGTGACAAGAATACAAAGAAGAATTATACAAGAAAGGTCTTAATCACCCAGATAACCATGATAGTATGGTCACTCACCTAGATTCAGACATCCTACAGCATGAAGTCAAGTGAGACTTAGGAAGCATCACTACAAGCAAAGCTAGTGGAGGTGATGGAATTCCAGCTGAGCTATTGAAAACCCTAAAAGATGATGCTGGTAAAGTGCTGCATTTATTATGTCAGCAAATTTGGAAAACTCAGCAGTGGCCATAGGACTAGAAAAGGTCAGCTTTCATTCCGACCCAAAGAAGGGCAATGTAGCATTCATTTCACATGTTAGCAAGGTCATGCCCAAAATCCTTCAAGCCAAGATTCAGCAGTATGTGAAATGAGAAATTCCAGATGGACAAGTTGGGTTAAGAAAAGGCAGAGGAACCAGAGATCAAATTGCCAACATTTGTTGGATCATGGAGAAAGCAAGTTAGTTCCAGAAAAATACCTACTTTTTCTTCATTGATGATGTGAAAGCTCTTGAGTGTGTGGATCACAAAAAAACTAGAAAATTCTTAAAGAGATGGGAATATCATACCACCTTACCTGTCTCCTGAGAAACCTCTATGTAGGTCAAGAAGCAACAGTTAGAACCGGACATGAAGCAAGTGATTGGTTCAAAATTGGTAAAGGAATAAGACAAGGCTGTATGTTGTCACCCTTCTCATTTAACTTCTATGCAGAGTACAGCATGCAAAATGCCAGGCTGGATGAATCACAAGCTAGAAGCAAGATTTCCAGGAGAAATATCAACAACTTCAGATATGCAGATGATTCTACTCTAATGGCAAAAAGTGAAGAGGAACTAAAGAGCTTCTTGATGAGAGTGAAAGAGGAGAGTGAAAAAGCTGGCTTGAAACTCAACATTGAAAAGATAAATCATGGCATCCAGTCCCATCACTTCATGGCAAATAGAAGGGAAAAAGTGGAAATAGTGACAGATGTTATTTCCTTGGGTTCCAAAATCACTGCAGATCGTGACTGCAGTCATGAAAATAAAAGACACTTGCCCCTTGGAAGGAAAGCTATGACAAAGCTAGACAGCATATTAAAAGGCAGACAACACCTTGTCAACAGAGGTCCATATAGTCAAAGCTATGGCTTTTCCAGTAGTTATGTACAGATGTCAAAGCTGGACCATAAAGAAGGCTGAGTGCCGAAGAAATGATGCCTTCAAACTGTGTTGCTCGAGAACAATCTTAAGAGTCACTTGGACAGCAAGGAGATCAAATCGGTCAATCCCAAAGGGAATCAATTCTGAATATTCATTGGGACTGATGCTGAAGCTGAAGCTCCAATAATTTGACCACCTGATGCAAAGAGCAGACTCACTAGAAAAGATGCTGATACTGAGAAAGACTGAAGGCAAAAGGAGAAGGGGTGGCAGAGGATGAGATGGTTAGATAGCATTACCGACTCAATGTATATGAATTTGAGCAAACTCCAGGAGTCAGTGGAGGAGAGAGGAGCCTCACATGCTACAGTCCATGACGTGGCAATGAGTCAGACATGACTTAGCTACTGAACACCAACAGAAAAACTGTCCTCAGACTACTTTCCTATTCCACTACTCCCGTCTCACAGTTTTTCTCTAAAAATAACTGAAAGCCTAGATGGAAATTCTTATAGGGTAGCCTAGACTAAACTCCAGTGGAATTGTGTTCAGAGCCCAGTTTCCAAGAGGTTCAAGTATTTGAAGAAGAGGACATTCACAGACTGGCTGCAAGGTGGGAAAACAGAGACAATGAGAACCATGTGCCTTGGCAGAGTGGGGAGCATGCCAGGCACCCAACATCTGGCACCCAAGGCCCCATTCCCAGCCTTTGTCTGGGCAGTTTGTCTGGTAACCATCCTGGAGAACATGGGACTCATCCTTCTCTATTCCCATCAGCCAACCCCACATTCCAACACTACCTCTCAGGGCACAAGAAAGGGAGAGGAACAGAGAGACAGACAAGAAGTAAAGTAAGAAACTGACATCTTTGTCTCTAGGATAAGACACACAGAGAGAGACATAGCTTGACTGCCTGTTCTCCATGGCAGACTAACAGAAGATGGAGATAGGTGGCACATCACCAGTACTGGACGAAAGGAACCACGCTGAGCCACACAGTTCCCTTGAAAGTGGAGTCTCGGAGAACTGGGGAGATGCTCAGAATATGAACTGGTATTTGTTACTCAGATATTTCTCCTCTAGAGGTTTTCTTTGGAAAAGACCATAATCTCCTCTTTCATTCTCTAACTCCTCATTCTACGTGTTGAGAGAATCTCCTGATCTGGACACAATGGGCCTTCTGGATAACTGTGGGAGCAGCTATTCAGTGTGTTTTCAAGCCTCCTCAAGGGTAGGAACATGGAGGGAAGACAGTGGGAAGTCACTTTCCCACTGAAAGAGAATAACCCAAAATGCAACAAGGAACAAGTTGTGGCTTTAAAAAAAAAAAAATCTTCTATTTGAGATGTCAGATACTTGATTCCCAGCAACAGCTCCATTAAATCATCATTTATTGATTTAGTGTTCAAATGAGGTCAGCTCTAAAGATTAGATCAAGCTGTCCAGATGGTTTTGGTGATCGAGATCCCACAGGAAGTAAGTGAATCCAGGTCAAGCCTCTCTGCACAATGCGAGTCTCCCCTAGGCACTGTCAGGGGCCAGCAGCCTGTCTCTCCTTCCCTCACCCCAACCCAAGCCCGCCCATGCCTCAGGGCCTATCCAGCCCCAACTCTTCCCTCACTCACCTGTAAGCCCAACCTGAGCCCTCAGCTTATAGAGATCTCTGGGCACCTGGCTATAGGGATGAGGGTGCTGTAGGAGAGGATCACACCACACCAAGTTCTTCAGCTTGAGGAAGGCTGGTGTCTCCACAGTCACCAAAGATGGTTCATTAATGGAGACTATCTTGGGGAGGAGAAATAAAATCCTGGGTCTGGAATTTTTTTTTTAGCATTGCTTTCAGTCTTGGATATGCCACTTGAAAGTGGCACTGAATGGTACCAATGGTACCATTTACCAATCTTTTTTCTTCCTTAATTGGAGTATAACTGCTTTACAGTTTTGTGCTAGTTTCTGCTGTATAACATGAATCAGCTATAAGCATAGATATATCCCCTCCCTCCTGAACCTCCCTTCCTCCCAGCTTCCATCCCGCCTCTCTAGGTCATAACAGCTGAGCTCCCTGTGCTATCCATCAGCTGCCCAGTAGTTGTTTTAAGTGTATTAAATTTTGAAGGTGGAGTTATCTTTAAACTTTAAAGATGGAGTTATCTTTAACCCACTTTCACAGCATGCCATGTACCAGCACTGCTGTAGACCTGTGAAAATTTAATCAAAAGACCCCAGCGGGGGCACGGTAGAGATATGGCTAGCTGCCCCATCCCTAGCTTATTCAAACTTTTGTGCCCACCCATCTGGGCCTCTGCCCACCCCTCCTCCACTTCACCTCCTCCATGGGCATTTAGAGTTTCATCCAGGTACATCTCTTCTGTGGTTTTTTAAAGGGTTTGCTTATGGTTGATCAGAAAAACAAGAAAGGAAAAAAATGACTTAATTTTATCCAACTTTACCATTTCTTCCTTTCTTGTAATACAAGAAAAATTTCAGTGGTCCAGAACTACCAGCATCCTTAGACGTACCAGTGCTTCAAAAGGATTCAACCATGGCCACTGCCAGTCTAGTCTCTGCAGATTTCACTTAGTACAAGAGAAGAAAGACAAAGTAAAGGTGGGATAGTCACAGGCCCATTCTGAGAAGCAATCAGAAGAAGGAGAGAAGAGAAAGAAGGACAGTTCCAAGTATAGCTGGGGCCACCAGTCATTCTCAGGCAATGGTGTAAAGTGCCCCCTGCTTGTGTAAACGAACAAGATCTTCCCAAAGTAATCACCTGGGAAGGTGAGATCTTTATTTCCACAGAGAAGTCCTGTGTAATAAATACTTAGGAAACCCTCTGCTGCCTATAGGATTTACACAGATTTATATTTTATTATAAAAGTTTCCCTGGTGGTTCAGACAGTAAAAGACTCTGTCTGCAATGCGGAGGATATGGGTTCTATCCCTGGGTTGGGGAGATCCCTTGGAGAAGGAAATGGCAACCTACTCCAGTACTCTTGCCTGGAAAATCCCATGGACAAAGGAGCCTGGCTGGCTACAGTCCATGGGGTCGCAAAGAGTTGGACACGACTGAGCGACTTCACTTTCACTATACTTTATTATGCTGGATATCCTTAGCAATGGCAAATCTTTAGCATTTCAGGACACATTTGAAGACAGGAGCGAGTCATGTGGAGTAAAGCCTTACTAAGAAGCTGGGCAAGTCCCTTTTAGGTCAAAATCTAGGTAAGGTTGGTTTAACAATTATCTTTCTCTTATTTGTAAATTTCCCAGAAGTGGTGAGGCTAGGCTGGCTGGACCATGATCACCACTGCTCACCAGCCAATAGGGTCTTAACACTGTCAGGTCCAGTGGACCAAGTACATTGCCCAGCAGGGTCAGTGTCACTACAAGAGAAAGTTCTTATCTTTGGAACAGTTTCCGTTTTCTGGGTCTGTAGCAGACTCAAACATTTGGGTCCTTAATTGTCTCTCCAATCCCCAGATCTCACCCAGTTCCCCATCAGTGGTATTCTGCCAGTTTTCTTCAACCCTGTGTTCAGGGCTAAAAGGGATTCCCCCAGATATCCTACTATCCTACAAGGAGGCTTGGTGCCTCCTTCCAAATGACTTAAAAAGATAAAGCAAAAAATGAGAGTCCCCTCCCCAATCTCACAAGCCTAGGCTACTCCTAGTGATACCTAGTATGTTTCTCCCCACATGGTTTCTTTTTGGGGACTCAAGCATGCTCTTTTAACTAAATCTATGCACATATTTTGAATGACAGGAAGAATACCCTGCAGTGAGCACAGTGACCCACCACCCTCTGCAGAGCCTTAAGTAGTAGACTGTGATTATCTTGGGCCAGGATGGCTTAATTTCTAAGTCTATAGATCTCTCAGTGCAGTTACAACCTATACCAATCTCAGGTCCTAGCAGAACCCAGGTAGGCTGTGGAACAAGACAGACTGTTCTGCTGGACTGCTCAAGTGACAAAGTCAGTGGTAACTTCTGGTCCAGTAGCCAAAGGTCTAGGGCCAGGATCTGATCTGAACTCTGCCCTGTCCTGGATGAGTCCCTCTGCTCTCCAGCTACCTCACCTGGTAAAGACAGAGGTGGAATGAGAGGGAGCCAGTTCTTAAGATGCCCAGGGAACTAATCTGTAATGTAATGGAATAGAGAAGATGGTATTAATTAGTACTCTGCTCAGGGAGTGTCCTGAGTCTGGTTTAAAGGAATATATTGATAAGCTGCCAGATATTCAGGTGGAAAGTGAAAGTCACTCAGTCATGTCTGACTTGTTGCAAACCCATAGACTATACAATCCATGGAATTCTCCAGGCCAAAATACTGGAGTGGGTAGATTTTTCCTTCTCCAGGGGATCTTCCCAACACAAACACAGGGATTGAACCTAGGGCTGCCACATTGCAGGTGGATTCTTTACCAGCTGAGCCACAAGGGAAGCCCAAGAATACTAGAATGGGTAGCTTATCCCTTCTCCAGTGGAGCTTCCTGACCCAGGAATCAAACCAGGGTCTCCTGTATTGCAGGCAGATTCTTTACCAACTGAACTATCAGGGAAGCCCATTAAGGTGTACCGAAGAACATGTCTATAGTCCATATTTGTTGCTTTGCCTGCCCAGTATCTATCTTCTTGTCTTTTGGCATCAGAAGCAGTATTTTCTGTGACGTACCACCTCCCCTACCCTCAGTGCAAATGGTTTGGGAGCTTGACTCCTTCAGGCTGTAAGAACTGGCATGTGACCCAGGCAAGGACAATCAGAGCAGCGAATTCCTCTGGTTATAATCATTGATTTCTGGTTGGGCAAATGACACAACTCAATTCCAGGATGCTCAATTCTTTGGGGACATTGTTGGGAACTGTTAGGGAGACTCTGTTCCAGCTGCTCAAAAGATAGGATGTAAGCCAAGAATTGACAGCCTGTTGCCACCATCAGTGTGAAGATTCTGGTAAGAATGAAATAGAACAGACATATGGAGCAAACATGATGCGTTTTAATGACATTATTCAAGTCCATGGATCCAGCTATGCCCAAAGTAAGTTAATTCCCTAGAGTTTAACGACTGATACATTCCCGACTTTGCTTAAGCCTATTTTTTTTTTCACTTAGTTACACTTACACACATACACACACAATCCTAACACAACTTCCAACGGGAGTGCTTGGGCAACAAAGATGATAAAGCAGGGCTTTTGTTTTGCTGAGATGTGCAAAAGCTGGGATGTTACCTACAGAATTCTCCTTTTCCACCCTTTTCTCACAGGAATTACTTCTGTTATTTCTTAACTCTAAGTACTGGACAAATATTTAAGAATACCCATTTAAAAGGGCACAGAGGTATGACTGGCTAGAGACACATGCATACCATGGTTCAGATATAATGGAACCAAATGCTTTGTGTTCATGTTCCAGTTTCTCCACTAACTGTGTGAACTTGATTTAGGTTCTCTTAGAGAATCTCATGCCTAAATATATGTGCCTGTGAGGATGAAAGGAGGTTAATGTTCACGGAAGCGTTTTGAAATCCATAAAGGAGTAGGAGTTGGGAGTCAGGGAAATCTGAACACTTGCCACCTTGCAAGGCTGCTACATTACAGAAGAAAACATCCTGAGGGAAGAAAGCAGCACTTTATCTCAAAGCAAGGAGGCTGAGCTGGGACACATTTTAGTATCAGCAGATCATGATGCCAAATGGAACTTCATCTTTTTGAATGAGGATTGAGAACAGCTCAGTAACTGATATGACCTCCAGTCTTCCTGTTACCAGAAAGTAAGTTTATGTGTCCAAAGTACAGTGAGGCCAAACAATACCAAAATGTGGGAGTTTGGAATAGAGAAAAGTTTATTGCAGGGGTGTGCAAGGAGATGGTGCTCATGCCTTAAAACTCCCAAATCTTCCCCACAACAAGAGCTCTCAGCAAAGTCCTTTTCTAGGAAAGGTGAAGGAGTATGGTTAGTTGTTGCAGACTTCTTGGTGTCAGAGCCTTAGTTCTTGAGGCCAGGTTATGGTTAGATAACAATGTTCCTGTAAATATCCACCAAACAAATGTTATTCTCCATTCTGACAAGAAATGGTGAGGTCCCAAGGCTCAACTTTTCTCCTGTGAGGTCCAGGTCCTGGCTGAAAAGCTCCCAGTTGATGGTTCTTTCAGAGCCCGATCCCAGACCCTGCCCAGCTGTCATCCCTGAGGGAGCCAGGTGCCCGGGACCTCTCGCCTTCAGCTCCTCAGGCCACCCAAACGGTGGGGGCCAGGTCCTGCAGATGACATTCTAGGCAGATGGCTGCTGCCTAATGGTCACAGGGGTGGGGATAGGGGAGAGGTTCACTGTAGCCTCAAGGTCTGGGTCCAGCCAGTAAATGGCTTTGGCGAGAGCTCTAGAGCCCTTCAGGACACAGCCCCCAGCCTGTTCTCTGGGCGCCCCCAGTCACTGGCCTGAAGCCAGGTAAGCTGGAGGGCCACGGGGGAGAAGGCCAGGATCCGCCTCTTACCTTACTCTCTGCCTGACAACCACCACTCCACTGAAGGTTGGCTGAATGGCCTCACTAAGGTTGCTCCTGGACAGTTAGTCGCTTGTGGGAGGGGCTCACTGTGGCACCGACCAATGACTGAGCAGGATCATTACCGGTCACTCACTGACGGCTACTTGGGGGAGGGGCCCACTGAGGAGACAACCAATGGCTGAGCAGGACCACTAAAGGTCCTGTGCTAACTGTTGCCTAGTAGCAGGGTGGGCAGGCTGGAAGGAGGATGGTGGTAATGGCACACAGCATCCACAGTTTGCTAAGAGCCACTCTTTATTATATTCCCATTGCTTCTCACTCCTAACCTACCCCTTCCCCAGACACAAGCAGACAGTCAAGATATGCGCCAAGAAGTTCAAACATTCCAAATGGGTAACCAACAGGAGACTACCACCAGGAGAAAATACTTACATTCAATATAACAGTCATTCTAATCTTTTCAAGAGAACATGAGAACCTCTTTTAAACATCTAAAGTTTTCATAGACCTCTTTCCACATGAAGGCATCTGTTCATTGAGAAAATACTTTATGAATTATGAATGCAGTGCTACTTTAAAGTGAATTTATATATTACTCATAACAGTGGCAGTTCCTAATACTTGGAGTCACACAAGAATATGCAAGTCATATGAGGTGCTTGGGGTTCAGTCCCCTCAGGTCAGGGGCAAACAGATGAGACAACCTGGACAGCCCCTGGGGGCCTGGCTCCTTGCTGTTCCCCTGGCAGCTCCGCGCCCCTGCCACTGTCTGGTTTCTGCGCCAATGTTGTTTTCTTGGTATTCTTAAGAAGGGCACTTGCCACTTGCTCCCACCATCTGAGATTTGGTTGTTTTCCACTTCCTTTTGTATTTTTCTTCCTCTCAGGTGGGTGAACAGGAGTTCAAGTTTGTTTTGTTATTTCCTAACCTGGGTCACATTCAGGACTCTGATTAAAGCTTTGCGATTTCACCTTCTGAACTCCCAGAAGACAAAACTCAGAACTGCAAATAGTACCCACTCAGGTTGTCAAGAGATGCAAAAGCTTTTCCTTGATGTACAGCATAACAGCTTTAAAAAGCATCCACTTGGGTATCACACTGATTTTTCTCAATGTCTCTATTTAATCACTGTCAATTTCAACTGGTCTACCCGGCCATGGAGCATTGTCCAGTGAGAAATCACCAGCATAAAACTTCACAAACCACTATTGACACATTTAATCAGTTGCAACACCTCCTCTGTACACTACACAAATCTTTTTCTGTGTTTCAGTTGCATTTTTACCTTCCTTGAAATAAAAAAACATAACATTCTGGAGGAAAAAAAAAAAGAAAGCTCCTATTTAAGTTGTACATTTTGAAGAAGACACTCAGAGAGTATCCAGGCAGGCTCTTTTCTGGACAGCTTATTAACAGAGGAGCAGGGCCAGTAGGGGCTTTTTGCAAGTGCAATTCAAATGGCAACACACTCCAGTATTTTTGCCTGGGAAACCTCATGGACAGAGAAACCTGGTGGGCCACAGTCCTTGGGTCACAAGAGTCAGACACAACAACTAAAACACCATCTTTTAAAATGCCCGTTTAAAAAGCCCAAGCCCTCTCCACATTCCCAGACCCACTGCTTTCAAGGGCCCTGTCTTCACATCTTGGTGACAGCTGCTGGCAAGTGGTGCCCAGGTCAGAGTTCTGAAAATCCAGGTGTTTGGGGGCTCAGGCTTGAATATGGCTTGAAATCTAAAAATATGGCCAATCATTTTATGGTGCTCCTTCCCCAAGGGTTTCTCCTTGAACTATTACCAAGATTTGGGCTTGGTACCCTTGGTACCAAGGGTTCTGGCACTCTCCCTGGGCTCCCAAGTCAGTAGAACATCTTCTGACTCCCTCCTGTTGAGAGCTCAGGTGGGTTCCACTGCCATGTTAAGGTTCTGAGCCGAGAAGGAAAGAACAGTCAATGTGATTCTCAAAGAGATTGTGCTCAGTTGCTAAGTCGTGTCTGACTCTTTGTGACCCCATAAACTGTAGTCCCCCCAGGCTACTCTGTACATGGGATTTTCCAGGGAAGAATACTGGAGTAGGTTACCATTTTGTCTTCCAGGGGATCTTCCCAACCCAGGGGTCGAATCCACATCTCCTGCATTGGCAGATGGATTCTTTACCACTGAGCTACTTGGGAAGCCCCCTCAAGAGATTAGGGACATTGTAGTTTATCACGACACACACAAAAAATCCTAGCCTAGTCCCATTTCTGACCTTGTAATTCCCAGAAGCCAGATAAGAAGGTAAAATGGTATGGGACTAGGTGGGGCCCATAATCTGAAGCTCATGGGCGTGGGTGTCAATGCTGTAGGGTGGGGGCAAGGGTTAGTCACTAAATTCCAACTGCTTGACTTATTCCAATTGCTTCCTTCTTACAAATATTCCAATCACAAATGGCAGAGTTTATCTTTTCTAAAAAAAAAAAAAAA
>SJYV01031552.1:1024571-1064457 GCA_006410875.1 Neotragus pygmaeus
AAAAAAAAAAAAAAATCCTACTAGACCAAGTACCTGCTAAATATGATTTGCAGAATAACAGCACTACATGCAACACTTTTTGGGGAGTGGGAGGTATGGAAAGTTCAATGTCCAAGTCAGTTTGAAAAGCAGTGAGTAAAACAAAGACAGTTTCAGCTACAGGACTCCTCAGTGCTTCTGCTATGTTAGTACTCATTGTGGCCTCCAAACCTGCACTAGAGACTGCAACACTGTCTACACCTGTATTAAGTTGGCTTTTCAGGGAAAAGGGCTTCCCTGGTGGCTCAGACAGTAAAGAAGTTGCCGGCAGTGTGGGAGACCCAGGTTTAATCCCTGGATCACGAAGAGCCTCTGGACAAGGGAACGGCAACCCATTCCAGTATTCTTGCCCAGAGGAGCCAGGCAGCCTACAGTCCATGGGATTGCAAAGAGTGGGACACAACTGAGCGACTAACACTTTCTTTTCACTTTTTCAGGGAAAGCATTCTATGATGCTAGTGTACAACAGAACATGCTCTGGGAAACATTATAGCAGACCTAACGTAACCTAAATTAAGAGGTAAAGCAGTGCTCTCACGCAGAATCCTGAAGAGAGGCAAGGGTAGAGAGAAGCCACTTAGGCAGTACCATGAGCAGGCCTTGGATTCCTCTCCATCTGTGGCACTTCCTTCCACAGGCCCCAGACACATCATAAGTAAGTTGCTTGTGTGTCTGTGTGTTTTAAGGGAAGGCGTAGAAGAGTAGGACAAAGGGGATGCTTGATCTTTTATTTGCCTTGCAGCTGATGAAAAATAATGGCAGTTGCACCTGAGATTCTTAATATAAGTAAACATATACACACAGAGAAACAGGTATATAACTATAAAAACAAAATCGTGCAAGTTATTTGGAATACCCATCATGTCCCCATCCTAATTCCTGTCATCACTTATATATGTCTTCAGTGCTCTTCTAGGGATAGCTTTTTATGTCGCTGTCATTATCATTTTAATTCTTCTATTCCTGGCAATGGAAAAGAGCCCTGATTTTCCTCCCTACTTCTGAATTTGTCTTTCCAGAGGTGGAAAGACAGAACCACGATGGAAAGCACCAATGGACATTGCATATCCTCTTTTCTTCAAGCTGGCCCCCTACCCTTCCTCCTGTCCACAGCCCACATGGTGTTCCCACGGCCAGTTCTCCTCCCTCTGTGTTATCATCTTGGTATACTTCTCCTTCTAGCCCAAGAATACTAGCTAAAATGATAAACTTTTGCCCAGTATTCATATTAACTTTGGTCTTCCAGGTACAAAAGTCTTGCCTTTTGTCAGGAAACACGTGTTAAACTGAATTCATTCTTGCCCACTCAATTCTTTTTATTTATTTACGACTGTGCTGAGTCTTCACTGCTGTGCAAGGGCTTTCTCTAGTTGTGTGTTATGGGGGCTACTCTCTAGCTGCAATGCACGGGCTTCTCATTGCGGTGGCTTCTCCTATTGCAGAGCATAGGCTCTAGGGTGCATGGGCTCAGTAGTTGTGAAGCATGGGCTTAGTTGCCCCATGGGATGTGGAATCTTCCCAGACCAAGAATCAAACTTGTGACCCCTGCATTGGCAGGCAGATTCTTAACTGCTGGACCACCAGGGAAGTTCTGTCCACCCTCTTCTATACCATGATACTGGAAGACTCTGGATGGTGAAAGATGGCGGTGGGCAAGCAGTAATGTAGGCTATTCTCCCAAGAATATTCAGGGAACTAGGTAATGCAGTCTGTAGTAGACAACTGTTATTTCTGCCTTCCCAGTGTCTTTTCTCTTTGTAAAAGCATTCAAATTTTCCTTCAGGAATGACTTTTCCCATTCCTCTCAAACTACACAGTTTGGTTGAGGCTGACATCCCTACCACTTCAGGGATAAGAATAGGACCCAGATCTGGCCATTTTGGAGTCAACCAGAGGGAGACACAATTCTGGAGGATTTTTTTTTTTTTTTTTTTATATAATGGGTAGAATCTCTCTGACCACAAGATTGCTAAGATCTGAATGTTAAAGAGAATGCCTGATGGAGAAGAAACACTGAAAGCAATACTGGGAGAAGGGAGATAGTGGAGTTCTGATGACATGCAGGTGCTTACATGGTAATCTTGTAGCACTGTGGCATGATGGCACTGGAGCTCTTCATTTGGATTGGTGCACACAGTAGCTGAGCAGTGCTGAGCCCTGAGGCAGCCTGCCTGCTCTCTGCACCCTGACCAGGTGGGTCCTGCTAGATAGAACATGGTGAACTTCACAGAGATGCCTGTAGGCGCTCTTTGTAACTCTACAGCATGTCATGGGGCAGTGTGACCCCAACCCATGTACAGGTGCCGCATCTTGCCTCTGGTCTTCTGGCTGAGTCCATCCAAGTATCAGATATAAAGATAAACCCTATGACCCATGGAGACATGAACCTGTTAGGTAAAAGACTGCTTTGAATCCTCATCAGGGGTTTAACAGCTAAAAAGAATCCTAAGCATTTAACACATAACCGTTTAATAAGTCCTGTCAGTACGAGGGTGGACAGCAGTTATTTCCCATTTTACAGATGAGGCAGAGGATCTGCCCGATGCCATGTGGCTACAGACTCAGCTATTTAATAAGATGTAAACACAGTCTCATTCCTAAGCCTGTTACTTCCACAGTGCTCTACTGAAACTCAAGAAGCCAAAAGCTTTCCTCACAAATGATTGAATTCATCTTTTTTTTAATAGTCTTTCAAAAAAAACATTTTAAAACCACAGCCACACCAAATTGTAAAAGATCAACCTACTTCACATCAAAACAGGTTAACACAGAGAATTAAGCAATAACTGAGGGTGTGAAGTGTGAAGAAGGCACCCAGGGGTGTATGAGAACTTGTAGTCGAGGATGCCCCATAGGCTGGGGGAGTCCCTCCGGAGATGCTGAGGCTCTAACGTTACAGAGGTGGCTCAGTGAGGGGGGAGGTCTTACATGGTTTTACTTTCTAGGCCTCTTATGACAGTGTCACCAAACCACACATGTTAAAATACAGCCATGTGGCAAATTTCTGAAAGGCTTTTTATAATTTTGCCTTTTAAATTGTTTGGTTGGCCAAACAACTGGCCCTATATGACTGGCAATAATTCCTTGCAATTACTGTGTGTGCCTGGAAATATATGTGAGGAAACAAACTCATTTATATTGTTTTCAACATTTGAAATTTGGAAATGTTTCATTTTGTGGATATTTATTTTTGCTCTTTTTCTTTGCCAACTTGAAGGCAGTATTTTTTATTTTTTGGTAAGCCTTCCCATTGGTTCTTCAAAGCTTACAGATATTAGGCACAATGCCTTTATTGCCTAACAGGTAAAACAGCAGAGAGGTGGAAACAGCATTGACAGAGAGAGGAGAATTTGAGAAGTACGGGGAGCCAAGTGTACTCAGCATTTAAAACAACCTGAGGTCAGCTGTCATGACCTGAAATTGGATCCTTGTGAGCAACAAGCCAGGCACCATTTCAAAATACATGGTCCCACCAATATCTTCCCTTAAAGACTAAAGTGATATCTTCAGGAGTCCTACCATCCAAGATGCACCAGGAATAGGCACCTGCCTCGAACATTCCTCTTCTTCTGGGGCAGCATCCACTCCCAAGAGAAGACCAGTTATCCAGAAAGCCACCAGTGAGTCCAACAGAGAGGTCCACCACCCTCAGGACCGTGTGGTGACAGGGTGTTCACAGAGTAGACACATGAAGCTGTCGAATGTGTCACTGTTGGGCTACTTCATTTAAATCAGCCTCTGATTTCTAGAAATTCACCTACCTTCATCAGTTTGAATACATGATTTCACAAATCACAGTAGAAATTATTAGCAAACTAATCAACCTGAAATTTTTAGATGTAAAGCTCTTTAAGAGGGTTGGGAATGGGGGGAACAAACACAGGAATAAAGAGTGTCTAAGAGATTTCAGCAAAACATCTTGATGTTATGAGGATGGGAGTGGCATGGAGGAGGCAATGAAGGTCATCTTTCTGGTTTTGGGGGCACCCAAACCATGAAATTCTGATGGAGTGCAAATTACTTCTCCCCTACTCTGGAGTCAAGTGAGGAAGAGCAGAGGTCCAGGCTGGGTACAAGGCCTCATATATCCACCCTGATTTCTCAAAAGCAATCCAAGTGTGCGGAAGTGAAATATTTATGCCATAACAGCTGGTCAGTAGCTGAAATGGGCCAGAAAGCAAGCTAGGCCTCTTACCTCCCAAGATCAGCATCCCTGTCCCTGTAGACTTAACACAAGGGCATCAGCAGAGCAGGATCCACATCTAGAACCACCAGTATCAGAAGAACCAGGAAGACAGTAAGTGGCCCATGTGCCAAAAGCTCTGCCCCAGTCCATCTACAGATGCTGACCAAAGGCCAGTGCCTCAGGCATGGAGTCAGGCTATCTAACTATTAAGGGCCAAATGAAAGACATGGATTAGAGGAGCCCTGGACCTAGGCTGCTCCTGACAAATATGACAGCCCTATTTGCTTGAGTAAAGGAGTGACGTGGCTTGGCCTCTGTAAGAGGTCAAACACTGATAAATTTCCCACTCACATGGCTTCCTAGACCTAGTCAACTAGAGTACAGAAAAACTGCACTTGCCTATTGACCTTCCTTTTAACTACTGGTCACTTCTAAAGAACAGGCCAGGGTGATCTAAACATGGAAACTCTGATCGAGGGCAAGTTACTTCACTCTGGAGTCAGATGAGGAACAGCAGAGGTCCAGGTTAGGTACAAGTCCTGTGATGCTGCTTTTCTATCCATCACAGACTGTTATAATCACCTACCAGCACATTCACATGTCTCCAAAAAAGCACCAACAGGTAAAGTCAATGAGGCCCCACATTCTAACACACCCACCATAACCAATACCCTGGAAAAACCACTTCTACACCCTGCTTTGGCCCCCTCACCTCACCAGTTGAATCCCATCCCCACCTCAGGCATGGCCAAAAGTAATCCCTTCGTTCCCTGGTGTTTCCTTTTCTCCATCTACCTACGATTTTGTCCACTTCCTTAGGCCTCCTCTACTCCAATCGTCTACTTTCTTCCCTGCCTTTTCATACCCTTCTCTCTTCCACTTGGCCACCTCAAAATTAACTGTCAGCACTGGCCTTAACCCAGGAGCCTCCCAACACAGAAGATCTAGTGGGATGGCTACCTCACCATTTTTCATTGTGGAGTGACAATGAGAGGACAGGCCCCCTAAGTTTGGGGGCTTTGGGGGTGGGTGTGTAATCAATGATGTCCTTCACCACTTTTTATCAGAAAAGATAAAGACAAACAAACAAACCACAAGGTTCAGCTGCCCTCTGAGGGCAATCTGGATTTCAGCAGTGCCTCTTGCTCTTTCCCCATCTACACATCATGTTGCAACACCCTAGCCTCCCCGCCATCTTTATCAACTGTCTTGTTGAATATGGTAAATAATCATGATGGAAGGAGGCTGGCTGGTGTTCACCCAGAATGTAACAGAGAAGGATAGAATACAGAAGCAGGGCTTGGAACATGATAGGAAGGCAAGGCCATGATTCTGTCATGATCCCTAAAACGTGTATATGCCTTAAAAAAAAAATTACTAGTCTTATTGAATTCAGACTGATCTGTTTCTGTCTACAGAGGGGAGTAAAGGGGTCAAGATAGAAAGCTAAGCTCAAAGTGCTGGAATCTCCCATCAAACTATACTAGGGGTAGCTGCACCAACCAGCAGCTAAGCTAAGAACAAGGCAGAGACTGCAGGAGTGGAATCTCACTAAGAAGTACCAGTAACCTCTGCCCAAGGAGAGCTGTTGCTTCTCTCCGGCACCTGAGAAGGAGCCTGCAGCAGGCTGCTTAAACAAATATTAATAAACAGCATCACTACTACCACTCCAGAAGCAGCTGTACCAGTCAGAGGGCTGGAGACCACCAGACCCTTTCATGTTGATAGCAGATGGAGGCTCACATCCCTTATACTAGCTGTAATGATCTGCCTGGTGTCTACATGTCACCCTAAACTGACCAACAGGACCCATTTCCCAATCTTGTCCCAAGGGACAGAAAGTTCCTGCTGGACACAGCCAAAGCCATGTGGTTCCTCAATTCTATATCTGAGCATGGGTGGATCTGGGTTCAAACGTCAGCAGCATTAAATTACTTTGCCAACAAAGGTCTGTCTAGTCAAAGCTATGGTTTTCTAGTAGTCATGTATGGATGTGAGAGTTGGACTATAATGAAAGCTGAGCACCAAAGAATTGATGCTTTTGAACTTCGGTGTTGGAGAAGACTCTTGAGAGTCCTTTGGACTGCAAGGAAATCCAACCAGTCCATCCGAATTGGAAGGACTGATACTGAAGCTGAAACTCCAATACTTTGGCCATCTGATGTGAAGAACTAACTCACTGGAAAAGACCCTGACACTGGGAAAGATTGAAGGCAGGAGGAGAAGGAGATAACAGAGGATGAGACGGTTGGATGGCATCACTGACTCGATGGACATGAGTTTGAGCAAGCTCCAGGAAGGAGCATGACAGGGAAGCCTGGCATGCTGCAGTCCATGGGGTTGCAAAGATCGGACACGACTGAGCGACTGAACTGAACTGAAGTGTGGTAGGCATAATTTTCAGATGTCCAAGAGTCCTGGCCCCAGCTATTCAAACACTAACCTAGGTACTGCTATGACCAGACGACCTTAAGATAAGGTATCACAAGAAGTCAGATTCAAAGCATGAGAAGGATTCAATGCACCATTGCTGGCTTGAAGATGGAGGGAGCCAAGTTACAAGGAATGCAGGCAGCCTCTACGTATAAGCTGAGAGCTGCCTGCAGCTGACAGCCAGCCAGAAACAGAAACTCCAGTCCAACAATTCTGCCAACGATCCAAATGTGGTTGGAAATGTATTCCTGCCCGGATCCCAGCATCTTGGCATTAGCCTTGTGAAGCCATAACCAAAGAATCCAAGCAAGCAGGCCAGGACTTCTGACCAACAGAATTGTGGATGATAAACGGTACTACTTTAAGCTACTAAGTTTGTGGTAACTGGTTATGCAGCAACAGCAATCTAATACAGCATGCAGAGCTCTCAGTAAGTTGACAACCACAGTTCAAAATGGCCTGACCTGTCAGTGTTAGCTCCCCAGTCCACCTCCTCCCACACCCCCAGACACAAGAGCACAAACTTCCTTTGGACCCCCTTTACTGAAAAAAGAAAAGGATACTGAGAGACCTGGGGAGGTAAAGACCATGCTTTACTTCAAAACTCCACCCTAGGTAGAAAACATCATTTGGAATCCTAATAGAAAAATCAGATATTTCCCCTACCACCGATAACTCTGAACCCCTATACACACCACTTGTAGCCTCTACTAGCAGCAGGTACAATCACAAGTCCTGAGTGTTCCTGCACATTCCTGCTGGGGAGGCTTTTATCCTGGCCCTTTCCTATCACATGTTCACAGCAAGCAATCTTGAGGGGTGAAGTAATGGGAACAAAGAGCAGGCTTGTAAGAGGTGGAGTTCCCACATGTGCATGTTCCTTGCCTGTGATGCAAACCACCGGTGTGCATGGCATACCTGCAGACTCTCCACATCTTGTGGGACTTGGAGAAAGAAACCAGTGAAGCTCATGCTGCTTCCTGTGCTCTGAGTAATAAAGCTTTTTGTCTATGACATGAGATTTTCATGTTTTCTGCTAGCATCCATGAAACAGTAATAATCTAACTTACTAGCTTGCAAGTAGCATAAAACTCCAGACTCTGATACTTAGATCTTGAAATCAGGAGAGCTAATATCTCTATATTATCAAATTTCAAAAGGAACAAAATATCCTTTTTGAATTTCTCTTGTGGGGATAATCAAATCTATATCACTGGGCTATTGGGAGAATTAAATGAGAACATGCATAGCACACCCGAGATATGGAAAATATTCAATAACTTTAGTTGGATCCTCGCACTCCCTAGTCATTCATTCCCTTAAAATCCACATACAATAAACCAGATGGGGAGCAGTGTATCTCCAAGATAGTAGTCCATTCAGAAGACAAGGGATAAAATAGTCTAACACACCAATTTCTGACATTTGCATTACATGGCATTATTCATAAAGGGCTTCCACTCATAGTATCTCATTTAATCCCTACACAGAAACCAAGATTCAGGGGGGTCAGTCCTTGCAGAAGGAACTGTAACAAACTCCAAAGGTCTGGAAAATAGCCATACGGCGGAAGCCCAAGGATGTGGGCTCAGGAAGCAGTGCTAAAATGTAGCTGTGATGCTGTAGCAGTCCAACTGTGTCCCGAAGGCACACTCTTCATCCAGGTAAGCTGCGGGAGCTCCCGTTGTGACTTGGCCTTCTGAGGAATGTCTGCCCTGGAGAAATGGCTTAAAACCACAAGGTAGAGAGACGTCCTTTGTTCGGATATCCTGATTGTTTTCAAGTGGGAAGTTGGAAAGTCCTGGATGAATCTGGTCCCTTCGGTTCCTTGGCAGCTTCTGCGTTGTCTACAAGCCTTTGGGCCTTTCATCTTCTGACAATGTCACTTGAGGGTCTTGCTAAGGTTGGAGAAGCCAATGCCAACACAAGTCATCAGCACTTTATCCCCTCCCTTGAGTTCTTCACCACATGGTTTGGTTTCGATTTTAAACATAATCTGGAAAAAGCTCTTCAAATGCCGCAAAAATTCTATCCTAAAAAATAAAAATTTAAATTAAAAAAAAGGGAGGGGGTAAAAAAAGGAGGGAGAAATGAAAGAGGAATTCAATTTTACAAAAATTCTTCTCCTCTGCCAACAACCTAGAACTGAATTTCCCGGATCAAGAGGAAAGATTGAAATTAAGAAATTCTCATCAAAGCCGATCAAATAGCATTTATTTACAGCCTGCTAGATTCCAAAGATGATTTTAGACAGCTTGCAGAGATGCACACTAGACAAACTCAGTAAATAAATGAAAAGTAGGGAGGTTAGTCCTACAAGCACATTAGAGTAAACATGGATAGGGCATTAATCATCAAGTGGTTCATACAGAGAAACAAAGGCTTTGATGATTCACAGTATCATGAAGCTAAAACCAAGCAGAGTGACTGCTGCTGATGCTGAAAGAGAGAAGCTGCCCTCTCCACTGTTTGATCTTGACAGGCCCTTCATTCATTCAATAAATATTTACAGAGTGCCTACTATGTGCCAGGCACTATCCTTGGTGCTAGAGACATTGCCGTCAACCAAAACTCCCTTCTCTCATGAAGCTTTCAGGCTAGTGGGGCAGACAACATAAATATCCTTGAAATATATATATATATATATATATATATATATACTTTCTCCATAATCAGAAATTTAAATTAACAAGGCAGATGAGAAGGAGATGTAGGTATAAAATATTTGTGTGTATATGGTACAAAAAGTGAAAATGTTAGTNAGGCTCCTCCACCCATGGGATTTTCCAGGCAAGAGTACTGGAGTGGGGTGCCATTGCCTTCTCCGTCCCATTTTACTAACCAATTGAAATTTTCAGATTTTTGCTCTCTGTCCCAGCCTTACAACCTCCTCAACCCTGCCCTAGGGAAAAAAGAAAACAAAGACATCAAAGCCACAGATAAATAGTCCACATCTGTGGGCAAGGCTTCCAGCTGGCAGTAATGAAGAAAAAGCCAGCCATCTCACCCACTCGTCTACATTCTAAGAAGCAAACAGCCTGTTCTCTCTTGCTGCTGCCTCGGTTGTCACACAGGCCCGAAAGCCTCCCCAGGCTACTTCATTCTTCCACTTGAATCATTCAACTGTGCTAGAAAAACCAGACACCCTCCCCATCTGGCAGAATTCCTAAGAGGCCACAGCCTGCTTCTGATCTCTTGGAGAAGGAGGGCAGAAACACAGGCTTGAGTGTGCAGGCCTGCATAGTTGCATGGGGTATTTGTAGCCTTTGGAAGTGTTAGAAAAAGCAAAGTCAGTTCCACTTCTTACATAATGTTCTGCCAACCCTCCAGCCAGTCTGAAGAAGACTGTGTAAGGGCTGGATTAAGGTATGTCTTATGATCCCCTTCCCCTCCAGCCTCATTATCCCTAAGTCGCTTGCTGCTTGGGATAGCAAAATGCAAATATAGCTTTTTTTTTTTTGCTATAAAAAATAACCTCAGACAATCTGGAATCCTAACAATCTCCTTAAGAAAATCAAACAGAATAAATCCACCCACCTCTACATGCTGTTGAACAAAGTCATGTTCAGGGCCTGTCCACATCCTCCTCCACAGCCCCACAGCTCAGCATGGCCACAGCCACATGTTGGCCCTTAAGGCACCACTCCCCTTTCCTTCTCTTCCAAACACCATACAATAGACCCACACCTCCTAGATATACACCCCAGCCACAGAGCCAGGCAGAAGAGGTATCCAGGGGATACGGAGGACAGCCCTGCTCCTCTACAGATAACCCCCACATGGTGTGACTGGCAGCTTCTCAGATTAACCATTTTAGGCAACTGGGACTATGCAACTCCTGTGCAGAGAATTTAAATCCTGACTCAGAGAAGTATTCAGAGTGAGCTTCCCCTACCCCAGAACAAAGTGATTTATATAAACAACCTACTTTTTGTGAATCGCTCCAGTCCATCTGACAAGCAGGTTTCAGAGACTCCTAGAGCACAGAGGCAATTTTTCCTGGGTATTTTCCAAGAGCAGGTTGTTCCCACCACCACTACTGGTCAACAGGTGAAGGCCACTGGGCTCCCAGTCATCTGCCCATTTGATCTCAATTGCCTGGAACTTACCAGGTTGCCTGGCACTGCCCCTTAAAATACAGCCCCTCCTAGCAGATCCCCATCTAAAGCCTGCTAGAGCATGGCAGTGAGAGGAGTCACAGTGAGCTCCCTCTGGCAGCTCCACAGACCAAACCATGCCAAAGGGTCCTGCCTCCTGCTCCACCAAGCCACTCAGACACTGGAATCGCCTACCTCTGGGGTCTAAGGAGATGATCTGCAAGCTGAGGGGTGGGAAGAGAATCTGCTCAATGGGGCCCCCTGAAGTCACTACACGGCAGCTTTTAGATGTACTGGTGGTACTTCTTCTGCCAAAGAGCAACTCTCCCAAAGCCCCACTGACCTCTGCTTCAGGAATGAAGTTACTAAACTCCATTATAAGGCAACAGGAAACAAGAGAGCTAGGTAGGCTGCACTCTCATGAGATGGGGGCCCCAGGCCAAGTTCAGCCAACAACTAACTATGAGCAGGTGACCTCTTTTTCATCTGAAAAGTAAGGGTATCACTTATTTTTACCGTATTCCAAATGTGTTCTGCGGCTCAAAGAGCATAGTAAGTTGGCAGGGCTTTGCAGCATTTAAACCACTCCCAAGATGTAAATACAGCGGCATGTATTGTGCTGGCTCCTAGACAGCGGTTAGGCAACGAACCCAAAAAGTAGCAGGCTCGACCAGCAGCTCCCAATACTCCTGTGCATCGCTCGCCTTGATCCTCACATCACTGTGCTACATGCTGGGTGAGCCAACGACGCCCATCAGTCAGCGTCTGACAAGGACACTGGGCTCTCACTCCCCAGCACTTCAAAAATAGTATAAAGATGTCAATTATTAAAACTGGCATAAAACAAAGTGACGTGGTTTACTTTAGACTTCCAAAGAAAGACAGAAGGAAATTATCTTATGACAATTTGAAACAAGGACTCTGAGAAGATATAGCATGGCACCCTTGCCCAGGCAGGGAGGTACCTGGAGTCCAATAACATGTATGAATCCCAGCTCTACTGAAGAGCACAGTGGGTCAGGGACAGGACGTCAGAGTTCAAAAACCTAGGTTGCTGACTGTGTGAGTGACCCTGGGCATGTGACTCAACCTCTCTGTGTCTCAATCCCCTCACTTGTAAAATAGAATGTGCAACAGTACCTGTCTTTATCTAAACCCTTGTGGGATTATCATGAAACCTGAATGAGTTCATACTTGTAAAGCACTTAAAACAACACCTGGTAAATGTTGTCAAATAAACTTACAGAATTCTTGGGAATAGTAAGTAAAATATGTGTAATCTGTTTATTAATATGACTGAAGGAAGCCAAGTCATACATTTTAAAAATTAGTGAACGCAGAGCTAGAGATAGATAGACAATTTACAGCTGACTTCAGGCCTGAGATCACCCAAAGCAACTCCTCCTGGCGTTCAGAATAACCTAAACAGGAGACTGGACTTCCCTGTGCGTCGAGCACTGATGGAGCTTCACCAGGCATGCTGTTTGGAGCGCTAAGTGCCCAATCTCCTCTAAAAGCTTCGCCACCTCCACAAGCCCATGACTGCAGGACCAATGACTTTCTCTATGGATGAGACTGAGGCTCAGAGATGCCAAGGACCTTGTCCATGGTCTCCCGGTGCCGCAAGGTACAGCCAGAACTGATATCCAGATAGGCTGGGCTCCAATACCAGTGCAATGGAAGAACACAGAGAGCTGTGGTCACTGCAGTTTCCGATCATAAACGTTTTCTGAAAGTGCTAATTAAGACGCTCATTGATATGTAACCATAGTTTTAAATGAAGTACAAACTGTCCCTAAACTGTAAAACTAAGCTTTTAGAAGGGAACGTAGAATCACCATTACCAATTGTAAACCACCCAGAACTCCACAAACTGAAAAGAAATAAGATTCTCCACATTACCACCATGTCATCCAATACTATTTCATTTTACTGGGGAAAAAAAAAAATCTCTGGCTTTCCCAAAGAATTTCATACCTATTGACTTACTTTCTCAAGTAACACAGAAAATCATTACCAGTCACACCTTGCAATAAGAGAAAAGACGAAAGGAGAAAAATAAGGGACCCTTATTTTCCAGAAAGGGTTTTTGAAAGCAACACTGCTGGAAAAAAAACTATCCTGCCTGGTCCCAGTGCTCTGTAAATACATTTTTTAAATTATTTATACAAATCAAAATGTGAAAACTGCCAGAAGAAATACATTTCTTTAAACCAAGGAGGATCTTGCTTCCGGTTTTCCTTAGAAATCGGAGGTTACAGAAAGCAGATTTTTATTATTTTAACCACACATAAAAATAAGTGTGATAGTTTGGTCTCCAAAGTTCCTGAATCCAACTGGGATAAGCTGTCCCCTCATCGCCATCTATCTGGCAGTGGATTCTGTCCTTTTCACCATTAATGTAATGTAAGTAATGCCTGTATGTAAACAGGTGATAACTTTGTCTGCCCTGCAGCTCATGTATCTCTTCCCACCTTTGCCCTGCATCACTTTGGGCTTCTGGAGCATTCCATGATGATTAAGGGAAGAAGGGTCCCAAATAGAAACAGTTTTCAAAAAACACCCCCTCCTACCACCACCTCATGCTAGTTTACTGAAAGATGAGAGGCTGCCCTTTCCAAGCCCCTGGCCACTCCTCTTGCAGGAAGCCCTGGGAGGCGGGTAACCCAGAGGAACATGTCCTGCGAGCTCCAGCCCCAAGGCTCAAAACACAAAATTTTGCAATTTGTCCCACTTCTGTAAGGCTCCATTCAGAGCAGACTACTTTGTTTTCCAGGAGATGTGTAATTTTAGGCAAGGTTTCTGGAAGACAAGACACTGCTATTAATGTTTAGTGAGGGAGTGTGTCAAGGACACAGGAACTTTAAAAAATGTCCAGTCACATCTTCACCATCTCCACAGAGTTTGCTGACTTAAAAAGACTATACAAGGCTCTGTAGCAAACCGAAAAAAACAAAACTCTAAAAGCGAGAGAAAAAAAAAAGTGTCAAGGAAAAATAAAAATATACATTCCGTTTTTCACATAATGTTCTGCCAAACCCCATGCCCCATGACCACACACATTTCTAGACGCTGCCTCAGGCTGGGTGAGCGGCCAGGCCCCGAAACCAAGGCTGGGAAAGCAGCAGCGATGAGACTGGCTAAGAAGCTGGAGTGGGCTGTGGTGGTCACACGGCTGCCAGTCACTTCCAGCAAACCCTCACCGGAAAGCCAATCTCTGCACTTAGGGTGCTGTGCTAACTGTAAAGTCTCTCTCAGCAATGTTGATTCCTCATGTCAGCATGTCATTTAGGATTAGTCAATTTCAGATTTCCTGTCCTGTGAAACATTTACTTTACACAAGTTATCAGGAGATAATGTGGTCCTCACCAGTTTCCTGCTCATCTGTCTTTCCACACTGCTAACAGAATGTATTCTCTTCCAATTCCTTGTTTCAGAGAGCCTTCCACCATCAACTTACAGGAAAAAAAAAAAGCCTCCAGAAGAATCTCCTGGTCTCTGCCCACAACACCACAGTCCAGTGGTGCACCAGCCCCTCTGCAGTGCCCACCCTTTCTCAATGTGATGGCACCACCATTCTTCAGTTATCACAGTACTGTACCTTTCAGATATACAGCATCGGTACCATGATAACCGAAAAAGGACAGTTCAGTCTCGTATCTACCTGAATATTCCCTTGCACCCAAGGCCCACTCCTCCCAAGCTACCCACCCGTAGGTGGCTACAGAACAATCTTCAAGTACACAGATACATGTACAGAGATATCAGTGCTCAAAGGGGCTGTTCACAGCAACCTCACTTACTTTCAGTAATGTTTTTTTTTCACTGTGCTGTTTAGAATTCAAGTCTTCTGAGGATCTGCTCTTTTTGGAGAATGCCTACTTTAATGACCCAGCAGTCAACTTCTGATAACAACCCCTTGGGCTCAAACTCAGTTCTCCATTTCCCTCCTAGTCCAGTGGTGTTACTGTGAACTTTGTCTTTTGAACAAAAAGGCAATCCTTTTTCCTATAGCTAGAGAAAAGAGGAATTTTTTTAAAATTAACAACAACACCCATATAATAGTATACCTCTAAAATGGAAATAAGGTCTAAAGCACAGACAGAACTGTCAAATACATATCACACAGCTTTAAGGACACAGGAGTGATAGATGGACAGGAAGAAACTGCAGGAAAGAAAAGAAGGCCGAATCCTTGAAACACCAGATGAAAACGACAACCTCCAGCTCATTTATGGATTAGTACAATCAGGTGTCCATAGGACGGTGTTCAGTATAACACTTTCATGGTTTTGTGCAACTGGAGGACTGAAGTGAAGTGAAAGTCACTCCATCATGTCCAACTCTTTGCGACTGTCCATGGAATTCTCCAGACCAGAATACTAGAGTAGGTAGCCTTTCCCTTCTCCAGGGGATCTTTCCAACCCAGGGATTGAATCCAGATCTCCTGCATTGCAGGCGGATTCTTTACCAGCTGAGCCACAAGGGAAGCCTAAGAATACTGGAGTAGGTAGCCTATCCCTTCTCCAGGAGGATCTTCCTGACCCAGGAATAGAATCAGAGTCTCCCACATTGCAGGCAGATTCTTTACGAACTGAGCTATCAAGGAACAGAAGTGGACAGCATAAGGAAGCTGAAAGAAAACAACTCACGTGTAGGGAGAGAGTGGTCCGAGCAGGACTTTGGAAACATCCTGCTGTCCAAGGGTCATGAGTAATAGAGCCAGGCTCTGGTTGGTCGAGTCCACGCATCCACCCTGTAAATAAAAACACTTTAAAGATTAATATTGTACCAATCAGATAATGGAAAACCAATCAAACAGAGGGAGAAAAAAAAAGACACAGATGCCCAGAGCAGACACACAGAAGAGCAGAAGAGCAGGCTGCAAAGTTCAAGCAACAATAAAACTGAGTAAGGGTTTTTTAAAGAGTTATCCTCATATTAACAACTATAGAGGGTTAAGCTAACAGTTAATCAAAATAATTGTAAGAGTTGAGACTATCAGAATCAATAGACATTGAAGTTCACTGAGGTATATCTAAGGAAAAATGAAACTTTCCCTTCGTAATTAAACCCATAGCAGGACATATAAGCAAAAAGGCATAATCATTTATAGGTAAAGCACAGGTAATTAACTCGGGTTAAGTGAATGACATTTTTACTCATTAATATCTTTCAGAGAACACCACAGCTAATCTGACATGAAAGGACCCTTCCCTTTCAAGGGTCTTACCTGAAACACTTATTTAATAACATTCAGAAACTCCATGCCATGTCCGATTAGATTCCCCTCTTCAGCTCTTCCTGTGTGCCTTAGAACTGGAGAACCTCCCAAATCCAATCCCTCCACTCTTACTATTTATGCATTATCTTTCATTTTCCCTGTTCCTTCAAATCAAGAAGCAGAACAGAATTCTTTTCAAAAATTTCTCCTGAAGTATAACTGCTTTGGTTGTCTTTCTTTTTTCATTCTTGAACTTCTCAACCTCTTTAGCCATTCTTACACTTGATGTGAGCATTCCTGCTGTTTCCATTTGTGCTTTAAACAATGTCTTTACTTCAGATCATTCTTTCCAGGATAACTTTATTTAAAACAATTTATTTAGTCAGCTAGATAGCTATATTTATTCCTTTATTTGGTTGCACTGGGTCTTAGTTGCAGCATGCGGGATCCTTAGTTGCAGCATGCAAACGCTTAGTTGCAGCACATGGGCTCTAGTTCTCAGACTAGGGATTGAACCTGGGCCCCTTATTTTGGGAGGATGGAGTCTTAGCCACTGGACAACTTCCCTAAAACTTGTCCTAAAACAATTTAAACTTGCACTGTAAATAGTGAAAGCAGGATGACATCAACATATTTTGCACACATCACAAGAAATCCAGTTTTTAACCATGACATCATCGTTCAAGGCTAGAATCTCCCAGACTTTGAACAGGTTACGTGGTCGCCTACTGTTGCTTATGTGAGCATATCTCTCTCCTTTTTCAGTGTGTGCAAGGTAGGAAGTAAGTAAATTGCCCAANCCATGACATCATCGTTCAAGGCTAGAATCTCCCAGACTTTGAACAGGTTACGTGGTCGCCTACTGTTGCTTATGTGAGCATATCTCTCTCCTTTTTCAGTGTGTGCAGGGTAGGAAGTAAGTAAATTGCCCAATGCAGACACTCATTCTCTGCCATTAAGACTTCCTACAATGGAGTAAGAAAATCAGGAAGTGGATCCTCCAGCAAGGCTTTATGAAAATCTGCTCTTCTTAAATCTACCTGAGTTGATAAAGGACAATATTTATCTCCTTTAGCAAATTTTAGAACAAGAGTTATAGCACATATATTTCCATCTAAAAGGAAAACCTGACCCCATGGAGAATATATGGAGCAACAACACTGTTTCTGTTTTACAGAACTCACTCCGTTTCATAAAATTAAAACTGTTCTCTTTAGTCTCTGCTTCTTATCACTAGAGTGCTATTCTGCCATTCTCAACTGATTTTTATTTATCTTATTAATTTATTTATTTTTGGCGGCACTGTGTCTTCACTGCCGTTTGTGCAGGCTTTCTGTAGTTGCAGCTAGCAGGGGCTTCTCTTCCTTGCAGTGTGAGGGCTTCTCACTGGAGTGGCTTCTCTTGTTGAGGAGCACAGTTTCTAGAGCACAGGCTCAGTAGTTGTGGCACATGGGCTTAGTTATTCCGAGGCACGTGGGTTCTTCCTGGACCAGGGATCGAACCCATGTCCCCTGCATGGGCAGGCAGATTCTTATCCACTAGGCCACTAGGGAAGTCCCTCGACTGATTTTTATTATGTGCTGAACCAACACTTCACTGCAATAAATATACTAGGGTCTGTGTACAGGACACCATGGAGGGAGGGGTGGGGCCACTCCAAAAGCAGAAGATACAATCCTTATGCCAAGCAGCTTCAATCTCACTATAAAGATGAGATATGAGCAGGAACCAGTAACAGTTCAAGGTGAAGATGAAGCTATGCTGTTGAGGGCACCAGGACTGCCAAGGTGGTGGGGTAGGGGTAGTCACTCACCAGAGAGAGGCTTTGCTGGAGGTGGGGATTTGAGCGGGCCTTGGAGTGATGAGCAGGATTTGGAGAGGGAAGAAGAACAGGAGGAAGGGGGAAAATATGGCCCCGGGCCAGGGAGGAACAGCCAGGAGCCCAGCCTGAAAGTGGCTGAGTGCTCTCTCTGGAGAACTGTGTGAAGCTGCAGGGGCCGGGCGGAGCAGGGAGGCCAAGGCAGGGCTTTTCTCACTGGGTCAAGGGTTTTGACTTTATCCTGGGAAAGGGAGAAGCTGGTGAAGGTCTCTCAGCACAGGAGTAACAAGATCAGATCACTGTTTTGTGGGGTGGCGGGGGGGGGAGATTCAGACTGAAGAGGATGTTGGAGAGAATGTGGAAAGGATTTCCTCTCTGCAAGAAGGGAAAGCCAGTACGTCTAATCAGAGGAGGCTGGTGTGGAAGGGAAGAGGGTAGTAGATGGTGCCAGAGAGAGATGGATAGGCTAGGGTAGTTCCAGAAAGTCTGGAATGGAATCAAGAGGGCTTGGTAACTAATGAGACATAAATGGAACAAGAATTAGATCAGAGGATTAAAACTTTGGTAAAAATAAATGGTACCAAAGGAGATGGATTTTTATTACTTATTTAAACCATGTCACATCACAGACTTACAAAGAATTATAAAAACAAGAAGCATCTTGATCCTTTTTAGCAATTAAAGATCACAGACCCACACAAAAGAAGTTTTCTTAATGATTTAAAACATAAAAACGCAGTCCAGCCACAATTAAATGGCTTAAGGTAGAATTTAACTAGAGCAAAGGAAAAAAAAAAACCTAATCCAGATTGCATGTTTTCTGTCTTGCAGACTGGAGACTGTGCTTTCACCCTGAGGCTTAAAATCTGCCATTTATGGAGATATAAAACCCACATTCCAGCTGTGCCTGTGGGCCCCCACTGGGCTGTTCTGTAATGAGATACATCCACTCCCCCAGGTCCACTGGAAAGAGACAGGAGTGCTGATGAATGCCTAAGCAAAATGACCAGCGGTGCAGGCTTGTCTTCAGCATCCTGTCACCTTTTCTTTGTCTCACCTTCCCAAGCCCCTACTTGTGCTCTGACCCAGGCCTGCCTCCCTTAGACAGTTGTCAACGCTCCCAAACACTGCGCAAAGTTGAGCCTATTATACTGTTTTTTATCTGAATTAACTGTCACATAGAAATCCAACTTTCCACTTTCTCTTGAAAAATCTGGGAAGAACGAGCCCTCATCCATGCTGTGGCAACGACTCAGGTTGAGAGAAGGTCCCTGCTCGGGGCAGGGCAGTGCCTGCCCTTCAGTTGGCCAGTTGCTGCCTAACCTGCTTCATTTTTCATCCCCTCCTTCGTGCATGACTCTGTTCTAGTTCTCTGCCTCCTGATCGTTAAAACTTACCTGCTGTTTGTATCAAACCAATGGGGCTGAGTCTCTGCTCACTGACTGGTTAGTTAACCCACTAAGCTAGTTAATGCTGAACTGTCTAAAGGGTAGGAAGAGGTTAACATCTTGACTGAAGCCCTTAAAAGAGAAAGTTACTAATGAAGAAACATGGGAACTGCTTCCAGGTGCTCCTCTCCCAGACCTGCAGAAGCTGAGGACATACCCGGTAGATCTCTTCAAGCAGCAGCCTGGCACAGTTCTTGCCGAGATCTTCAGGCAGCACCGCTGCGCCCTGGCCCTGGGGGTTGGAAGCCAGCTCAGCACTGAGAAAAGTGCCATTGGTGGTCTCGGCAACCAGGGACAGCCCAAAGCCTGGGGACCTGGAGGTTCAAAGGCACAGACACTGAGTAGCGTATGAAGCAGGGTTTGCATTCACCAGTCAAAAGAGAAGACAAACATCCTTTTGATGGCACTCTGTCTGATTATATCAGGCCTTATTAGAGTTCCTAGCAGCTCACACTGGGAATACACACGACTCAGTGAGGGCACACACATGGCAAAACCACCGCTTTCCCTTTCAGCCCTCCCCTCCCCGACACCGTACACTGTGAGAGTTTGTAACACCCCACGTGTACAGCCACCCTAACAGCTGCCAGATATTGAGTTCTACTATCAGCCAGTTTCTGAGCTAGGGGCTTGACATGACAATGCAGAGTAAATATTACCATCCCACCTTAGAACTGAGGAAATGGACAAATCAAGCAACCAGCATCAAGTCCACACGGCCAGGAAGAGACTGACATGCATTTCAAACATAGGTGTTCCAGAAGCCAAAGACCACACAAGTTCTCCACTTCCTTGGCCCTCACTCAACCACCCCAGAAATGCAAGCAGCTTGGAGACCACCTGATTACAGCTCTTCTTGAGAAACAGCAAGTTATTGCTCCGTAATGACAAAGACCACCCACGGAGAAAGGGCCTAGAGAAGGTACACCTTTAAGTTTTTGTCCCCACGGGACATCGCTAACTCAGAATTCAATGAATATAATCCAGAAACCAGTATCATATTCTTGCCCAGGTGTTTTGACCACCAGCAGCCAGAACCTAAAACCCTTACCAGTCCAGGACCACAAATGCCTCGTGCACTCATGCACACAAAAAACATTTAGGAGAAAGTTTCCACATACCCAGGAACTGGGGCACACACAGGCCCCTGCTCTCATGAGGCTTAGTGACAACCAGTTT
Organism: Neotragus pygmaeus; assembly: GCA_006410875.1. Classification (NCBI taxonomy): domain Eukaryota; kingdom Metazoa; phylum Chordata; class Mammalia; order Artiodactyla; family Bovidae; genus Neotragus; species Neotragus pygmaeus. The sequence continues at coordinate 1,044,997 of SJYV01031552.1, forward strand.
GATGTAAAACAAAATCAGTTGACAATAATAAACCCAAGCATCTCCCTACAAAACTTCTAAACGTGACCCCTCACATCTACCTTGCTCAGTGCCTTTTAAACAAATATAACTGATCCTTGAATAACACAGGTTTGAACTGCTCAGGTCCAGTGACACAGATCTTTTTTCACTAAATACGAACCCCGGATACAGAGGAACCAAAGATGGAGAGCTGACTGCTGGTTTCGAGTACAGGGAAGTTCAGCACTCCTAATCCAAGCATTGTTCCTTGGATATACAGCTCCCAGCAGTACACTGCAGATGGTGACTGCAGCCATGAAATTAGAAGACGCTTACTCCTTGGAAGAAAAGTTATGACCAACCTAGATAGTATATTCAAAAGCAGAGACATTACTTTGCCAACTAAGGTCCGTCTAGTCAAGGCTATGGTTTTTCCTGTGGTCATGTATGGATGTGAGAGTTGGACTGTGAAGAAGGCTGAGCACCGGATAATTGATGCTTTTGAACTGTGGTGTTGGAGAAGACTCTTTAGAGTCCCTTGGACTGCAAGGAGATCCAACCAGTCCATTCTGAAGGAGATCAACCCTGGGATTTCTTTGGAAGAATGATGCTAAAGCTGAAACTCCAGTACTTTGGCCACCTCACGCGAAGAGTTGACTCATTGGAAAAGACTCTGATGCTGGGAGGGATTGGGGGCAGGAGGAGAAGGGGACGACCGAGGATGAGATGGCTGGATGGCATCACTGACTCGATGGACATGAGTCTGAGTGAACTCCGAGAGATGGTAATGAACAGGGAGGCCTGGCGTGCTGCAATTCATGGGGTTACAAAGAGTAGGACACAACTGAGCGACTGAACTGAACAGAACTGAACACTCCACATGCAAGCACGATACAGCCTTGCCTCTTTTAACACAATTCAACATACATGTTCATAAAGCACCTTCTATGCATCTAGCACAAAACTAGCCAAAATACTTGTTGCAGAAAAACTACATGTAAAATTAATAATGCACTATATGAGCTCACGACAAGGGGTAACTATACTGGTTGCTCCTTAATTTCTTAAAAAAAAAAAAAAATTGATTGTCTATGCAGCCAAGGGTTAATAACACCTGCCAAGGAAGAGGGAGCAGTGAGAACACAGGTTCCAGGGCACTCTGAGTCACACTCAACAATCTAACACTGTACTTCCCAGCATCATCATGGGACATTTAAAGCACAATCTCAAGATGCCTATGACTCACTTGACCAGGAGAAGGGAAGGGGCACCCAGCTCATCAGCAGAGGTAGTGGCACAAAATGACAAGGAGAAAACGGAGGGAAGGGCCAGGAGACAAGCCACCATCACTGCTCTAACCCACTTAACTTGTAGTTTCTACGCACTTCCAAACTTTTCCATCCGTGTGAAATTTTTGAGGTATGTGTACTTATTACAATGAACTTCACATATAATCAAGGTTGTTCCATTTGATGTCGTATTTGTTTGACAGAAAACAACACGGTAACATATTATGCTCTATGCATGTTATGCCGACATCCTCCAACCCCCAATTTGGGGTATGTATATTATCAGGCCTATTTCAAGTTATGCTGACAAAGCAGCTAATCACCAAGTGACCTCACTGAAGATGGCATTAGTACAGTTTATAGATAACAGGCTCTAAAACTTTCTAATTGATAAAGGGTTAGACTTTTCAAAAAAGTCACTTTGGGAATCAAAATGGGACCATGCTGGACAAATGTGTACCAGACAAAGAACTGACACAGGCCACCAAGAACTGCTGGCTCCCAAAGTCGCAGGGCATGGCCACACAGGACTCTCACTCCCAGCGCTCAGTGAGCTTAACTTACGAGGATACTTCACTGAATGAGAAAAGGAAAATACCTACTCAAATTTCATAAGGGAGAAGGAAGATCACCGTTTGTCAATTGTAATTTGTTATTTAGAAAGCAAAATGCAAATTTAACATCGTGCATTGGTTTTATAGGTAAATTTTACCTGTAAAACAAGGCTACATTATGCTTACATCTCCATACACATTTGAGCTTCCTACTCATTATTCGCAAGTATGGGCCTTGCGCAGCACTAGGGTCTGCTGGTCAATGATGGCATTATGAAAAGCCATATTCTAGCTGGGAGCACAGCCTTTTGGTCTGCTCTGCTTCTTTGTAGAGCGAGAGGCCAGATGACAAGTCACTACAGAGATCAGGCCACTCGGACAGCTGCTGGCACCCATCCCTTGTAATTCCCTCTCCCCAGAAAACAGCTGACACATAATTCCAGACCTGCAGCCAAGAAGGGAGGAAAAAGGCAAGAATGGCATTAGCAGCTACCATTTCTACAGTACCTACTATGTGCCCGGCACTGCATTAGGGGCTTACATATGGGACCTTTTCATCTTTACAGTAACAGCAACCTAGGAATGTAGGCATTATCACTCAGATGTTAGGAATGAGGACACCACCAATGGTATTTGAGCAATACACCAAAAGTTTGGGACCATCACTGACCTTTCCAATTCCCAGGGAAACGGCCAGCTTTGCACACAAATCCTTTCCCAACTCTAAGCTCTGACACCACCTCCTCTGTTGCTCTGGACAAAGAACCACCACTGCATTTGTGAAATCTCCTTTATCTTTTAGTTAGGCCTCATGAAGGTTAGAAATCCCATAACACACTCGTCCCCTTCTTTCCCCTCTCTTTCCTTCTTTTCCTGAGGTTAAAGAAAGCTCAGAGGAAGGACTATGAAAGGATGAGCTGTGGTACAACTTAGAAAAAAACCTGATTTCTTATCTCACAATTGTCAGTCTCTAATGTTCTTAAAAGACACAACCTGAAAAGTTCAGGTCCAGAGTGTAAAGGTACTGTCACTCACACTAAAATGGCTCAGCAAAAACAGAGAAAACTCACATACAAGGAAAGCAAATTTGGCAAAATAATCTCTACCTACAAGTAAGAAAAATATACAAGTGTACACTGTATTATCCTTCCAACTTTCCTGTACGCTTAACATTTTCATAATAAAAAACTAGTGGTTTCTAAATATATAACAAAAAGCTTAAAACAGATATTTTCATTACATAAATCATCATTATTAACTTTTTATGTATTAACGTGAGGTTTTCCACAAAGGCTCTAACTAAACCAAATTAAAATCTGCAATAACAAGTTTCTCTGGCTCCAAGGGTGCCACATTCCCCTTGATGGAGAGAGACGCTGACTGGCACTTAGACCAACAAAGGATTTTTTCCCCTAAATTGTTATTTACTCAGGATGGGAGAACTTTGTTTACTTTACTTTTTAGTGGGAACAGAGTGCAGATGGGATTTAAAACTGGAGGCACTTTTATTAATAGCTGGGTTTTAATTCCCCGAGGCTGGTATCTCAAACCCTCATCACCCAGCACTGGGCACGGTGATGCTTCCATGTGATAGGTGCTCAGAATATACTGGGGGTGACAACGGCAGTAAGTCAGAAGGAAAAAAAAAGTGAATCATTCTTCCTCTGGCTGCCTAGCCTCAGAGCTGGCAGCTTAAGCTTCAATCAGAGACCAGGAGTATGAAAAATGCTTAGGGTGGCTGCAGAATTAGCTTCCCAAAATGCACAGACACTTACTTCCCAGAGTTGATGCCTTTCATGTGGTCTGTGTAAATATAGATATCGGGTATAAACTTGTTGAGGATACTCCTTGCAGAATCCACAATCCGGTTTGCCATCTGAGGTGATACACGTACCGAATACCTGCAACTCAGAGTTAAGGGTGTCATTCTGCTTGGACTCCACAGCAGAGAAAAGTCAGTCACAAATCTAGCAAATATTTGTGGTATTGCCATAACAAAATGATGCTTCTAATTTCATTCTATTCTCCACCTGTATTTAATTACTTAACTTTGTAGTGTCATAACTCAATTTTTACATTATTATTTTTATTATTATATAATTTTTGTATTGTTATAAAAAGTCCTTGATTAAAAACATCCACCCAATATAGACACTTGGAAAGTATGAAATAAAAGCTGCCAACCCTGCTCTAGATTGCCTACCCATTCCCTCTCCCCTAGAAATGGCTCACCTCAATTTTGGAACAAGTAAAGGCAATTCCCTCCCTGTATGGCATGAGCCAGACTCCCTTTGAAGTATTCTCTGAACATCCCCATTGCTGTTATCCGTGAGTCTTTCTCTTAGAAACCTAAGACCAGGACAGATACCCCACTGGGACTGAGCTGGGCCCCTGGGTGACCCAATCCACCCCATGGTACGCTGACAAAAGAAGCAGAAAAAACATTAGTAAAAGAACATAGTGGGGCTATCTATATAGGTCTAAACAGGTTTTTAACTTAAGAGCCTATTTTCAAAAGTGCCGACAATGCTATTTATGGATGATACAGGCTCCTTGCAACTGCTACCTAATGGTCCAAATAGTGATAATTAGCACTTTTACAACAGGAAAGGAAAGATATTGGCAACTCAAATCAACTCAAATTAAAAGAGTGCTGCTTGAGGAACTGGAAACTACTGCCTCAAATTAAACTTTATTACAGACACTGGTTCTCCCCAAATCAACCAACCAAATAAAAAGTAAGTATGTACTAAGCACTTCCAATGTCCGATGTATGGTTAGGGGCTGGCTGTGCATGTGGAATGAGGGGCTAAAGAAACGAAGAAGTAACAACACACAATCTTCCCATTACTCTGATCCAAACCCCAGGCACAAAGTCCAACAGGGAAAACCAGGTGTGTGGTCTCCTCAGCCCAGCCCAACTGTTCAAAAATTACTGTCAATAACACATTTAATTTTCATATGAGCTGCAGAAACAAAAAGCAAAGAACTTGACTGGCATCAAGCTCCCCTTTCTGACCCATCCTGGACATTCACCAAAAGATTCAGCTCCCATATGTGAGGGAGAAGCTCCCAGTAACTCCAGGCCCTCTCAGATCTTGAGATCAGATCCCTAGTCTGCTTGGTTCATCCCCAACCCAACACCACCATCCCCAGCTCCATGAACCGAAGTGTCCAAATCCCTCAGCCTGATCTACCTGTCTCCATTCTTCCAACCTGGCGTTCCCCCTCTCTCCTGAAATCAACCAGGACCCCCCAACTGTGGTCTGCACTTGAACTTACCACACATCTCCCTTCATATACACTCAGGCCGCCCTTGCTCTCCAACAACACTGCACGCTTCATAGTGAAAGGGGCTCTACCTCTGTATCCCTCACAAGTCTCTCATACACTACTTTTGTACTCAGAAATACTCGATAAATATTTGACTTGACTCAAAGGACAAACCCAAAATGAGGAAAGAGCAAAGAGGGATTTTTCAATACACACACACACACACAGCCTAGTTACATCACCACCTCTTCTGTCCAGAACGTACTTTTGACCACAGGCAGCTTTGACAAACAGTCCCAGGTCTCATACCCTTTGGACCAGAAGGTATGCTGTCCCTCTGAGGCCTGAAGTGCCCACATTCTACAGGAAAATACAGATGACACTATCTTGATACATAATCCCATGGTGCTCGTGGCTTTCAAGCTCTTTCAGGTACATGATCATCTTATTTTATGTTCACAGTAACCCTGAGGTAAGGCCATGGGTTTCTGCTTCAGGGCTCTCACTGAGGACAACAGAACCAAGATTCAACATTAAACAGATGCGACTTCCCAAAGGCAACCTTCTTCCCTGATCCCTCCAAGGATATGCAAACTCAGTAGGTAAAAGTGCTCATAAGGGCCAATGGAAGTGTATACTAGAATTCAGGCACTGGAGTAATGAAGGAAAGGAACTTTAAAGCCGGCTGTATCCCGGAGTCATTATGGAGCTCTCTGGCTTGGTATGGAGGTCCTACCAAGACTGGCTAAGAGTTCTAGAATCGGACTATCTGTGTTAAGTCCCAGCTCCCGCAAACTGCATCATTCTGGAACCAGTGTGCTATTCCTGGTGCTTCCAGCTTTGCACAGTGGTGGTATCATAGCTAACGAGCTTTATCCAAGTTGTGATTATTGCTACTTGAAAACCTGGTACCTCCGCAGCCTCATTGTTACAAAAATAATAATCATAATACTCTCCTTCACAAGGTCTGGAAGCTCAACTGAAACAATGCATGTCAGGTGCTCAGCCATGCCTTGTGTGCAGTCGGAGCCAGTGAATGTCAACTATTGCTTTTCCTACTGGTAGTCTAAGGTTCAAGCCCCAAAGCAGAGGTTCTTTCCTCTCAGGAGTAAGAGACCTCTCTGAGCATCTGGTAAAAGCCATGAACCCTGTCTCAAGAAACACGTGAACACAGAATTTTGCAGACAATTTCAGGGGCCTTTTATGAGTACCATACTAAGAACTCATATCCATGAAAGACACGTTCATGGCTACAGGGCATACGGAACTCCTACTCTTCACCCTCCCTGGTGTTACAAGTCAGAGAAGGCTAAGGAGGGAGGGTATGTGTGAACACAAAGAAAGAGACTCACTCTCTCAGTACCCTCCCTACAATTAAGAGAAAGGAAACTAGATCATCCAACAAACTCCACCTCACGCCCTTCTCCTGCCTCCACCCGTTTCTTCTCTTGACTCTTATACATCCAATCATGAACTACTGCGACAGCATCACAAAACTGAAAGACAATGGTTCTTTCTCTCTCAGGCAGTGGGGAGAATGAGAGTGGGTGGCAGTCAGTAAATGGCAACCGCACTGTCCAGTCACAGCAGCTGGCAGGAACGCCACCAGCTCCCCGCCAAGGCCCTGGCCAGTCAGTCAGAGAGCCACACTCTACAGGGATGGGGGTGGCAGGGGAGGGGAACAGTTAAAACCACAGACACACACAAGAGGATGGGGCTAATTCTCCCAGCTCGAGCCCTCCTACGGGGACTATAACCTCCAAGTTCAGCCCGACCGCTAAACCAGCCTTGCAAGCAACAAACCCCTGCTAGAGCTTTTTCCAAAAGCAGCTCTTTTCTCCCAGGCTCCAAAGCTGGCCGAGAAAAGTGACCTCAATTCAAACCCACATTCCTTTGGGGTATCTGTTAAACGGGCAGCTTTGCAGACCAGCAGCCGGAATGTCTGGTTTGCAGACAGGGATCTGGGCAAGGGTGCTGTGTCGACTTTCATGGGGAGTTTATAGGAAGGTCTAGAGTTAGGGCTAGATGGGGGAAGGCACAGGTGTCCTATCCCCAGCCTCAAGGAAGGGGAACCGCCTGGGACCTCACCAGCATCCTTCTGGCTCAGAGCCTACACAGGGAATGTTCAAAGAACACCAGAAAAAAGCAGGGGAGGAACAAGGTTACATCCCAGATGCCTAGGGTACAACAGCTGCTTCAGCTTTTATGTAAAACCCTGTACAATCCCAGAGCCTTCCCTGTTTCCTGGCATCTTCATCAAAGGCATCAAAAAACTTACGAGGCTTTTGTATACCTGGTACAGAGTAAATGTGAGACCCCAATCTAACAGCCTCCATGCAACCCATGTTGTTACCGCAGGACTGTGGTAAACAAAGAGAGCACACACTGGAAATCACATTTCCAAACTAGCGAGAATGGACTCCAAGCAGAGTTCACTCCCATGACGCAGCACTGAAGAAACAAATCTCTAAATAGAAAAAAGAAACTGAAATAGTTCTGAAAGTGTGTAGGACTCTGTGTACAAGGCCATTAACCACAACATTTTTGGCAGCAGTGAAGAACAGAAGACATCCCAATGGCCATCAACAGGGTTTAACTTGGAATTTGTACACAGTGAAATTCAATGTTAAGGAGAATGAGTTCAAGCTATTAGTAACGAGGGGGGCTTCCCTGGTAGCTCAGGCAGGAAAGTATCCATCTGCAATGTAGTAGACCCTGGTTCAGTTTCCGGATTGGGAAGATCCCCTGGAGAAGGGAATGGCAACCCACTCCAACACTCTTGCCTGGAGAATCCCATGGACAGAGGAGCCTGGCTGGCTACAACCCATGGGGTCGCAAAGAGTTGGACACGACTAAATGACTAAACATGCACATAAGTAACTAATGTGCATCAAGTAAAACAAGTATCTTTAGTTTTTAAAAAGAAAACCCACCTACTAGCATCACCAGGCTTCCCAGGTNGAGCCTGGCTGGCTACAACCCATGGGGTCGCAAAGAGTTGGACACGACTAAATGACTAAACATGCACATAAGTAACTAATGTGCATCAAGTAAAACAAGTATCTTTAGTTTTTAAAAAGAAAACCCACCTACTAGCATCACCAGGCTTCCCAGGTGGCACCTGTGGTAAAGAACCTATTTGCCAATGCAGGAAACGTAAGTTCAATCCCTGGGTCAGGTAGATCCCCTGTGAGGAGGAAATGTTAGCCCACTCCAGTATTCCTGCCTGGAGAATCCTATGGACAGAGGAGCCTGACTGGCTACAGTCCACAGGGTTGCAAGGAGACAGATAGAACTGAAGCGACTTAGCACACACTTGCATCACATTTCCATTCCTGTATAACCTGTTTCTATCTCCTAAGAGTCGGAGAATGTGAGAGTCGACCATAACCTTCAGATGTCAGTGTAAGCATCCATCAACCTGGGGGTTCCCTGGTAAAGGTGCCATTTCTCCTCCACCAGCCATTTCCCCCTACACACACAAGTCTTGGCTTATGGCTGGGCCCAAGGATAGTCCTGCAGAGAACAGACATTAATCCAGGGAATCTTTATTACAAGTTCTTCTGTTCTTGATGATTCCTAAAAGGAACTTCAGGCAGCACCCCAAGTTTGATCTTTTATCTCAGCAACAGCTCTCTCTGTCCTGTGGCTCTGCAATCCACCCTACACTGCGCCCTCACTACTCACCGTGCAATCTAGTCAAGGCCTCTGAGAAGGCAATCCTCTCCACAGTTCCTTTCCTCCAAGTAAGACCACCCGAAAACCTCCTGAAAAATACAAAACTTGACTTTAAGCCCCTATCACCCCTAGAAGCACACATCCTTTCTACTCATATCAAATCCCCACCAAGAAAGCCATCATCCAACCCCATCCAGCCCCCCACCTCCAACACTTGTCCTTACCATGATCTTGATGGCACCTAGAATTCTACCACTCTTAACATCTGAAATNGGGATAGAAGCTGTCTCTTATACACATCTAGATGTGTATAAGAGACAGGCTTGGGGCTGGTGTACGGGGATGATCCAGAGAGACGTTGGGGGGTGGGAGGTGGGAGGGAGATTCGGGATTGGGAGCTTGTGTGTACCTGTGGTGGATTCATGTCGATGTATGGCAAACCCAATAGAGTATTGTAAAGTTAAATTTAAAAATAAATAAATAAATAAATTAAAAAAAAAAAAAAGAATGAAGTAATACCATTTGCAGCAACATGAAAGGACCTGGAGATTATCATACTTAGTGACGTAAGTCAGACAGAGAAAGACAAATATTACATGACATGACTCACATGAAAAATCCAAAAAATAATACAAAGGAATCAATATACAAAACAGATATAGACTCACAGACGGAAAACAAACTCGTGGTTATACAAGGAGAAAGGGGGGGCATAAATTAGGAGTATGAGGTTGACTGATACAAACTATTATACATCAAATAGATAAATAACAGGGTTTACTGTATAGCACAGGGAATTATATTCAGTATCTTGTAATAATCCATAATGGAAAGGAATTGGAAAAAAATATGTAACCAAATTGTCAACTATACTTCAATTAAAAAAAGAATAGTAACACACCCACAAATAAAATAAAAATAAAAGGAGGCTGTTTGTGTGGCCCTAATCCAGTCTGACTGGTGTCCTTATAAGAAGAGTGGGTAGGACACGCAGAGAGACCAGGGATGTGCACACAGGGAAATGGTCACAGTGAGCCTGGAGAGAAGCCTCAGAAGTAAACAAACTGTCTTCACCTTGATCTTGGACCGCCAGCCCTCAGACCTCTGATCCTTTGTTAGGGCCGCCAGCAGACTGAGACAGGTCCCTTAGATCGGGGGCGCGTGTGGGTCCCGGCAATGCTGTGATGTGCCAGGTGTTGGGCCAGTGGGTGGGAAGGGTGTGTGGGAAACGACCCGCCGGTCGCTATGGGGACCGACTGCAGACTGGACTCTGCGCAGCACCCCGCCTGCCTGCTGCCCCCACTCTTCAGGACACACTATTCCCTGATGTGGGTGGGACTCCTGCCCTGGTGTCAGGGGTGGAGAGAAAATAGAATCAGAGATGTGGGTTAGCAGTAGGATGGGGAAGGAAGAAAAAAGCGAATTCATTTATAGTCTGTAAAGAGCCACGCGAGGATCCCAGTGGGAAACGGGGCCAGGCAGAAGGCTCCGCGTTCCTAAATAGAGCTCTGTTTTGACACTCCCCCTGCAGCTGCTCTCCCCCACGCTTGTCTGTCTCGCCAAGTGAACCGATAGAAACCGCAGGACTTGAGCCTCACGGCGCCACCTAGTGGCGCTCAGGGAGCGGTACAGTGGTTCTTGGGCACAAAGACCTCCCCAAAACTTGCAGAAACGCCTTCTGTTGTTCAAGAGTAATAAGTAGAAGGGTGGATACAGACACTCTGGGGAAGAAAGCAATAGTGCAAAGAGCACTGGACTGGAGTTAAAAGTGGACTCTAGCTTTACATCCTATTCGCTGCATCATCTTGGGCAAATTAATGAACCTCTCAGTTTCTTCATGTAACAAATATGAATGACTGATACCAACAAGATCTTGTAAAGGATTCATTGCAATAAAGACCCCCAGAACAGGAGAGCCTCAGCAAATGCTTCATCCCTTCTTTTCTTCAGTCCTCCTTGTATTTTCCCTCCTCTACATGATTTTGTAAATAATCAAATGTTTTTGCTGCTGTAGGCACTGCCTTTTAAATTTTAACTGTGGAGGTGGGGGAGGGGGGTCTGGAAGGACCTGAAACTATGAGTTGGGAGAGCAGGAGGGAGTGGGTCCAGGGAGTCCCAGAAGCGACTGGGAGACCCTCAGGTTCTGCCTTTGCAAGAATCAGACCTGATGTCCTTAGACCTAATCTTGACTTCATTTCAGAAGAGGACCCTGCCTACCGATGATCAGGGACAGGAGGTGGCAGGCTCCCATCACCTCAGGCCTAAAAATATTATAAGTCCATGAACTAGAGCACCATTGACAAGAAATCAGTCAAAAGCACCAATGATCTAAACACATGATGCAAAAGAGACTAGCATTATGCATATATGGAGCATTTGCAATTTAGCTTAAGAGTGATAGGGAGGAGAAAGAGGAGTGTTGCATGCTGAAAAAGGATTCCAACATATCTGAAGGTAACTAAAATATTTTCCCCACACATTAAAAAAAGTAGGTAAATCTGATGGTGTCTCTGCTGCTGGCACTGGGCTAGCAGGCATGTGTTTACATATGGGGGCTCCTGCAGATGCCGTGTTCTCTCCTGGGGGTTCCTTTTGCTTTCTCTAATACATTACCCTTGGGACCCTTGGACAAAGGTCCCAAGCAAAGACCTGGAAGATATTCATTGCACAGGGAAGAAGATTCAGGAACAGGCTTTCAAGCCCTCTGGGGCCCTGGATCAATGACCTTGACTGTCTTTCGTGTCCTGGGCTCGCGTGTGTGTGTGTGTGTGTGTGTGTGTGTGTGTGTGTGTGAATCACTCAGTCATATCTCATTCTTTGAGACCCCATGGACAGTAGCCTGCCAAGCTCCTCTGTCCATGGGATTCTCCAGGCAAGAATACAGGAGTGGATAGCCATTCCCTTCTCCAGGGGATCTTCCTGACCCAGGGATTGAACCTGTGTTTCCTTCATTGCAAGCAGATTCTTTACCGTCTGAGCCACCAGGGAAGACTGTTTTGGGCTCCTACTTCTTGCCATATCTGATGAACACACAGGCATTTCAAACTGAGCCCTCTCCTTTTATCCAGTTCCTCTCTCAGTAAATTGCATTAATGATTTAAATTAAAAGCATTAGTCTACCTGGTTGCTTAGGTCTAAACAGAAATGTGAGAATCCTTACCTCCTGCCTGTCCCCACCTCTCCTCTGTATCAGACATATTAGTGCACCACGCCCAAAGCCCTTTGACCTCGTGTCTCCCCTGAATCCTCAGCCCTGTGATCTACTAGATGCTGCTGTGGCTGACTGTAGGGTACCTGTAATCTGCCTTCTGGGGCCCCTCAGTCACACTTCTGGTGTCCCTGGCTCCTGTCTGAAGTGCCAAATTGCAGGGTATGGGGTACTATCAGAATGCCAAATGATGCAGCCTGGAAGGCTGAGTCATGAACTTGTGACAGGTGTGTCCAATGGCTGTGGGTATGACAAATTACCCTGAAGTTCGGGAGCTTAAAACAATCCTTTACTTAGGCTGGGGCATTATGTGGGTCAGTAGGGCGCAGAAGGACTGGCTTCTCTCTGCTCCTCCTTCTGAGGCCAGAGCTGGGAGACTCATGACTGCGAGTGACTCTATACTTGTGCGCTAGAATCATCTGGAAGTACCATCACTCCGAGGGTGGGCAGTTCGCACTGGCTGTTGGTTGAGTCTGTGATTGGAGCTGGTGAGTGGAGCCCTTCCCGCTTCCCCCAGGGTCTCTGTGTGGCTTGGACTTCATTCCAGCGCAGTGGCCTTACAGTCAGTCCTAACGCCAAGGACTCCATGCACACACAGCTGCTCCAGTGAGCAAGGCAGAAGTCGTGTCTTTTTATGACCTAGCTTAGGAAGTTCTATAGCATCACTTCTGCTGTGTTCCCTTGGCTGTGAGTGAGTTATTAAGGCCCAGATTCATGATAGAGGATGTAGTCTCCACCCTTGAGGGGAGAAATTTGCAGATATGTTTCAATGGGAGAGTTTGCAGGTATGTTTCAAAATGGCCACAGGAGAAGTTGACCACTGAGAGGGGAGATAAATGATACAGTCTCTTCTCTCCCTCCAGTGGACTGTTTTGACGTGTAGTTACTCCAGCAGCCCATCCAGTGTTATCCTGGGTGGCTGACTAGGTGCCGATTCAGTGACTAGCTGTGTCTCATCACTGCTTATCTGAAGCAGGGGTTCAAGTGGAAACACTGCTTCCCTCATTCTGCCTTACTTCCCTTTCCTTCACTCTTCCTGCCCTAGTACTGTGCGGCCCAAATGAAGCATCATCATGTAAGACTTGCCTTGGGCTCTGTTGGTTTAGAGAGTATGGGCTAAGATACTCGTCACAGCCAATCTGTCACCCAGTCCCACTGATTTATTCTTTTAAGCATCTTTCTCATTCATTCACTTTTCTCCATCCACACCAACATTCCCCAAGGCTGGGCCACAAGTCTTGCCCAGATCATAATAGATCTTCCCAACAGATCCCTTTAGATCTCCACTAGTGGCTGTCCCTCACCAGTCCACACTTTTTGAAAGAAATCTCATCACAAAAGCTCCCAGCCTAAAACCCTTGGGTGGCTCCTAATCTTCATTATAAAGCAGGGCTTCTCCACCTCAGCACTGTTGACATCTTGAGTGGGGAAATCTTCACTGTGAGGCCACTCTGTGCAACACAGTATATTTAGCAACATCCCTGGTCTCTACTTGGGGCCTCCTAGGTGGCACTAGTGGTAAAGAACCTGCCTGCCAATGCAGGAGATGTAAGAGATGAGGGTTCGATCCCTGGGTCAGGAAGATCCAGGAGAAGGTCATGGCAACCCACTCCAATATTCTTGCATGGAGAATCCCATGGACAGAGGAGCCTGGCAGGCTGCAGTTGCACAGAGTCAGACACGGCTGAAGCGACTTAGCATGCATGCACTGGTCTCTACTCACCAAATGCCAGTAGCAGCCTATTCCTTAGTTATGACAAGTAAAAATGTCTCTGGACATTGCCAAGTGTCCCTGGAGGGCAGGGAGGCAAAGTCTTCCTGGCCAAGAACTTCTGGTCTCAAGTAAGCATCCTTGACATGGCCCTGCCTGGCCTGGCCCTGGCTCACCCGATGCACTCCCTCTCCCAGGTCTTTGTGCAACAGCCACGCCGGACTTTTCTTAGCATCCTTTGACCATGCCATGGCCTCTCCCTCTTCAGGCCTTTTTACTGCTGTTCCTCAGCCTAGAACATTCCCTTTTCTCCTGCCTGTCCATTCCCGTCACACACACCTGCACACCACTCACCTAGCTAACATTTTATTATCAGTTCTCAGCTAAAACATCACTTTTGTGAAGGCTCCTTTGGCCTCCCAGACCAGGTGAGTCCCCTGATACCTGCTCACACGGCATCAGTGACTTCTCACGGTATTCATCACAGTGACAGTGAATTAATTAGCCTTGGGAAGCCCTGTTAATGCTTGTCCTGAAGCCTCTGTGAACCACTCGAGTGGGATGCTGTTATCTTGCTCAGCCCTGCATCTCAGTACTCAGCACAGAGCTTGGCGAGCACGAGGTCATCAGTGCATCTGGGAATGAATGAACGGACAAATACTATTTACCTGTATTCTTTGGAAGGACTGAGGCCGAAGCAGAAGCTCCAATACTTTGACCACCTGATGCAAAGAGCCGACTCATTGGGAAAGACCCTGTTGCTGGGAAAGGTTGAGGGCAAGAGGAGAAGGGGACGACAGAGGATGAGACGGTTGGATGGCATCACTGTGTCACTGGACATGAATTTGAGCAAACTCTGGGGGATAGGGAAGGACAGGGAAGCCTGGTGTGCTGCAGTCCATGGGGTTGCAAAGAGTCAGACATGACTAAGTGACTGAACAACAACCTGTATTCTTGAGAATCTTCAGATTCCTTCCTTTTCTTGCTTCACATTTTTCTCTGAAGTGGGACCCTCACTGCATGTGTGGGCAAAAGCATCATTTTCTGATTTTTTTTTTAATATTGATTTATTTGGCTGCAGCAGGTCTTAGTTGCAGCCTGTGGGATCTGGTTCCCTGACCAGGGATCGAACCCAGGCCCCCTGCATTGGGACCTTGGGGTTCTAGCCACTGGACCACCAAGGAAGTTGCCCCATTCTCTGGTGTTTTATCAACCAAACTGCATGCCTGATCCTGAGAATCTTTCCAGACTCTGCCCAGCTCTTTGACCTTCTCCTTTAAAAGGAATTTATGTAAAATTTTGTGAAGTACTTTTTAATTTTACTAAACTACTCTAGAAGCCAGAGGTACAATGAAGGATTCAATTGAAGTTCAAAATATGGAATTTGAGCCCTCAAAATATTTACCAATAGATGGAATCTCCTCTCTTGGCTGCTGTGTCCCCTAAATGGGGCTTCTTGTATCTTTTCTCACCTCTCACTGCTGACTGCCTCCTGCAGGGCTGCCCAATTTGAATGTCATGTCCCTTCCGAACCCCTTCTCAATGAAATGTAAGCCTTTAGGACACTGTCTGTATTTGGCCTGTGTCTAGATGTGAGTGGGTCGGGATGAAGGATTAAAACCTGGTCATTTTATGTCTAAGCGTTGAGGTGTTTTGCTATTACAAGGTTCTTGCTGGAAATGGTCAATATGTTGATTTCTGAAAACCTGACATTTTTTAGGACATCGTTTAGGAATGATTCTGGCAAACAGTTTCTGTTAACTGACTCGTTCCTGTTCTGCGGATGTGCGTGCTCACAGTGTCTGGAAAGCTGGAGGGGAAAGCTGTAGCTGGGCCTGGAGACTGGCCCGTCCCTGAAGCTCCAGCATCCTATTGAGTTGTTGCAGCCCTGATTTCTGGTAACCCTGGGATTTACTCCCTCTAGTGGCTTGATGAAATATAACATCTCCTGATGGACAAAGTTTAAGCTATAGCTCCCTGGTCTGAATGTGTGCCTCTTCAGAATTTTCAGATTGCAAATTAGGGGGGAAAAGAGGTAAAAAGCTGGTGGGTCCTCTGAGAAGAGGATGTGAAACGGGCTCATGGAGCTGGAGGGCACCGTGAACACGAGGGCAGATGAAGCGCTTTTGTCTGGAATTCTGGTCCCAGAAAAACTGAGACCGAAATCCCAAGGATGTTTTGCTGACGGAGTTCCAGAAACAAATGTGAGAACCAAACGTTGTCTAAGGGGAAGCAGGAGAGAGAAATGAGAAGAAAGAAAGGGAAAGAAAGGGAAGAGAAAATCAGGCATTGGTTTTTGAAATTCCTTATCCTCTTGCTAAGGTAGCCGAACAAAACAGTCATAGAATTTCCTGCCTAGGTTCGTGTCACATAGAGTTTTCCTGTTTGGGGACAATCCTGAAGTGGCCATCCACTAGCTTGTGGAACCTTGTGGCAGCTGACTATCATGAGAGATGTCTCTCTCTCCCCGATTATACTGGTGTTATGCTGTTAATCTCCGTGTTTCTTTCTAGTTTAAAAGCGGCAGCTCCTTGCTTGCTTGCTGACTGCATGGGAATGGCTGGTGAATACAGGCAAAACCCAAGGCCTGGATCATCTACAAATTGGAAACATACCCTGGGTCCCATCCACCACCCCTAAGCAATGACAGACACAGGCTTTAGAGATATTAACTCANTGCTTGCTTGCTGACTGCATGGGAATGGCTGGTGAATACAGGCAAAACCCAAGGCCTGGATCATCTACAAATTGGAAACATACCCTGGGTCCCATCCACCACCCCTAAGCAATGATAGACACAGGCTTTAGAGATATTAACTCAGGGACTGGCTTACAAATTAGGCGTGGCCAGTTACCCAGAAGGGTTTGGTTGGGACTGTGGCAACGGCAAAGTAATCAGAGGACCCTCCTTGAGTTTTGGCTCCTGGCTGTGGGAGGGGGCAGAGTAATGATCTAGTGGGATGGAGAAACAGCTCCTGGCCGTGTGCAAGGCCATGTACAGATGGAGGTGGAGTTGAAGCTTGCTCTTCCATCTCTACTTCTGGCTGCTTTGCAAATGAATCCTCTTTGCCGCCAGCCTCGGTGTGTTGGCCTTTTGGCTTGTCATGCATCTGGCAGAATGAACCTGGTTCCGGAACAGTTTTGGAGGGCCAGCTAGGAGGGAACCGGTTCAGGCAGAAAGGGAACAGTGGAGAAACAAGGGGCTACTTGCCAGTGGCTGCCTTTACAGCAAAAGAGCCAGGACAGACTGAGGACCCCCGCAAGGGGCTCAGCAAAATCGCTTAATATATATATACACGCACATATATATGTGTATTAAATTTATAGTTGATTTACAATGTTGTGTTTCTAGTGTATAGCAAAGTGATTCACATCTCTATATTTCTCAGATGCTTTTCCATTGTAGATTCTTCCAAGGTGTTGAATATAGTTCCCTGTGCTACACAGCAGATCCTTATTGTTTATTTTATATATAGCAGTGTGTCTGTTGGAGAAGGCAATGGCAACCCACTCCAGTACTCTTGCCTGGAAAGTCCCATGGACAGAGGACCCTGGTAGGCTACAGTCTGTGGGGTCACGAAGAGTCAGACACGACTGAGCAGCTTCACTTTGACTTTTCACTTTCATGCACGGGAGAAGGAAATGGCAACCCACTCCAGTGTCCTTGCCTGGAGAATCCCAGGGACAGGGGGAGCCTGGTGGGCTGCCGTCTGTGGGGTCGCACAGAGTCGGACATGACTGGTGCGACTTAGAAGCAGCAGCAGCAGCAGTCTGTCTGTTAATCCGGAGCTCTTANGGAAATGGCAACCCACTCCAGTGTCCTTGCCTGGAGAATCCCAGGGACAGGGGGAGCCTGGTGGGCTGCCGTCTGTGGGGTCGCACAGAGTCGGACATGACTGGTGCGACTTAGAAGCAGCAGCAGCAGCAGTCTGTCTGTTAATCCGGAGCTCTTAATTTATTTTGCTATGTCTCTTCTGCAGGACCTGACTGAGTCGGTGATCTGATAGGTGGGTGTTTTGTGAGTCAGGTTGGCCCAGGCTGGGCTGTGGGGGAATGGCTGTGGTTTGGTGTGCCAGCACTATTGTGAGTTCAGCGCCACATTTCAAAGCCTGATCTGCATTTAACTGTTTGTTCTTAATCTGCAACCTTTCTCCTCAAGAGGGTGAAGAGTTGCCCGTTCCTTTGGCCTTAACAAGCCCCAGAGAGAGAGAAAGGGAAGCCACGCCTCCCCCTCTGTCTTACGTAGCCCAGCACCCTGCATCCTCTGTGCTGGGTTTCTGTCCTGCTTGCCTTGGGCGCCTAGTGAAGCAACCAGGCAACACGCGAGAGGCAGACCGACATTTACACCTTAGGGACAAGCTGAAGACAAATGCCGAATGTTTTTAGTTCAGAAGAGGTGAACCTTCCTCTCTTCGTGTGTAGAAATCTCAGTAATTTCTTGGAGGCAGTAGCTGGCCACGCTGATGTCACAGTGTCTGAGAGATTTCTCAGTTACATTTGTGTCTATTTCAAAAGCGCCCTTGGTGGTTCTGAGGTGAGAACTGCCAAGTCTCTGAACACCAAAACCAGTTAGCCAGCAAATACTGGTGGGCCTGTGATGGCTCAGTGATAAAGAGCTCGCCTGCCAGTGCGGGAGACATGGGTTCAATCCCCGGGTCTGGAAGATCCCCTGGAGGCAGAAATGGCAACCCACTCCAGTATTCTCGCCTGCAGAATCCCACAGACAGAAGAGCCCAGTGGGCCGCAGTCAATGGGGGAGGTGGAAAGAGTCAGACACGAGTTAGTGACTAAATGACAAAACTGTTGGAGCTGGTGAGGAATTAGCTGAGACACAGGCTCCGGTCAGACTGCTCTCTACTGGGAATACCCCTTCTCCCCCATCTCAGCCTTGATTTTTTTCTCCTGTGTCTGTCTTTCCTCCTTCCTCCACCCAGGCACCCCAGGAGCTCCTCTGGTGGAAATCTCCGNTCCCCACCTATTTGCCATGAAGTGATGGGACCAGATGCCATGATCTTAGTTTTCTGAATGTTGAGTTTTTTCACTCTCTTTCACTTTTATCAAGAGGTTAACCCTTCATTAATAACTAGATGAAGTAATGTTATAAACAATGCAAAGGTTTAGGAACTAAGAAGGACTTTGTAATTTTTACATAGTTTTTAATATGTTGAGTGTCTCAATAAGAATGAAGATTAAAAGTTTTTTAGAATATTTTATCAAGTACAACAAAGTATTAAAAGTCATACCTTTGGTTATTTAACCTTAAGATAGTAAAGCTACATGGACTGAAAATGATGTACAATTTAGTTCCTGGCTACCAAAGCAAAGAGAATCTACCAGACCTTCTAATGTCACCTGGCTTCTAACTTCTGTTTATAATAGCCAGGACATGGAAACAACCTAGATGTCCATCAGCAGATGAATGGATAAGCAAGCTGTGGTACATATACACAATGGAGTATTACTCAGCCATTAAAAAGAATACATTTGAATCAGTTCTAATGAGATGGATGAAACTGGAGCCTATTATACAGAGTGAAGTAAGCCAGAAAGAAAAACACCAACACAGTATACTGACACATATATATGGAATTTAGAAAAAAGTAATGATGACCCTGTATGTGAGACAACAAAAGAGACACAGACATATAGAACGGACTTTTGGCCTCTGAGGGAGAGGGAGAGGGAGAGTGTGGGATGATTTGGGAGAACGGCATTGAAGCATGTATACTATCATGTAAGAAACGAGGC
>SJYV01031552.1:1064565-1076819 GCA_006410875.1 Neotragus pygmaeus
TTGAAGCATGTATACTATCATGTAAGAAACGAGGCGCCGGTCTATGTTCGATGCAGGATGCTTGGGGCTAGTGCACGGGGATGATCCAGAGAGACATTGTGGGATGGGAGGTGGGAGGGGGATTCAGGATTGGGAGCTCATGTACACCTGTGGTAGATTCATGTCGATGTGTGGCAAAGCCAATAGAGTATTGTAAATTAAAATAAAGTAAATTAAAAAATATAAATACATTAAAAAAAAATTCATTGTGCTCATGCCCAAAAGTGGTCTAGAATGTAAAGTATACTTGTCAGGCATGCTGGATAAAGCTCTTCACTCTTTCATATTTATTTTAAACCTCAAATACAAACCAAGGACTATCTCTTAGTTTCACATTTTCCTGTGGTCATTTATGTAAGTGTAGAAATTCCATTCTTTCTAAATAAATTCATAATACTCTATCATCTAGCCAAACTGAAGAGAAACATCTCAGATGTTCATCAGTTTTCAATTCTGGACACCTCATTGATTCTGTGAGTTTTTCCATACCCATCTGTTTCTTCACACTCAGACACAATCACAATGAATGAATAATGTTAACTTACTGGACACGTGTCTATGTGTGGCCCTCTACTCAAAGCCTAGTCAGAGCTTTCAAGATATTCTGATGGTTGTTTTATACCAATAGATACTTTTCAAACTTTATCTAAATTTCTAATCTTCTAACAAGTTTGTTTCACATTAGTCTCGAGCATACTACTTGATGTGGAGTGAAACAGGTTTTGGGAAAGAGAAGACTTGGCCCAAAGTTCTGGTTCTGTCATTTCCTGGTTGTGTAATATTGGACAGTTACTTTTTCCCAGCTCTGGTTTCCTAATCTGCAAATTTTTAATACTGTTCGTACTGTAAGGACTAAAGGACTAAAGTGCTATTCCACTTGACCCTCTACAGATAACAGTGTCTCCACGTCTTCCAGTGGTATTCTCAGTACACCTGATTAAGGTTCCTCTTGGAAACTTTTTTTTTCTGGTAGCCCAAAGCTGAATTTTAGTCCTGGGGATGCCTAAGAAGCATAAAATTTCTCTGAAGGAACAGATTATGTCATTATTTTCAAGGCTGGGGTGGTGGTTTAGTCGCTAATTCATGTCCGACTCTTGTGACCCCATGGACTATGGCCCTCCAGGTCCCTCTGTCCATGGGATACTCCAGGCAGGAATACTGGAATGGGTTGTCGTTTCCTTCTCCAGGGAAACTTCCCAACCCAGGAATTGAACTCGGGTCTCCTGCATTGCAGGGGAGTTCTTTACCAACTGAGCTACAAGGGAAGCCATTTTCAAGGCTACTGGCTGGTAATTATGTTAACTCTGAGCCCTAGAATTGAAGCATGGATATTTCCGTTACTGTGCCATTGTTCAAGATCCAGCTTGGATGTGTACTCCTCTGGCCAATAGATAATAACCACCCCACTGCAGATTAAGAAATACGAGTTTTAACCCATCCTGTTGCCATGCTTGGAGTCTATTCCGCAGTAGTCTCACTACTTCTGGCACCAAGTTATTGCCTTTATTAACCTCCCCAAACCTATCTATCTTGTTCTCATCATACTAGTGAGTTAGCAAGTTGAATGAGCCCTATCAGCCCACATGATAACATGAAGCTTCCCCTGATCTTCCAACTAAGAATTACCCTGCCCATACCTAAATTCTAGTTCATGTCCAATTTATGTCACTTAATTTATCCTCTTTGATAATATATTTGTTGATATCTGAATTTTCATTGTAGATGTGAAGACCACAAACTTTGTCTTCCTGTGATGTTTAGGACTATGTATTGAATATAGCCAGAACTGAATAAATAAATATTGAATAAATTAATCAAAGAATGTGAAAATGTAAAAAATATATTTAAAATACTCTTAAATACGTATCTCCTCTCTAAGAACAAGGAACCATGAAGCTTAAGTTCACTGCCTAAAGCTAATGTTCTGGTATAATTTATTTTTCCTAGTTGCTTATGACCTTAAACTGATGGTCCTCAAAAAGCTATTAGAGAAGATGACAGATTCTTTCCAAGGATTAAATTTAAATCATTTTTGACTATCAAAATCACTTGGAAAAAGAATAGGTTATATATATATATACACTAGTGTTTAGTCACTCAGTCATGTCCGAATTTTTGCAACCCCATGGACTGTAGCCCACCAGTTTCCCTTTTCCATGGGATTCTCCAGGCAAGAATACTGCAGTGGGTATCCATTCCCTTCTCCAGGGGATCTCCCAACCCCAGGCAGGCGGATTCTTTATCACCTGGGAAGCCCAGGTTAGACATACTGCCTAGTAATATGAATATGTAAAACTGGAAAACATACCCAACCATCATTCCAATGAAGAGTGATTTTAAATAACTTCTAAAATATCAACAATTTAAGGAAAAAAATTAAAAATCATGAGTTTGAGATGCTGCAAAAGACTAAATACTGAAATTAAAGAGTGATATAGTGATATCATTTAAGTAATTTACAGGTTATCAATGCTTGTATATGTAAGGATAGCTATATGATGACTAATCATCTTGTTTGGTTACTTAAAATATTTTATGTTTCATCACACCATCCAAAAATTTGATGAAAATAATTTATATTTTAATGGCTGTCCCTCCAAAAATAAAGTTAAATTCAAATATCACATTTTTCTTCTTTATAAAAATTAATTATTTTCATTGGTCAATGTCACTAAATACTCAGAAATAGGTTTTCTCTTTCTAAAGAGAGAGTCTGGGATTTTAAAACAGGTACTCATCACTTTGTTTTTGACATTCCCATGCAAAAGAATGCATAAGCTATAAGAACATTTGTTTTGTTTTATTTTTTATCCAAGTGTCTGTGAAATTTTCAGAATCTTAACTAGACACTCATTTATATATTTTTAACATGCTTTTGAACTGTGGTGTTGGAGAAGACTCTTGAGAGTCCCTTGGACTGCAAGGAGATCCAACCAGTCCATTCTGAAGGAGATCAGCTCTGGGATTTCTTTGGAAGGAATGATGCTGAAGCTGCAACGCCAGTACTTTGGCCACCTCATGTGAAGAGTTGACTCATTGGAAAAGAACTCTGATGCTGGCAGGGACTGGGGGCAGGAGGAGAAAGGGATGACAGAGGATGAGATGGCTGGAAGGCATCACTGACTCGATGGACGTGAGTCTGGGTGAACTCCAGGAGTTAGTGATGGACAGAGAGGCCTGGCGTGCTGTGATTCATGGGGTCGCACAGAGTTGGACACGACTGAGTGACTGAACTGAACTGAACATATTTGTTACATATTTGTAACTCTATTTGGAATCGGATGATAAATTAAATTCAGCTGAAATATCAGACACACTGAAGGAATAAGCTTTGGATTTTACCCCTAAGATGCTCCATGACAAATAGTTTTCCTTCTGTTCCACTTTGTAGAAAACTTTCTCTATTCCCATCAGTTTTTAATGTAGTTCTTCAATAGTTAACTGAAACTTGCTCTTGCTTTTAATATAAACTTATGATATATTTACTAAATATAAAATAAGGATGATTATCCTATTAAATATAGTCAATATGAGATAAAAGTCAAATAAAACCCCAGATGGGAGTAATCCACAAGAGAAAATGGCATAAATGGGTAAAGGTAATCAGGTGATTGGTTTATAGATGTAAAGATCCCCAGGGGATGTTTCAAATCTACACATTGTGGCCCAGAATGCTGAATTTTGCATTTGGGAGCTCTGATTGAAGTGAAAGATCCTTAGAAGGCTATGCTCCCTCTTGGCTTTATATTCAAGGAAGACACAAAATAGGTTAGTTCCATCAGAGTTTGGAATAAATTGCCCAGAGTAAATTGTCTTCAGATCTTCCTCAAATTAGCTGGCATCTACCCCATTATAAATACTGAGTATCTGCTACAAAGTTATAATTTGACGGAAATGGCGGAATTTCAGTGGCTCAATATTTGACAGTGTATTATTGTTCTCTGTAGAATTGCAGTCATTCTATAGACTTTAGGATAATATAACTCCCCTGACTAGCTATGCTTGCAAATTATGACAATAGAGAAATATTTGTGGTTTGTTACTCTCCTTCTCTTTTAGCTGGTCAGAATTAATAATGCAGTTTTTCCCAGTGTTGTAAAAGATATTATAATCCTTAAATCGTCTGCTATGTATATTCTGAGTCAGGAGACAAAAAATATAGAGTAGACTGGAGACCTAGTCAAGAGATACATAGCTCACATAGGACCAAAACAATATTTTATAATTTAACAATGAAATGTAATACTTCAAACATAAAGCTATTTGAAGCAGACATCATTGGTTTTGCTTTTTGCTAGTTACAAATATGGAACAATTTGTTGCTGTTCAGTCACTCATTCATGTCCAGTACCTTGTGACCCCATTGAACAATTATTTGTTTTTTTAATAACGATGAATGAGTTAGGATTTACTTGTCTGCTTAAAAAATTAAATTTAGTATTAAATATAACTTCAACCTCTGTTTTAGTCTGTTTAGGATGCTATAACAAAATATCACACACTGGGTGGCTTAAACAACAAATATTTATATTCTCATAGCTCTGGATGCTGGAAGGCCCTTGATCAAGCTGCTGGCAAAGTTGATTTCTTGTAATAGCTCTCTTCCTGGCTTGTTGATGGGTACCTTTCTATTGTGTATTTCTATTAGGACTTCCCTGGTGGCTCAGATGGCAAAGCGTCTGCCTAAAATGGGGGAAACCTGAGTTTGATCCCTGGGTCAGGAAGATTCTCTGGAGAAGGAAATGGCAACCCACTCCAGTACTCTTACCTGGAAAATCCCATGGACAAAGGAGCCTGGTAGGCTACAGTCTATGGGGTCACAAAGAGTTAGACAGGACTGAGCAACTTCACTAATGACCTCTTCTTTGTGCACTAGCAGGAGGCAGTGAGAGAGCAAGTTTTCTGCTGTTTCTTCCTATAAGGAGACTAATCCTTTGGAATCAAGGCTCCACACATATGATTGCATTTAACCTTAATAGCTTTCTTGGAGGGCCCATACAACTATAGCCACTGAAGGTTATGGTTCAAGGTATGAATTTGGATAGGACACATAACTTCACTTCATAAAAACCTGTAAATACATTTTTATTTTGTTCTCCTATATTTTCTTAATCATCAGTTCAGTCCAGTTCAGTCACTCAGTCATGCCTAATTCTTTGTTGCCTCATGGATTACAGCACACCAGGCTTCCCTGTCCATCACCAACTCTCGGAGCTTGCTAAAGCTCATGTCCATTGAGTCAGTGATGCTATTCAAACATTTCATCCTCTGTCATCCCCTTCTCCTCCTGCCTTCAATATTTCCCAGCATCAGGGTTTTACCAGTGAATCAGTTTGTATCAGGTGGCCAAAGTATTGGAGCTTCAGCATCAGTCCTTCCAGTGAATATTCAGGGCTGATTTCCTTTAGGATTGACTAGTTTGTTCTCCTCACAGCCCAAGGGACTCTAAAGAGTCTTCCCCAACACCACAGTTCAAAAGCATCAGTTCTTCAGTGCTCAGCTTTCTTTATGGTCCAACTCTCACATCCATACATGACTACTGGAATAACCATAGCTTTGAATAGATGGATATTTGTTGGCAAAGTAATGTCTCTGCTTTTTAATATGCAGTCTAGATTGGTCATAGCTTTTCTTTCTTTTTAATATAAATTTATTCATTTTATTTTATTTATTTTAACTGGAGGCTAATTACTTTACAATATTGTATTGGTTTTGTCATATATCAACATCCTCCATGGATGTATACATGTTCCCCATCCTGAACCCCCCTCCCACCTCCCTCCTCGTACCATCCCTCTGTGTCATCCCAGTGCACCAGCCCCAAGCATCCTGTATCCTGCATCAAACCTAGACTGGCGATTCGTTTCTTATGATATTATACATGTTTCAATGCCATTCTCCCAAATCATCCCACCCTCTCCCTCTCCCACAGAGTCCAAAAGACTGTTCTATACCTCTGTGTCTCTTTTGCTGTCTTGCATACAGGGTTATCACTAACATCTTTCTAAATTCCATATATATGCATTAGTATACTGAATTGGTTTTTTCTTTCTGGCTTACTTCACTCTGTATCATAGGCTCTAGTTTCATCCACCTCATTAGAACTGATTCAAATGTATTCTTTTTAATGGCTGAGTAATACTCCATTGTGTATATGTACCACAGCTTTCTTATCCATTGATCTCCTGATGGACATAGTTTTTCTTCCAAGGAACAAGTGTCTTTCAATTTCATGGCTGCAATCACCATCTGCAGTGAATGTATGGATTCAAATTTTTCTGTGTTAGATTTACATTTACTGTGAATAATTGCTTTTCTTATCTACTCTCTTCTCTTTTGCATCACTTTCCATCTTCTACATAAATGGAATATATCTATATATTAGCTACTTTAATTTCTTTTACATGTCTCTACTTTCACTTTTCACTTTCATGCATTGGAGAAGCCAATGGCAACCCACTCCAGTGTTCTTGCCTGGAGAATCCCAGGGACAGGGGAGCCTGGTGGGCTGCTGTCTATGGGGTCGCACAGAGTTGGATATGACTGAAGTGACTTAGCAGCAGCAGCAGCAAAGGCTATGTTAGCTTATATTCATTTGAAACTATAAATTCTCTAAGAATAGATATTAAAATGTGATTCCAGAAGACATATCTTGCTGGTTGGTTAAATATTTCTTTCCATTGAATATAAATTTTATAATTCTTTTGGAGAAATAAGGAAGATGAGAATTATTACAGTACATTGGAAAGACTTAGATATCAACCCCAGGGTTGTGGATGTATGACCTTGGACTGGTCATTGAGTCCACTAGTTTGTTTCTATAGCAGGCAAATATGAAAGTTGTTCAGTCGTGTCCAACTCTTTACAACCCCCATGGAATAGTCCATGGAATTTTCCATGCCAGAATACTGAGTAGGTAGCTGTTTCCTTCTTCAGGGGATCTTCTGAACCCAGTGAACAAATCCAGGTCTCCCACATTGCGGCAAATTCTTTACCAGCTAAGCTACCAGGGAAGCCCAAGAATACAGGAGTGGGTAGCCTATTCCTTCTCCAGCGGATCTTCCTGATGAAGGAATTGAACCAGGCTCTCTTTTATTGCAGGTGAATTTTCTACCACCTGAGCTACCAGGGAAGCCCATAGACGAATATGAAAGTTATATAATAATTGTCCTATCCATTCTTAGGTTTGTGGCAAGGATAAAATGAGACTATATGTGTATTTAACATGTCACACAAAACCAAGGTTTTATTCAGAGAAGCAATTAAGCATAAGAATGGGTTTCATAATTTCTTTTTCTTTTCTTCAATAGACATATAAACATGGAAAATATAGACTTTTATGTGATCAAAAAATTAATCTTAGCAAGATTGGCTCTCACTTTTATCAGGTCTTAAAAGTTTCCTCTTGTATCTTACTTATATTTACCTAATTTTAAAATTTAGCAGGCAGCTATATGCAAAATGTTTTAAACTATCAATTTAATCAATTATTTTAATTTAATCAATCAATCAATTTAATCAATTAATCAATCAGTAAAGATTTCAGTTTTACTCACAGTTAAGAATTGTAAGTGACATAGTTTTTTATATTCCGTGGCTTGCTACAATAGCATACTATTAGAAATAAATTAGAAATCTGCAGTCATTTAAGACCCCCCCACCATTAAAAAAAAAAAAAAAACACTTTAAAATTTGCAAGAAGTAAGGGAAAATGAAAATAGTCATGTGTTGTTTAAACAAAACCTAACAGTTTAATAAAGTTTTCTGAGAATTCTACTCACTGACCCACAGATGGCACACCAATGTAGCAAATAGGAAATAGGCTGTTCTTATTGTAGGATTAGCTAAATTACCTTTGTAAGAATTTTATGAGGTCAGAGAAGGAAAAGTCAGGAAAGGAAAGAAGCTACTGCTGATTACTTTTCTTCTCTGTGGATTTTTGGTAGTTCCAGATCCAGGCACCTTCTCGGTATTAAAATATATTGAGAATTATACTCAGGCTGGAAGCTTAGTATTCACTGAGTACTATGAGCTGAATTTTTTCAAAAAGTGTAAAGGAAGTTGGTTGTGTAAGTGGGCCAAAGGGACTTCACACATGGAACTTATTTGGATTTGTCCATATTGTATTTTTTCTACAAGCAGAATTTAGATTTTTATGTGATTAAGTATTTGAAGATTTTCTATAGCTTGCTGTATTTTAAAGCTGAGAGAAGAATGGGAAAAAAAAGACAGTGTCCTCCTGAATTAGGTTTTGTAGATCTCTTGTGTTTTTATATTAACCTATGTGATTGATTTAAGGCAGTTTTGATGATGCACACACAAAACAAGATTTTTTAATGTGTTTCCCACTAGTTTGCCCCATAAGTTGTGAAAGCACCCTTGTTTCTTCTGTGACTGCCATGATATGAATTCATAGGATGTTTGAAAGCATTAGTTATGCAAAATCAGTGCAACGTTTACATCTAGTTTAATTTATAAATAAATTTATAATCAAATAATTAATAAATAACATATAATTAATACCAATTTATAATTATAAATTATTTATAAAACATAATTAATAATGATAATTTATAATTAATAAATAATTTATAATTAAACATCTAGTTTAATTTATAAATCAGTAGATAAGGCAATGGCACCCCACACCAGTACTCTTACCTGGAAAATCCCACGGATGGAGAAGTCTGGTGGGCTGCAGGCCATGGGGTCGNATAATTAATAATGATAATTTATAATTAATAAATAATTTATAATTAAACATCTAGTTTAATTTATAAATCAGTAGATAAGGCAATGGCACCCCACACCAGTACTCTTACCTGGAAAATCCCACGGATGGAGAAGTCTGGTGGGCTGCAGGCCATGGGGTCTCTACGAGTCGGACACGACTGAGCGACTTCACTTTCACTTTTCACTTTCATGCATTGGAGAAGGAAATGGCAACCCACTCCAGTGTTCTTGCCTGGAGAATCCCAGGGACAGGGGAGGCTGGTGGGCTGCCGTCTATGGGGTCACACAGAGTTGGACACGACTGAAGCGACTTAGCAGCAGCAGCAGCAGCCGTCAAATCAGGTTAAAAAGCACATAGGGGGAAAAAAAAAAGCACAGATATTATTTAAGGCACTGATTCTGTGAATTGTCTTAAAAAAAACAAGCCTTTTGTAAAGTAAACAATTAACCAGTGTTTTGATCTTCCATGGCATATCTAAGTGCTCAAATGCAGGACCCACCTGTATTTAATTTCTTTCTGGATGAGAAAAGAGCAAAACAGTGGAAGTGGATTGAAATAGCCCAAATCAGAACAGGTAGTTGAAAACACACTCTGAAATCAGAGTTGGATCTGGGGGAGGAGTGAGGATGGCCCAATGAGACTAGTTGCAAAGGGTGCCTGAGGGAAAGTGTGAAGTGGATGTTGGCAGCAACAGAATAAGTTCCTGTAGTTAGAGCAAGGCTGATGCTCAGGAATAATAGCCTCACATCTGGCAGGGTTTTAGGAGGTTGGTCTGTGGGAGCTCTGAGCCCCCAGAAAACAGTCACCAGCCCTTGGACTGATCATTAAGATCAGAGTTTCTGCTTCCATAGGTTGAAAACACAATTGACTTTCTCAATGTGCAGATAGTATTGTTAGTCACTAAGTTGTGTTCAGCTCTTTGCAACCCCATGGACTGTAGCCTGCCAGGCAGGCTCCTCCATTCTTAGAATTCTCCAGGCAAGAATGCTGTAGTGGGTTAGCCATTCCCTTCTCCAGGGGACCTTCCCAACTCAGGAATCAAACCCAGGTATGCNGTTAGTCACTAAGTTGTGTTCAGCTCTTTGCAACCCCATGGACTGTAGCCTGCCAGGCAGGCTCCTCCATTCTTAGAATTCTCCAGGCAAGAATGCTGTAGTGGGTTAGCCATTCCCTTCTCCAGGGGACCTTCCCGACTCAGGAATCAAACCCAGGTATGCTGCATTACAGGCAGATTCTTCAACATCTGAGCCACCATAACACCTATCACTTGCATAATAATTTGCACATATTTTTAGAGAGCTATTTTCCATGAAGTCTCTCTTATTATCCTGTCAGTCTCTAGTATCTTGGTATGAATGCGTTTATCAGGTCACTGAAATACACACTGACCATCAGATTGTGGAAAAAGATAGGAAAGGCAAAGAGGAAAGTGAAGAAAGGAATTGTATATCATTTACACAAAAGTCAGCTTTCTCTAAGTGATAGGCAGTGGACAGGCATGAAACAAGCATAATCCTATCTACTTTCATGCAATGCATAGCTTCTTAAAAAAGAGCAATATTCAACTAATAAATGTGTGCNAATTGTATATCATTTACACAAAAGTCAGCTTTCTCTAAGTGATAGGCAGTGGACAGGCATGAAACAAGCATAATCCTATCTACTTTCATGCAATGCATAGCTTCTTAAAAAAGAGCAATATTCAACTAATAAATGTGTGCCAAGCGTGGAGAGTGTTGATCAGGGAAGGTCTCTGAAGAAGCAGTCTTTAATCTGAGATTTGAATAGTAATGTGCACTTAACATGTGCTCAGATCTACACTGTGCTGTGCTATGCTTAGTTGCTCAGTCGTGTTCAACAATTTGCAACCCCATGGATGTAGCCGGCCAGGCTCCTCTGTTGATGGGGATTCTCCGGGCAAGAGTACTGGAGTGGATTGCCATTCCCTCCTCCAGATATACACTAAGAGGTGCTATTATTATCCACGTCCACTGTTCATTACTATTGTCCATATTCTGTAGATGGAGAAACAAAGTTATCAAGAGGTTATAAGACTGCCCAAGGTCACACATTCTAATAAATAATGACTCGGAACCAGGTCTCTGCTTTACTGAGCTTAGCTATGCACACGGCTGCCTCACAAGGAGATAGATATAGACAGCAATCTGGCAAGTCACCGAAGCAGAGAAATCGAAAGATAAACCTCCAACTCTTAAGTCTTGCATAGAACCTTCAAGCAGTAAATAAAACCACAGCATCATCACAGTTGATACCACTGGTTATAAGATTCATGAACTCTAACTGTACAAGCTGTCTGAAAATGTACTTACTAGAAGGACAGAAATGCTGTGTGTGACCCCTGAGTAGGAAGTCACCTAAAGCTGGAAATTCCCTTACTTCATTCAAAGTGAACCAGGCTTTATCTCATTTTGATAGAGACCAAGGACAGTGAGACAAGAGAAGAAAAATTAATATAGAAAAATTAACATATTATATATGACACTTCCTGCATGTAAGATTGTTTAATTGTGTTCAGCTATTTAGGATAATTATATCTAATCACATAATTCCTGTAAATGGTGAAGTGACATAATTTAGATGTTTAACAAGAAGTGTAGATTAAATAATTATAACATATAGCTGTAATTTATGGATAATGACAGGCAAATTTTAAACTTTGCAAAATAGTGTGATTGAAGATGTCTCACCATTTCAGTTTCATGAAGATGTCTCATGAAGATGCCTCACCATTTCAGTTTCCTATCTCTGACCACGTTCAAAAGCTTTGAAAGCTACATAATATTAACGCAAGGGCTTCCCTCTGTTTCTAGGATATCCTAAATATAGAGTGTTTAAGAGACTAATGTGGTTTTAGCCTCTTGCCAGGAATTTAATATGAAATGAACTGCCTTAGAAGGAATTCAGGACTCCAGCTGTTTCTTGAGTGAAGTGACCATTGGGAAGCCTGGAAACTGTGCCCAAGCAATGGTGACTCTGACCCCGGATCTCTCATTCATATATTAATTGTTAAGTTCTGCACTGCATATGTATCAGTGACCATTGTGTATGCTTTGTTGTGCCCCTGATGAGCGCTAGCCATTTGGTAGGGAGTGAAAAAGTTGGCTTAAAGCTCAACATTCAGAAAACAAAGATCATGGCATCCAGTCCCATCACTTCATGGCAAATAGATGGGGAAACAGTGGAAGCAATGTCAGACTTTATTTTGGGGGGCTCTAAAATCACTGCAGATGGTGATTGCAGCCATGAAATTTTTAAAAGACGCTTACTCCTTGAAAGAAAAGTTATGACCGACCTAGACAGCATATTGAAAAACAGAGACATTACTTTGCCAACAAAGGTCCATCTAGTCAAGGCTACGGTTTTTCCTGTGGCCATGTATGGATGTGAGGGTTGGACTGTGAAGAAAGCTGAGCACCAAAGAATTGATGCTTTTGAACTGTGGTGTTGGAGAAGACTCTTG
>SJYV01031552.1:1076919-1102351 GCA_006410875.1 Neotragus pygmaeus
TAAGATATCCAATGTTATCACACTGGATTGATATAATTCCCTTAAATAGCAAACAAACAGATGCTTAAATTACTTCAACTAGGTTTTGAAAGTAAAGTACTAAAATGTCTTAGGGACATTCAGATTGGTAGGCTCTGGACACAAATTAAAATAAATGATCCAGATCAGAGAGGTAGCATGGACAGAATCTCAGCTCCATGACTTATTGGCTGAGTTGTTATGAGTTAAGGAGTTAATGTATGTAGAGTGCTGACAACATCTACTACTAAATAAGTGCAATATATCAATTACTCTTGTCATTAGTAAAGGGACCCTTTCAGCTCAAAGTCTGCAATGCTAGGTTCAAGAATTCTTATAATGATGACTTCAAACGTGCCCCACACACACTGAGCCATACAGCTCCTCCAGTGAGTTGGTAGGAAAATATTTCACACTGATTTATGCCACCAACAATCTGGACATTCATACCTTTAACTCAAAAGATTCACCATCAATCCCAAACTGTTTCAGTAGAGGGAGTGCTGTTGCCTTCAGAACATCAACCTGTAGAATAATTTCAGAAAAAAAAAGTTTAGTTAAACCTTGAGATGGAAAGGACAAAGAATCCACAAAGCAGGTGAAGGCTTAGCCTCTAGGTAGATGAAGGAGTCTGGTAAAGAGAAAAGAGGCTGGCTTACAACTGAGGGTATGGGCTGGCTCTGCTCTCGACTAAAGACTATGATTTTAAAAGCCACTGGCTTCTCTGAGCCCCTTTTCCACATTTATAGTAGTACACACCTACCTTATGAGTCATCATGAGCATCACATGCTATCATGCAAAAAGCACCAAGAAACTGCTGGGCTCCTGCAGAAAACAAACTGAGACCTCTGCTCATTCTTACGGGTATAAACACTAAGCAAAAACATGGCCTCTTTAAGTATTCTTTATTCAACATGACTATTTCACGTTTAGAGCTGGTGGCACTCCAAGCTAAACTGAATCAACTATTCAGCCTAACAGTTCTACCTGAGAATGCTGCCGACACCCACACACAGGCAGTTAAAGGTGGTGGTGATTCTACTCAGAGGAAGGACAGCCTCAAACTGCAGCAAACAACACAAACCCCTAAGTGCAAGGAAGAAATCCACAGGTGATGGCAAGACACTGTCAAGTACAACTGTTATCATCTCCTCATTCAAAACTCCTAGAGGCCTGCGATCCTTCCTTATTCATTTACAGATTCCTCACACAGGATAAGGTGGTATTCAAATCACGTTATCGAAGAAGTCAGTGACTGCTGTCTCAGCGGCAACTAGGGGAACAAGAGCAATCCCTTGCTTGTTCCCAATGGAACAAGACATGTTTCTCAGCCCTGCAGGGGCTGATCCTACAACGGGAAGCACTGAGGGCAAGCAGCACAAGCAGAGGCTCTGGGGAAAGCCCTGGTCCCAGTGCAGGCTCTAGTTTGCTGTGTGGTCTCAAACAAGAATATCTCAACTTCTAAATTCCCTTGTCTCCAAGGTAAGGAGCTCAGCCTGCCTGTCTCCAAGTTGCTACCAACTCTTACACGCTAAGACTCAACAGGACAACAGCCCAGCAGGGCTTTATGGCAGAGAACAGTCCCCAACTATTCATTTATCAGAACATTAACCAGAGGTAGAAATGGCCTACGTAGCCTAGGAACACGTTCAACATGGATCAGGTGGGGCAGAAGCAGTTACTGGGAAAATCCATTAAAGATTAGCTAATTTCAATTAAATATTAAAGCTACACACAACTCAGAAACTTAAAACAGGCATTTGGAATTGCTGAAACCAAGAAGAATTCAGTCAAGGCTAGTAAGAAGGGCAGCTGGGGAAAAGACCAAGCCAGATTCTGGAAAAGGCGGGGGCTGCAAGGATGCCGGTTACTCCGTGAGCGTGAGTCCTGGAGATAGGCGGACTCCAGCTCTCCCCGGGAAGAGAAGAGAACACCCCTGCTGGTTCATCCCACCCACACCTGGAGTCAAATAGGAGGAAGTCAAATTGACTGAGGGCCAGCCAGGAGCCCAAATATAACTCCAGGTGTGATCCTGTCTCCTGGGTCACTCTCCATCTGACAAGAAGGGCAGGCCCCTCGCTGTGGTGGGACAAGGGCTGGAAAGGCAGCTGTGGGCTGGAGCCCCACTCTTGCCTCTTACAGCCTCTGAGGCCCGGACACTCTCCCTTCAGGGCTTTGGATGCCTGCTGTAGAAAGAGGGGCCAACTGGAAATTTCCATAACCTCCTCAGGCTCCACACACTGGATCTAGCAAAGTGGGGGTGGTCTGTGGGTTCTGCTTCAAGGAAACCTATCTGTTACTCTGCAGTCAGAGAGGAAAGGCAAAAGTCTGACCCAAGTGGAACCTCAGGGCAAAGGCATCACCCTTACAGTCCAATCAGTCAACAGGTAGAAATGTGATCAGACCCATAGCTTCCCAGGTGGCTCTAGTGGTAAAGAACTTGTCTGCCAATGCAAGAGACATAAGAGACTCAGGTTCAGTCTATGGGTCAGGAAGACCCCCCGGAGAAGGAAATGGCAATCGAGTACTCTCCAGTATTCTTTCCTAGAGAATCCCATGGACAGAAGAGCCTGGCAGGGTACAATCCACAGGGTCGCAGAGTCAAACATGGCTGAAGCAACTCAGCACACACCACAACAACAGAAAAAGGGAAGAAACCTGTTCCCTTCAGTTCCCTTCTCTGAAACAGTGATAAGAACATCTACCTAACCCTCATGAATCAAATGAATATGGATACTGACAGAGGTCCACCTAAACAAGTGGCCAGGACACAGCAGACTTCACTCTACTTCTTTTCCCTGCTAGGATAGCCCTGAAAGAGGGCGGACTCTTCACTCACCATCTGGCCAACTGCTGGCACCAGTAAATATCAACTGGGGCACTGGTATCAAATCACTGAGACTCAAAGGAGACCTTCTAGAATTATTTTTCTCAAAATTTCCCCCCATTTCCTTCCTTTTTGTCTCCAAAATGTCCCTACCCCTTTACAAGGCTCATCCCATCACTGCTGCTTCCATCCTCTGGATATCTGTAGGCGGCCTTATTAAGCCCTTCTACCCTCCTCATTTCAACTTTTTCCTTCTCCATTACAGCCTACAAACAAGTGCAAGTTTCTCTCACTTAAAAATCCCCAACCTCAGCTCTTAAGGAGACATCCTGTCTAGTGTTCTGGAAGAATCTCCCAACCTTCTACGGTTCTATTTCTCACTCATTCTGAACCTGTGTGTGATCTTGCAACCTAATGGTACTGTTCTCTTAAAGCTCAACAGAAATTCTCACTGCTGCATCTCCCTAACCAATCCCAACTCAACTCCTGCAAGGAATGACTTTTGGATCATCCCTAGCTTTTCAGAACTCAGCTCCTCCTTGGCTTCTCCAAATCCTTCTATTTCCACAATCACTGTCTCCAGCTCCTCTTCCCCAACTCACTCCTTACACACTTATTCCTCTTTTTCATCTATTCTCAGTCCCTGGAACCACGAGGCCAAAACTCTACTGGCCCACTGAGGCCAGAAAGGGATGTTAAAAATGATGAAGTCAGTTAAGACCTGTGTCCAAATGGAACTCTCACGCCTCTTCCCAAGAGGGCAGGTGCTACTGAGCTCTGATGGATTGCTGTTGTGGAGGAAACAGCCATGCCGACCTACTGCAATGAAAAACTCTGGGGTTTCAAACAAGAACAACAGATTCAGATACACACACCAACACCAACACCACCTGCACACTATGCAGGCCAAGAGAAAAACACCTGTCAGACTTACTGAGCCAAAAAGCCACCAGTGATCAGCCTCGGTACTAGTCAACCTCATTCTCCTACAGAATGAAATGTCAGTAGGTAAGATCCTGATGATCTCAGGCTCCAAACAGTAATTCCCAACTGGACATCCCCCACGGATATCCCATCAATATCCCAGAAAACAGGGCCAAAATCAGACACATCAACTATCACCCCATCACAATTTTCCTCTTCCCCGTTTCAAACTCTTTCTGATCACTATCCTTTCAAGTCATCGTGACAGAAATCATGGAGTTACCTGTGACCCTTTCCTCCTATCCTATCTCCAATTAGTTATCGAGTTATGAAGCGCCCCCTCCACACTGCCCTTCATATCTGTCCACCCTTCCACTTCTCTCTGCATCAAGTTCATACTGGTTGACACCTTGGCAATTCACCCTTCTCTCAGCTCTACAGTTATCTTCCTAAAACCATGACTGACTCTGGGGCTTCCCTTCCTCTTGAAAGCCTTCCCCAGCCCTCAGCACTTGGCTTGTACGTCTGCCAGAGCCCAGAGGTACCCAACCTTGTGGTCTCCCTGGCTGTGTTCACAGCTGTTCACCCCATGAAACCACATTCCCTGCGGGCAGAACTCATCGTATTCATCCCTGTGTGCAGACAGTAGGTGTGGACATAAATTGATGGGGAAACTACACATTAAAGAGAAAGTTCAAAACGAAGAAGCCACAGGCTGAAGGAGTTACTCTTTATCCAGGATTAGGTGTATTTACTTTATCCTGGACTGGAGCCAGGTACTAACCAAGGTCATTTTAGTCCTGTAGCATGTGAAAACTACAAGAAAGCCTTTTAATATGCTGCTAGAAAGAATAAAGTACTATTTCTAGGGAATCTGTCAATTAATCTTTGTCGTTAATAATGTAAATATGTAAATTTTTAGTACTGTCAGTGATAACAGCTTTTAAGATCACTGGCAATTATAGAAAGAGTACAAAACTGGGATACATGGTGCTGACATCTCCTGTCTGCTTCAGGGACTTTTCGCAAGAGTCAAGTCACCTCCCCCTTCCCCTCCCAATCTGAAATAGTAGAGGTCTCCTCTCTTACTTTTAACTGAAGAACCCATTTCCTAGAATCTTCCAGAAAAATGCGAGAAATAAGCAACCACTTGAAATTACTTTGAAATTCTAAACAGTTTACGCAGNAACAGCTGGCTGCAGAACAGTATGAACAGCCTGATCCTGTTGATGGTTTGAGATACAAAAGTGCCCATGGAAGCAAATACACATAAAGGAGACCAGGACAAAGTCCCCATGGCTGCCCCTGGGAGAGTGAATGGAAGGGGAAACAGGTGAAGGGATTTTGACATTTTTTGCACATACTTGTATAAACTTATTTTAAAAGACAAAATAAAAAAAATTAAAATTCATCACATACTGCTACCTCAGTTTGTTGTAAGATTTTATTGTGACAACATAAGCTACATGGACATTGAAAAGCTGTACATAAAGTTAAGTATAAAACACTTGTATTGTTTAAAAGAGAGGAGGTACTTGTCTGTTTATCCAAAATTTTCACTGTTCTCACTTCCTTAAGTCAAGTATATGTCCCTTAAATTGGCAACTTCAGACATTCATCTCACAGACAGGAAACTGGGTCTTTCCATTCAAATACAGTATTTATACCATCAAAAAGAACGAGTAACAGAGGAATATTTAAGTAGTACATGTAAGTGCTTTCAGGAATGGGAAGAAAAGGAGCTTACCTGTTTGGTTTATTTCA
Source organism: Neotragus pygmaeus (assembly GCA_006410875.1). Classification (NCBI taxonomy): domain Eukaryota; kingdom Metazoa; phylum Chordata; class Mammalia; order Artiodactyla; family Bovidae; genus Neotragus; species Neotragus pygmaeus. Next base: position 1,082,454 of record SJYV01031552.1, read on the forward strand.
ATCCGAGAACCATTAGTTACTTTGTCCAACAGTCTTATGAAGCTGGCTTCAAAATCTATGGGGAGAAAAGAAAACTGATTGGCCTCCAATTAGGTCATCATTTCCAGACAGCACATCCCATCCAAGTACTGCAGTGCAGGGTAGGTTACTTCCTGCATCAGAGTGGGTTTTTCACAGGACCTGGGTGGGCACACTGGCTAAGGAATCTAAAGCGGTTGAGAAGCACTGACTAGCATTTGTATGTTTTGCTGTTGCTGTTGTTCAGTCGCTAAGTACTGTCCAACTCTTTTGCAACCTTATGGACTTGGCCCACTAGGCTCCTCTGTCCATGGGATATCCCAGGCAAGAGTACTAAAGTGAGTTGTCATTTCCTTCTCCAGGGGATCTTCCCAACCCAGGAATCGAACTCATGTCCCTTGCATCTCCTGCACTGGCAGGCAGATTCTTTACCACTGAGCTACCTGGGAAGCCCATATGCATGTTTAGCATAACTATTAAAAACAACTCAGTTTTTTTATTTCACCAAAAATAGGAACTCTACCAGCAATCTAATGGGATATTAATTTCAGCAGCATAACACCCGTTTGTTCTGATCTCGGGAGTGTGTGCCAAATGAGAGAAAGGACAGAAAGCAGGAAAGAGTTTTAAAGGCAGACTCTTACTTGCTGCAGAATACCCTTCCATCTCAGAGACAGTAAAAGGTCACTGCCTCTCTCATTCAATCAAGTGCCCCTTCTCCCTTCCTCTATCATCTTATTGATCTACAACTCTCTAATCAGTTCAGTTTTAATTTTATTACAAGGTGCCTGAATATATAGTATCATTGTCACTTTTTTAATGCATGAAAAAGAAGAAAAAAACACCAAATGTCAATAAATAGGTGTCTCTTTTACAGCAGCATTTTATATGAATTTTTCTTGTTTAAATTTTAATGTTTAAATTTGCTTCACTTACTTTCATGNACCCCATGGACTGCAGCCTACCAGGCTCCTCCGTCCATGGGATTTTCCAGGCAAGAGTACTGCAGTGGGCTGCCATTGCCTTCTTCGTCAGGCAGTTCCTACTCCTCCAATAAACTAGCACAGTTTGAGAGCACAGACCTTAATAGTAACCTAAACTGATCCCAAAGGGTGAGCAGATCAACGAAGCAATTCCCATCCACCTGTTGTTACTTAACGCTGTCCCATAACTCCTGTCACAGCAGATTCTGCAATCTGTACAAAGAACACTAGGCTAGAAGTCAGAGAAGCTCCCTTAAGTCCTGAAATAAGGCATAATGGCTAATAACAGCAGCTGTGTACTAATGCTTACCTTATATAATCCTCATAACCACTAAGCAGGAAGTGCTTCCAGTTTTACAGAAGGCTAAGGCCCAACTGGCAGAGGGAAGACTTGAACCCAANTCCTGAAATAAGGCATAATGGCTAATAACAGCAGCTGTGTACTAATGCTTACCTTATATAATCCTCATAACCACTAAGCAGGAAGTGCTTCCAGTTTTACAGAAGGCTAAGGCCCAATTGGCAGAGGGAAGACTTGAACCCAAGTTTGCCCTTCTCTAGAGTCCATGCTCCAAACCAAACCAGGGCTGGGTTTGCCTCACTCAGTTTCTCTCAAAGCTAACCTCCTTCTCTAGAAAATCATACTACCTTTCAATTGATTTACTGAAGGTCTTGCAGATGACTTAATGAGTCCCCAGTCAACATTTATCTTTAATGAAATGAGAGCAGAATAAACATATCAGTTACATAGTAAAGGTGTTGTTCATGAAATTTTAGTCTCAGTTCAATATATACTTGTATATGTATTGGGTTACGTAGAAGTAGCACCACGAAAGTTCAAAGGTTAAGTCAACTACAAAATTGAACTACATATTATTTCTATGGTCTTTAAATAGAATATTGTATGTTTTTAATGTAGGCAGGATGTATTAATGCCATGCCACTGTCTACCTATGTTTATAGAAAATGCAAGGTATTCCGCACAAAAAAAGAAAACTTGACCTGCTTAAGATTTCAGGCTGCCTAAATGGGTGAGACAAACAAGCATTTATGAATAAAGTCTAAGATTATAAACCCCATAGCTTTTATAAATTAGTAAAGAAAAGAAAACAAAAAATTACTTTGAAAATAGGGGTTTTTTTGCAATCAACAGGGGCTCTTGAGCATGAACACAGTTTAATATGTCCAGCAGAGGAACACAAGTAGGAAGAAAATGAGCACTTAAGAAGACCTCCAGACAAAACCATCCCCGGGTCACAGTAAACAGGTGCTTTAGAAGCAGTACCTCAAAGAACCAACGCAGAGCTAGTTCCTGAATCCTAGTAACAGTGAAGATACAGCTCCATCACCTGGTACGAAAAAGCGCTCAAGTTCGTCTAATAATAGTCAGACTGAAGCCTCAAACTTCATTAAACCAAGATGAGTAGGATTCCCTGCCACCTCACTTCTTCAAGACTGCTACTAGGAGTACAGAATTTCAGATATCTAGCATTAGGGAGGAAGTTCCCCCCAAAAGCACAATTTTACTAAATGGTTTAGGAATACATAATTAGGTTACACAGCTCTAAGGAGAATCAACATGAACGCCACATGTTCAGGAGACTGGCTACCCACTAGGTACATGGAAGGGAGAGGTAAATAAAACAGGTCAATGACGGTGTGCACAATGTTCTATTTCTTGACATGGATGGGATCACATGGATGCTCATTTTATAATCCTATAAGAACTATTTTTATGTTTTATGAATTTTTCATGTTATTATACTTCACACTTTCAACAAAATTGTCCCATTTAAGACCTTTAATTTCAGGATTCCTTAAATACTACCTCCCATACATAATGACCTCCCTTCCCTAGACCCCCAAAAAAGGGAGTTCATCATTTCTTAAAGGGACTGGTAACTTCTAGAAGACTTGGTGGCACTCAATATTGGCACTAAGCCTGACCCATTCCTCACCAAAGAAAGGCAAAAAGCCATTTCTTAGAGGAGGGGACTGAAAAAAGGAATACAATCCAAAGATCTACCCTTTAAAAACAAGGAGCAAATCTCAAGAAACAGATTCAACTTAAAAGTATTGTGCTGCTAAGTCACTTCAGTCGTGTCTGACTCTGTGCGACCTCATAGACGGCAGCCCACCAGGCTCCCCCGTCCCTGGGATCCTCCAGGCAAGAACACTGGAGTGGGTTGCCGTTTCTTTCTCCAATGCGTGAAAGTGAAAAGTGAAAGTGAAGTCGCTCAGTCGTGAAGTATTGTAATGACTCCAATAAATTATGACACGTCTATATACCAGAACACTCTGCAGCTATCAAATTAGTGAGATTTTTCATACACTGATATGAATCATCTCCATAGTATATTGACTAGGAAAAAAGTAAGATGAAAAAGGCCTTTGTCTGAGAAAGGAAACAGAATCTATTTGCTTATTTATGCAAAAAAAAAAAAAAGAGCCCTGAAAAGAAACACAACAAACCAACAACATTGGTTGCTTCACATGGAAGATTGGGAAAGAAACAGAGACAGACTCTGTAAACCGTTTTGTTTGTTTTGAATTTCATGTCATGTGTACACATTAAAAAAAAAAAAACATAAAAATTAAATTGAAAAAATACAAATAAAGGTACTGTAACACAATTTAAGCAACCAATAAACACTGCTCTCATTAACCAGCCTACGAAAGGTCTTTATAAAACAACGCAGCCATCATTTTTTAAATAACTGCTTAATTACAAAAGAAAATGTTCACACTATTTTGAGGAAAACAGATTTTAGGTAACATATACAATGTGATTACAATTCCGTCAGAGACAGAACTAAAAGAAAAGACAGCAAACTATTAACACATGAAATTAGGAGTCACTGTTTTCAACATTTAATCCAAAAAAGGTAGAAATTATAAATACATACCCAAGTCTCAGAATAAATTAAAGGATATTCACTCACTTGGAAATAATATGAAGCATTTACATATTTTATATAATTATGCAGAATGTGACAAATAATAAGTTATTTGAACTTAAATACATCCCATCTTTCCTAAATTATAAATCACGTCAGTTCAGTTCAGTGGCTCAGTCACGTCTGACTCTTCACAGTCCCGTGGACTGCAGCAGGCCAGGCTTTGCTGTCCATCATTAACTCCCAGAGCTTGCTCAAACTCGTGTCCATCAAGTCAGTGATGACATTCAACCATCTCGTCCTCTGTCACCCCCTTCTCCTCCCGACTTCAATCTTTCTTAGCAGCAAGGTCTTTTCAAATGAATCAGGTCTTCACATGAGGTGGACAAAATATTGGAGTTTCAGTTTCAGCATCAGTCCTTCCAATGAATATTCAGGACTGATTTCCTTCAGGATGGACTGATTGGATATCCTTGCAGTCCAAGGGACTCTCAAGAGTCTTCTCCAACACCACAGTTCAAAAGTATCAGTTCTTCGGTGCTCAGCTTTCTATATAGTCCAACTCTTACACCCATACATGACTACTGGAAAAACCATAGCTTTGCCTAGATGGACCTTTGTTGGCAAGCTAATGTCTCTGCTTTTCAATAAGCTGTCTAGGTTGGTCATAACTTTTCTTCCATGGAGCAAGCATCTTTTAATTTCATGATCACAGTCACCATCTGCAGTGATTTTGGAGCCCCTCAAAATAAAATCTGTCACAGTTTCCATTGTTTCCCCATCTATCTGCCATCAAGTGATGGGGCCAGATGCCATGATCTTTGTTTTTTGAATGTTGAGTTTTAAGCCAACTTTTTCAGTCTCCTCTTTCACTTTCATCAAGTGGCTTTTAGTTCTTCTTCGCTTCCTGCCAAAAGGGTAGTGTCATCTGCATATCTGAGGTTATTGGTATTTCTCCCAGCAGTCTTGATTCCAGCTTGTGCTTCATCCAGCCTGGCATTTCACATGATGTACTCTGCATATAACTTAAATAAGCAGGGTGACAATATAGAGCTTTGCCATACTCCTTTTCCAATTTTGAACCAGTCTGNACATCTCCATTGAAGCTACTACACAGACTCATATGACTATGATCACATCATGTGTCAGGGGCTACATGTATTTATATGTGTGCATGTATATACACCTACATATGTATGTATGACGTGTATATATATATATATGTCTATGAATGCATATATACATACATCTTATATGTATATAAGATACATACATCTTATACATATATACATATATCTTAGTTCTCTCCTTAGAAATTAAGTACATGTCTACAGAATTTCTGAGGCCTTGAATCCAGCCAAGAAGATCTAAATTAAGGGTCTCTTTTTACCCCCCAATATATTAATAAGGTAAGGCAAATAAGGCTATACAGAGTGCTCCTCATATAATACCAGCACTTCTGCTAACCAGTACTACCGTCACCAGGTACCACAGTCTGGTATCTCTTCAGGAAAATGCCAAGTGCCCAAGCTCCATTCATGTGTGTGGCAGTGAAGAGATACAAACAGTGCAGGAGGGAGAAAGGGAAACATCACTAAATTATATCTCATGGGCACAATATTTCCACTAGAAATCCCAGGTCTACAGGATAATGTATGAATGTATGCTCAGTCACTCAGTCTTGCCTGACTCTTTGCGACCCTACGGACTGTAGCCTGCCTGGCTCCTCTGTCTGTGGGATTCTCTAGGCAAGAATACTGGAGTCGGTTGCCATTTTCTCCCCCAGAGAATCTTCCCCACCCAAGGACTGAACCCATGTCTCCTAAATTGGCAGGCAGATTCTTTACCACCGAGCTACCTGGGAAGCTAAAGTACTTCTATTTAAAAATGCTATCGCCAGTGTTCCTAGAACCCTGTCTTCATACCACATCCAGGTAGCTATGTGTTCTCTAGGCTAATATAGGGGGCTAATGGGAGAGTTGATAGGGAATGCCAGAGTAGAGCAATCAAGCAATTGCTTCACCCAAGGGTCAGACTCAAGATGAAGGTAAGAAATGTTGAGAGGAAGAGCACCTGGCAAAAACCATGCCAGCGGTCCCTCAACATCTTCAGGACAGTGAGGGCACTGATAATCATGTACCAACAGAAGCCTTTCTCACTGTCGCCAGGTTCCCCTCCACGGTACAAGGGTTCATCTGGCTCTTTCCTTATGAACTTTCTATCTCCATCAATGACATGGCATTTCCCCTTACGTGCAACCAATCCCCCTTCAAGAGAGGCAGAAACATCCAGAAAATGCATTCAGACAGATGATGAAATGGGCTGACCACCGAGTATAGGAGCCAGTGCAAAATTAAACACACTAACAGGGCCCAGAAAGCTCCCAGGACCAACCACAAACCCTCTTCTCCTTCAACATGCAGAGAGGTTTTCTTTTTTCCTTGAAATGATTTTTCCAATTCGGAATAACCAGAAGCTTTTAAATATATGAGTCTTATTCCAAGGGACCAGTTGAAATTCGGACACAGTTAACCTGACATGGGTTTAAATGGGGCCTTATTTTTCACTTATTCACCTTTGTAGGGCAAAAAGAAAGCTCTGAAACCTATAGTTTAGCACTTGTCACCAACCCTTTAGTAAAGTCAAGGCAATTATGCCCATGACTGTTAAAAATCTATCTCACAGCTTCTGTCCTGCACAAACCAATCACAGTCATGGCTGAAAACAAACACAGAATTTTTTCAAATTCTTTAATCTACACACAAGGAGATGTGTGAGGGTGGCCGAGAAATCATGGCGACAGGGACAGCCGGTGGCGACCACGGGGACATCTGCTTCTGAGACCTGTTTTGGGACAGGGTCAATACCAACCAGTGATACTTCGCTCTCTCCACATCGCTCTCCGTCTTTCCATCTGCCCATTCACCACATTTCGGTCCAACAAACTGTTTCTCTCTTTTGAGAGGGTAATAGCGAGAGCAAGAGGGACTCAAGACAAACGAGGAGGCGATACCTGGGATATGCTGCAACACGTAATGCTGGAAAACGTGTAGCTGTTTACTACCAGCGCCTGGGAGACGCGGAGCGCGGCGCGCACCAGAGCTCAGTCCTCGGGGCGCGACCCCGCCTCCCCACAACCTCAGGCGCGTTCCGGTGTGGGGGCGACGCGCTGCGAGCCCCCACGCGCCCACGGAACCCGGAGGCTCATTGCCTGCGGGCCCCCAGAGCAAGAGCGCGGTCTCCCCTCGGGCCCTGCGCCCACCCTGCGAGCTGCACGCCCCGGAGTTACCTCGGAGGCCGGGGTTGTCGTCTCTGGCCCGAATCTTTCGGATTTTGACTGGGCGCCCGCTCAGAGTGGACAGGACCAGACGCTGGCGCAAGAAGTTGCAGCCTGAGTAGCTGAGGGAGTGCGCCTGGGTCGCCATGTGCACGCCCTCCGCAAAGGCGCGGGCAGCAGGCACGAGGCGACTTCGGATGGGCGAGGGGGTCGCGGTACTGGCAGTAGCGGCGACAGCGGCAGGGGCGGCCTGGGTTCCCTCCCGCAGCCCCCGGCGCGTCCACGTGGTTTGGAACAGGAAGAGAGACGAGACACCGGGTCAGAGGGGAGTGAGGCGGAGCCGGTGACCGCCTCTCCACCTACCCGCCCGGCTGGAGGCAGTCCCCCGCACCGGGCCACGCCGCTATTGGCCGGAGGAGAATCAGGGCGGTGCCCGTGCCTCGCCACTATAGGCCTTCACTGTGGCTGGGCGGTGCCCAGGCCGCGCTACCATTGGCCTGCGCTGGAGTTGGGCGGCGCCCGGGCCCCGGCAACAGCTCTCGGCTGGAGGAGCCTTGGGTCGGGGGGTGGATTGCGGAGAGGCCTGGGAGCGGACGCTCTGTAACACACCCTCCCTGCCAGTTTCTTCGGGTCTCTCCCCCAAAGGGGTAAGGGGAGTGGACAGCATGCCCGGTACTTAGGCTCACCACTAACGGCAATCTCTGGGATGTGGATGGTATAATCTCCCCCCGCTTTTTCTTAATAGAAAAGAAAACAGGATTGGCGCGCTTTACCCTGTTGCAGACACAGTGCTGAGCACGCAGCCAGTTTTATCCCCTCGCTCCCCTCTGTGACCCTGCGAGGTAGTGTCATTCCTTCCCTACACTTGGGGAAGACACCAGCAACACTGCGAGACTGGCAATAGCACCATGCCCAGAAACCGAAGTCTTCAGATGCCAGGCCATTGTTTACTAGACACGAAGCTTTGCCACTTCAACCTCAGTGGCTTCCTTTACAGTCACTGTGCTTCATGCCAAGTCAGGTCCTCCCGCCTCTCTTGCCTCAAAATGGGTAGCTGTAATACCTTGGACACACACAGCTTTTCCCTCTTTCCTGTCATCTTCTAATCTTGCACACCAAAATCTTTGCAAAGATTGGATTATGTCACTCTGTTGAAAAATCTTCGAAGATAACACAGTTAACAATAAAATTAACTGCAGACTTGGGAGTTCAATACCATAATACGGTTGGTTTGCAGCTATTCTCGGGAAATATTACCACATCATGAGTTCCAGAACATATGAGGAAAGAGGGGCTTCTGGAAGGGGTCAGAATTTGAGTAAGATTAAAGAAGGTGGCTAGCCTTAATGTGGGTTAAGAGTTATGAGGAACCACTGGAAGGTCTGAACTCCTATAGGCTATTAGAGGTGTTAAATTCAGTCCCTCAGTCGAGTTTAACTCTTTGTGACTCCATGGACTATAGCACGCCATGCTTCCCTAACCATCACCAAATTTCTGAGCTTGCTCAAACTCATGTCCATCCAGTCAGTGATGCCATCCAACCATCTCATCCTCTGTTGGCCCCTTCTCCTCCCGCCTTCAGTCTTTCCCAGCATCAGAGTTTTTTCCAGTGAGTCAGTTCTTCGCATTAGGTGGCCTAAATATTGGAGTTTCAGCTTCAGCATCAGCCCTTCCAATGAATATTCAGTACTGATTTCCTATAGGATTGACTGATTTGATCTCCTTGCTATCCAAGAGACTTTACAGAGTCTTGTCCAACACCAAAGTTTAAAAGCATCAATTCTTCAGTGCTCAGCTTTCTTTATAATCCAACTCTCACATTCATACATGACTACTGGAAAAACCATAGCTTTGACTAGATGGACCTTTGTCAGTAATGTCTCTGCTTTTTAATATGGTGTTTAGGTTTCTCATAGCTTTTCTTCCAAGCAGCAAGCGTCTTTTAATTTCATGGCTGCAATCACCATCTGCAGTGATTTTGGAGCCCAAGAAAAATCACTGTTCCCATTGTTTCCCCATCTATTGTCATGAAATAATGGGACCGGATGCCATGATCTTAGTTTTTTGAATGTTGAGTTTTTTTTTTTAATGACTATATTGTTTATTTAAGCCATCTCCTTCTGCTATAAGCAAAGGGATGGAAGATCAGTATAATGGTCCTCAAGTGTAATGGTCATCACTGGATACAAAGTGGTGAACTTAAGGTCCCGTATGCTTTTCTGGTCCATGCGTGCAGAGTAATGGTCCAAACCAGTGCTGTGGTCTCCACTGGGTAATGGTCCAGGTTCTCTTTATTTGTCTTCATAGCCGGTTGGAAGCAGATTCACATGAGGGTTATGGAATAGGGTATGGTTACCATCTCCCCAGGGAAAGGGCTTGGACCTGATGCGGAGATGGGGGTAGGTCACGAACTCGGGTCTCTCCTCCTCTCCGTGGTGCGACTTCAGGAAGATATTCAGCATGCTCACTCCCACCCCAGGGAGCGCCACGAAGTAGGTGAGGGCCTTCCACATGTGAGCTGAGACCTCCTCGCCATGGGCACCACTGGACATACACCGACTCAGCTCCAGCCAGGAATGACTCAGCAGCCCAGAAACCCGAGATCCAGCTGCCGCTGCCATCTTCAATCTGGGTCCCCTGAATGTTGAGTTTTAAGCCAACTTTTTCACTGTCCTCTTTCACTTTCATCAAGAGGCTTTTCAGTTCCTCTTCACTTTCTGCCATAAGGGTGGTGTCATCTGTGTATCTGAGGTTATTGATATTTCTCCCTGCAACCTTGATTCCAACTTATGCTTCATCCAGCCTAGCACTACACATGATGTACTCTGCATATAACTTAAATAAGCAGGGTGACAATATACAGCCTTGACGTACTACTTTCCCTGTCTGTTGTTCCATGTCCAGTTCTAACTGTTGCTTCTTAACAACATACAGATTTCTCAGGAGGCAGTTAAGGTGGTCTGGTATTCTCATCTCTTGAAGAATTTTCCACAATTTACTGTGATCTACTTCCCTGACAGAACAGTTGGTAAAAGAATCCGCCTGTAATGCAGGAGACTCTGGTTCGATTCCTGAGTTGGGAAGATCTTCTGGAGAAGGGATAGGCTACTCACTCCAGTATCCTTGGGCTTCCCTTGTGGCTCAGCTGGTAAAGAATCTGCCTGCAATGTGGGAGACCTGGGTTCATTCTCTGTGTTGGGAAGATCCCCTGGAGCAGGGAAAGGCTACCTATTCCAGTATTCTGGCCTGGAGAATTCCATGGACTGTATAGTCCATGGGGTCACAGAGAGTCGGACACAACTGAGCGACTTTCACTTCACTTCACACAATCAAAGGCTTTGGCATAATCAATAAAGCAAAAGTGGATGTTTTTCTGGGATTCTCTTGCTTTCTCCATGACCAAATGAATCTTGGCAATTTGATCTCTGGTTCCTCTGCCTTTTCTAAACTCATCTTGAACATCTGGAAGTACACAGTTTACCTACTGTTGAAGCCTGGATTGGAGAATTTTGAGCATTACTTTACTAACATGTGAGATGAGTACAACTATGTGATTGTTTGAACATTCTTTGGCATTGCCATTCTTTGGTATTGAAATAAAAACTGACCTTTCCCAGGTCTGTGGCCACTGCTGAGTCTTCCAAATTTGCTGGCATTTTGAGTGTAGCACTTCCAAAGCATCATCTTTTAGGATGTGAAATAGCTCAGCTGGAATTCCATCACCTCCACTAGCTTTGTTCATAATGATGTTTCCTAAGGCCCACTAGACTTTACATTCCAGGATGTCTGGCTCTAGGTAAGTGATCACACCATCGCAGTTATCTAGGTCATGAAGATCATTTTTGTATAGTTCTTCTGTGTATTCTTGCCACCATTTCTTCATATCTTCTGCTTCTGTTAGGTCCTTACAATTTCTGTCCTTTATTGTGTCCATCTTTGCATGCAATGTTCTCTTGCTATCTCTAATTTTCTTGAAGAGATCTCTAGTTTTTCCCATTCTGTTGTTTTCCTCCTTTTCTTTGTGTTGATCACTGAGGAAGGCTTTCTTATCTGTTCTGCTATTCTTTGGAACTTTGCATTCACATGAGTATATCTTTCCTTTTCTCTTCTGCCATTAGCCTCTGTTCTTTTCTCAGCTATTTATAAGGCCTCCTCAGACAACCATTTTGCCTTTTTATATTTCTTTTCTTGGGGATGGTCTTGCTCNGTTTAAATTGTTCAACATTTTGCAAATATTTCCAGTCACGATGGCTGGCTCTGAAGTGCTTATTGTGTGTGTGTGTGTGTGGGCTTTGCCCTTTGTCAAAGCTAAAAGCTCAAGATGACTGGGCAGTGTTCTAGAGGCTCTTCAGTTTCCAGTCTACTCGTTAACAGGGCAGCATGCTTTGCTGTTGCTGCTGGGGATGGTGGCACTTTCCACTGTGTGTATGTCTGCCTGCCTAACAGAACAGTCTCATATTAAATGGCTTGCAGTATTGTAACAGTGTTCAGTTCAGTTCAGTTCAGTTCAGTCGCTCAGTCGTGTCCGACTCTTTGCGACCCTGTGAATCGCAGCACGCCAGGCCTCCCTGTCCATCACCAACTCCCAGAGTTCACTCATACTCATGTGCATTGAGTCCGTGATGCCATCCAGCCATCTCATCCTCTGTCGCCTCCTTCTTCTCCTGCCCCCAATCTCTCCAGGCAAGAATACTGGAGTGGGTTGCCATTCCTTTCTCCAGAGGATCTTCTCGACCCATGGATTAAACCTGGGTCTCCTGCGTTGCAAGCAGATTCTTTACTGTCTGAGCAGCCAGAGAAGACCCAACTAACTAACCAGAAGGTACCTCCAAAATCAGAGAAGCCATGTATTTACAAAGGAAGTTGAGTTTGTAGTGAAAACATTTCCACAGAGAAATTTAATTGCAAGTAAAAATATTTCCAAGTCCCAGATGGCTTCACTGTCAAAATCAACAAATACTTGATGAAGAAATATCAATTCTCTTAAGAAAATAGAGGAGGAGGAAACTCTTTCCCAATTTGTATTTTCTGAACATAAATGTTATATCAAAATGGATAAAAACTTTACTAGAAAATAAGAATATAGATCAATCATTCACAAACATAGGTGCAAAAATCCTTTAAAATAATAGAAAATTGATCCAGCAATATATAAAAATAATACCTTATGAATAATGGATTTATACTGAAAATACATTATTCATTTAGCTTTCAAAAATAATGATTAAAATTCAATATGTCAAAAGAAAAAAAATCATATAATTATCCCAATAGATGTATTAAGAATGGCTGACAAATATCAACAGTAATTTATGATTAAAAAAACTTCTTAAAGAGCAACTTTTTCAACATGACAAAGGTGACTGATGAAAAATTAACAGCTAAGCTTAAGTAAGAAAATAAATACTTTTCCCTAATATCAAGAAGAATGCTCATATAGCACCTCTTATAAAATATTTTCCTGCAAGTTCTAAGTGGTAAAATAAGACAAGAAAAGAAATAAAACACATACAGATGGAAGAAGTAAAATTATTTTCATTTGCAAAAAAAAATTTGATCACATATATAGAAAATTTTAATTGCAAAAATACACAACTATTAAAGGTAATTGTGGGAAAGATTAGTTTTCATTCCAATGCCAAAGAAGGGCAATGCCAAAGAATGCTCAAACTGCCAAAGATTGTACAATTGCACTCATTTAACATGCTAGAAGGTAATGCCCAAAATCCTTCAAGCAGGACATGAACCCAGAGTTCCAGATGTAAAAAACATCTACTTCTGCTTCACCGATTATACTAAAGTCTTTGGTTGTGTGGATCAAAACAAACTGTGGAAAATGCCTAAAGAGATGGGAGTATCAGACCACCTTACTTATCTCCTGAGAAACCCATGTGAAAGTCAAGAAGCAACCATTAGAACTGGACATGGGACCAACGACTGGTTCAGAATTGGAAAAGGAGTTCATCAAGGCTGCATGTTGTCACGTTGCTCAATTAACTTCTGTGCAGAGTAGACTGTGCAAAATGCCAGGCTGGATGAATCACAAGCTGGAATCAAGACTGTCTCTTATACACATCTTCCTTCCAAAGAGTAAGCATCTTTTAATTTCATGGCTGCAGTCACCATCTGCTGTGATTTGGGAGCCCCCCAAAATAAAGTCTGACACTGTTTCCACTGTTTCCCCATCTATTTCCCATGAAGTGATGGGACCAGATGCCATGATCTTCATTTTCTGAATGTTGAGCTTTAAGCCAACTTTTTCACTAACCTCTTTCACTTTCATCAAGAAGCTTTTTAGTTTCTCTTCACTTTCTGCCATAAGGGTGATGTCTTCTGCATATCTGAGGTTATTGATATTTCTCCCGGCAGTCTTGATTCCAGCTTGTGTTTCTTCCAGCCCAGCGTTTTTCAATATGTACTCTGCATATAAGTTCAATAAGCAGGGTGACAATATACAGCCTTGACGTACTCTTTTTCCTATTTGGAACCAGTCTGTTGTGCAAGAATACAATCAATTTGATTTTGGTATTGACCATCTGGTGATGTCCATGTGTAGAGTCATCTCTTGTTGGAAGAAGGTGTTTGCTATGACCAGTGCATTCTCTTGGCAAAACTCTGTTAGCCTTTGCACTGCTTCACTTTGCACTCCAGGGCCAAATTTGCCTGTTATTCCAGGTATCTTTTTACTTCCTACTTTTGCATTCCAGTCCCCTATTATGAAAAGGATATCTTTATTTTTGGTGATAGTTCTAGAAGGTCTCATAGGTCTTCATGGAACCATTCAACTTCAGCTTCTTAAGCATTACTGATTGGGGCGTAGACTTGGATTACTGTGATATTGAATGGTTTGCCTTGGAAACGAACAAAAATCATTCTGTCATTTTTGAGATTGCACTTCAGACTCTTCTGTTGACTATGAGGGCTATTCCATTTCTTCTAAGGGATTTTTGCCCACAGTAGTAGATATAATGGTCACCTGCAGAGTCTATGAAAACCTACAAGACTTTCTAGAACACCAAAAGAGACATCCTTTTCATCATAGGGGATTAGAATGTAAAAGTAGGAAGCTCAAGCTAAGAGATATGTGGAATAACAGGGAAGTTTACCCTTGGAATACAAAATGAAGCAGGGCAAAGGCTAACAGAGTTTTGTCAAGAGAACACACTGGTCAGAGGAAACACCCTCTTCAAACGACACAAGAGGTGATTCTACATATGGATATCACCAGATGGTTAACACTGAAATCAGATTGATTATATTCTTTGCAGCTGAAGATGGAGAAGCTGTATACGGTCAGCAAAAACAAGATCAAGAGCTGACTGTGGCTCAGATCATGAATTCCTTGTTGCAAAATTCAGACTTAAAATGAAGAAAGTAGAGAAAACCACTAGCAGATTCATGTATGACCTAAATCAAATCCCTTATGATTATACAGTAGATATGACAAACAGAGTCAAGGGGATAGAACTGGTAGACAGAATGCCTGAAGAACTATGGACAGAGGTTCATAACATTGTATAGGAGGCAGTGACCAAACCATCCCAGAGAAAAAGAAATCCAAGACGGCAAAGTGGTTGTCTGATGGCAAAGGCTTTACAAATAGCCAGGAAAAGAAGAGAAGTGAAAGGCAACAGAAAAAGGGAAAGATTTACCCAACCGAGTAAGTTCCAGAGCATAACAAACAGAAAGCCTTTTAAATGAACAATGTAAAGAAACAGGAAAACAATAGGACAGGAAAGACTAGAGATCTCTTCAAGAAAACTGGAGATACCAAGGGAATATTTTATGCAGTGATGGACACGATAAAGCACAGAAATCATAAGGACCTAACTGAAGGAGAAGAGATTAAGAAGCAAGAATACACAGAAGAGCTGTATGAAAAAGGTCTTAATGACCCAGATAGCCATTAATGGTATGGCCACTCACCTAGAGCCAGACATCCTGGAGTGTGAAGTCAAGTGGGTCTTAGGAAGCACTACTGTGAACAAAGCTAGTGGAGGTGAGGAATTCCAGCTGAACTATTACAAATCCTAAAAGATGATGTTATTAAAGTACTACACTCAATATGCCAGCAAATTTGGAAAACTCAGCAGTGGCCACAGACCTGGAAAAGGTCAGTTTTTATTTCAATCCCAAAGAAGGGCAATGCCAAAGAGTGTTCAAACTACCACCCAATTTGCACTCATTTCACATGCTAGCAAAGTAATTCTCAAAATCCTTCAAGCTAGGCTTCAGCAGTATGTGAACTGAGAACTTCTAGATATACAAGCTGGATTTAGAAAAGCAGAGGAACCAGTGATCAAATTACCAACATTCATTCGGTCATGGAGAAAGCAAGGGAATTCCAGAAAAACATCTATTTTGCTTTATTGACTGTGCTAAATCCTTTGACTGTGTGGATCCCAACAAACTGTGGAAAACTCTTTAAGAGATGAGAATACCAGACCATCTTACCTGTTTCCAGAGAAATCTGTATGCAGGTCAAGAAGCAGCAGTTAGAACCAGACATGAAACAATGAACTGTTTTAAAATTGAGAAAGGAATAAATCAAGACTGTTAATTGTCACCCTGCTTATCTAACTTCTGTGCATATTACATTACATTTCTGTGCAAAATGCCAGGCTGTATGAATCACAAGCTGGAATCAAGACTGTCAGGAGAAACACCAACAACCTAATATATGCAGATGATACCACTCTAATAGCAGAAAGCAAAGACGAAATAAAAAGTTTCTTGATGAGGGAGAAAGAGGACAGTGAAAAAGCTGGCTTAAAACTCTACATTCAAAAAAGAAAATCATGGGATCCAATCTCATCACTTCATGGCAAATAGAAGGGGGAAAATTGGAAACGGTGACAGGTTTTATCTTCTTGGGCTTCAAAATCACTGCAGACAGTGACTGCAGCAATGAAGTTAAAGATGCTTGCTCCTTGGAAGGAAAGCTATGACAAACCTAGAAAACATTAAAAAGCAGAGACATCATTTAGCTAACAAAGATCCCTATTACAGTCAAAGCTGTGGTTTTTCCAGTAGTCATGTACGGATGTGAGAGTTGGACCATAAAGAAAACTGAGCACTGAATAACTGATGGTTTTGAATTATGGTGCTTGAAAAGATTCTTATGATTCCCTTGGACTGCAAGGAAATCAAACCAGTCAGTCCTAAAAGAAATCAACCCTGAATATTCATTGAAAGGACTGATGCTGAAGCTGAAGCTCTGACACTCTGGCCACTTGATATGAAGAGCCAACTCACTGGAAAAGACCCTGATGCTGGGAAAGATTGAAGGCAGGAGAAGGAAGCAACAGAGAATGAGATGGTTGGATAGCATCACCGACTCACTGGACATGAGTTTGAGCAAACTCCACAAGAGGGACAGGCAAGTGAGAGACAAGCCTGGCCTACTGCAATCCATGGGGTCACAAAGAGTCAGAATCAACTTAGCTACTGAACAACAACAACAATGCAGAGTTTAATATGATCAGCTGTGAAGTTCATTGAGGGAAGTGGTAATCCATATACATTAATGTCATTTGTTGAGACTTACTTTTAGGAAGTTGACAGTATTCAAAATTCCAGGACCTCTGAATGCCTCCCCTGAATCTTGATGTGCAAGATCCCAACGCAAAAACTAGAACCATCACACCAGTAGAGGATGTTTTGTGTATTATCGCATTTTAGTTATTCAACGACCTTAAAAAAACAACTAATATCCTTTGTATCAACCCCCATTGGTGCCCTGTTCATATCCCTTCAGCTATTAATATTTTCAGTGCAAACCTGCTTAATTTTCCTCCAACAGCACCTTTATCTCTTTGTCTGACAGTTTTTCTCACCTGTGTAACTTAACAGGGCAAAAGTGCTGGGAATTAATTCTCCCTCAGCCACCTCCCACTCCCCCTCACCCCCTCACCCTCCAACTCCGCCCAGTCCTCCATCCAGTTTGAGTTGATACCCTAGTTCTGAGACATAAGTTCTACAGTGGTTCCCCAGGGTTCCCCAGAGGTTTTAAGCTTCCATTGCCTAAGGGGTTACTTGCTTAAGTACCTTTTACTGGCTTCCTTACANCCCTCCAACTCCGCCCAGTCCTCCATCCAGTTTGAGTTGATACCCTAGTTCTGAGACATAAGTTCTACAGTGGTTCCCCAGGGTTCCCCAGAGGTTTTAAGCTTCCATTGCCTAAGGGGTTACTTGCTTAAGTACCTTTTACTGGCTTCCTTACAAGCTTCCCAGCTCCCTTCTGATATTTCCTGGGATTAACTTCCAAATAAACTACTTTCACTCAAATTTTTGCCTAAGGGTCTTCTCAGCAACTCCAATATAAGTTTTGATTTTTAATATTTGAGAACTGAGGATCAGAGGGAGTAAATGCTTAAAGTGACACTTGCTTAAAGTGATACTGCTAATAAATGGCAGAACCAGAACAAAAACTTTGTCTGCCTGTCACTGTTTGTCTGCCTCTCTCATCTCATGTCTTTGGAACTCTGAACTCTAATAAGAAGTCTGGCTACCATGAAGCTGCTGTGCCAGAGGGACCACAGAGTCAGAGCACCAGCTGTTCCAGCTGCCAGCATCAACCGCCAGACATGGGAGTGAGGGAGCCTTCAGATGATTGCAGTCCCCAGCCAGCCTCTGACAAATCTTTGGAGCCACTCTAGCTGACACCATATGGAGCACAAATGAGCTGTCCTCACTGAGGCCTGCCCAAATTATGTATTTCTGAGCTAAATAAATGATTGTTACTATTTTAAGCTATGGCTCTGGGGGTAGTTTGTTACACAGTAATTAATAACCGAAACTACATGTCCCTGAATCCCCTTCTGTGCATAATTCTCAGTTGTGTGTATGTGCTCAGTTGCGTCTGACTCTGCGACCCCATGGACTGTAGCCTACCAGGCTTCTCTGTCTGTGGAATTCTCCAGGCAAGAATGCTGGAGTGAGTTGCCAAGCAAACTGCAAGGAACATCTTACATGAGATTTAAAAGGCAAAGTGAAGTCACAGCCCCACTTTTTATGTTTCAAAGGTCACTACAAGGTACCAGGCTCCCTTGCAGCTCACATACTTACCTTGTTGGCATGTAGCAGCAGCCAGGCTCACCGGTCCTCTAGAGTTGGGGTCCTTTAATGGACTGGAACCCGGTGGTCCAGAGTCAATGACATGAAAGTGAAAGAAAAAGGGGCTAATATTCCCTGCATTGTGCTGAAAACTAATAAAGCCCTTGGACAGACCTTGTACCACTCACATAGGTGCAAGGCGCCCTCTCAAGACGTCTTAAGACGTCTTGGAGGCCCAGGCAGAAAAACCAACTTGGAAGGCCTGCGCACTCCAGGGAATCAGCTAGAAAGACAGAGAGAGAGAGAGAGAGAAAAGGACATGGGGACCCAAGTCTCTGGTGAAACAAGGGTGCTTTATTAAATTCTGTGTGGATATATATACCATATTACAAGGTAGCTTCTTCAGATAAAGATCGAAAGACCAGACTTTACAAGTTACCAAGGAAACAAGGAGTAATAGAGGCCTTAAAGCCAAAAGACAATCCATATCAAAAGAGGGTCGTAGATAATCCCTTTCACCATATGGAAAAGCTAAGGAAGAAAATCTTATACAGGAATCCCATCTCTTTGATCTCAGTCCTAGGAGTGTCTTGCCACTCTGCTCCCTTCTATCAGGAACTGATAAGGAACAGAAGGCTCAAGAGAGATAGGAAACAACACACAGGAATCCTACTGTTAAACATTCCCTGACACTGTAGCTTCTACCTGATTCTAGCAGCCCCAACTGTCATGGGCTCCATGATAAAAGACAGTGTCTTCTGCTGGTCATTAGAGACTTGGAGTCAGTGAGTGACTGATACAGCTTCCAGCTCATCTCTGTTGATTTTGAGCTCTATCACCAAGTACAAAGACAAGAGCCTCATATAGACTATGAAACTAGCCCCCACACTTGAAAAGGTCAGATCCCAACAGGTTACTCTTTTGCTTTTTTTGCTTAAAACCTGACTGGTACACAAGCCATTACTGAAAGCCTCTGCCTAGTCAGTTCATTTCAGGTCAGTTGCTCAGTCGTGTTGGACTCCTTGNAAACTAGCCCCCACACTTGAAAAGGTCAGATCCCAACAGGTTACTCTTTTGCTTTTTTTGCTTAAAACCTGACTGGTACACAAGCCATTACTGAAAGCCTCTGCCTAGTCAGTTCATTTCAGGTCAGTTGCTCAGTCGTGTTGGACTCCTTGAGACCCCATGGACTGCAGGATGCCAGGCATCCCTGTCCATCATCAGCTCCTGGAGTTCACTCAAACTCATGTCCATTGAGTTGGTGATGCCATCCAACCATCTCATCCTCTGTCATCCCCTTCTCCTCCTGTCTTCAATCTTTCCCAGCATCAGGGTCTTCTCAAATGAGTCAGCACTCCGCATGAGGTGGCCAAAGTACTGGAGTTGTATCTTCAACATCAGTCCTTCCAATCAATGAACATCCAGGATTGATCTCCTTTTGGATGAACCGGTTGGATCTCCTTGCAGTCCAAGGGACTCTGAAGAATCTTCTCCAACACCACAGTTCAAAAGCATCAATTCTTCAGTGCTCAGCTTTCTGGATAGTCCAAATCTCACATCCATACATGACTACTGGAAAAACCATAGCCTAGACTAGATGGACCTTTGTTGACAAAGTAATGTCTCTGCTTTTGAATATGCTATCGAGGTTGGTCATAACTTTCCTCC